>VZTX01029034.1:191557-424414 GCA_013400915.1 Pardalotus punctatus | reverse complement strand
GCCCCGGGCGCGGGCGGCAGCGGCGCCGGCAGCCGCTCCCCGAGAGCCGCCGCCTCCCGCACGGGAATAACAGGAAGGGAGCGGGGCTGACCCCGGATGGGGAAGGCACCGCCCGCCGGAACGGGAACCGCGGCGGGGGGAGGCGGGCGCCGGCCCCGCGGTGGCGGGGAGCGGGCCCGGGGAGCCGGGTGTGCAGGGGAATCGTGGCTCTTCTTACCGCGCTTGTTGCCGTAAAGTCATTGCCACCCCCGTGCCCATCGCAGCGCGTCTGACCCAGTCTAGACCCCTTTCCCAGTTGGATCACCAGTTTTCTTTACCGTCAGCTGGGATCAAGGCGCTGTACGTGAGTCCGGTGTTTTGTTGAAAGAGTGGCCCGACAAGTGAATGCCCGTACAAATTAGAAGTCGAAAAGAAATGACATTGTAAATACGCACTCCCAGGGGGTGAGGATCTTCGGGGTCTGAAATGAGAGCGCCGGGCTTGGGTACCTTGGTGAGAGCCAGCAAGATGCAACAAGTGAGGGTGGCACTGAGGTGGTGATAGGAAGGAGGGACAGGATAACCTGGGTGATTAATTGTTAAAAGTGTTTTGGCAAATCACTCTGTTGTCAAGGGATATTTATCCTTTCAACAGGAGAGATGGCATAATCAAGTTACAGAGCCAGGTGTGAACATAGGAGGGCGTTGGTGAATTCTCTTCCTTGGAACACTTCTCCAAGCCCCAGGGGCCGCATGGGACCATATTCACAGCCATGGCCAGGCTGAGATGCTGCAGGTGACAGTGCCATAGGTGGGAGCACCAGGCTTGCAGGGCATGGCAGAATGCACCCAGCAAGCACAGGGCAGAGCAGTTTCCATGAGTATTCCTGGCGGTAAACTGCCCCTTTGCTGCTTCTGTTCCACATCACTGTGGCTCCTGATTCCAGCCTGTAGCATTGTTCCCAAAGAGAGCCTACAAGAGAGCCAGAGAGGGGCTTTTGACAAGGGTATGTAATAATGTAATAGGACAAGGGGGAATGGCTTTAAACTGAGAGAGGGCAGGTTTAGTGATATTAGGAAGAAATTCTTGACTGTGAGGGTGGTGGAGCCCTGGCACAGGTTGCCCAGAGCAGCTGTGGCTGCCCCTGGATCCCTGGAAGTGTCCAAGGCCAGGTTGGACAGGACTTGGAGCAACCTGGTCTGGTGGAAGGTGTCCCTGCCCGTGGCAGGGGGTTGGAATGAGATGATCTTTAAGGTCCCTTACAACCCAAACCATTCCATGATTCTATGAATCTAATGAATAGGGCTTTTTGTATGTTCTAACATAAATTAGTAACAATCAGTGTGTGTAAACAATGGATTCCCAGGTGGGTTGGCTGATGACTACTGTAAAATCTGGGTGATGGTTTCAGCCTGTAGTGACTTCTCAGCACTTTCCTGTTCCAGCAGGAGGGGAGAAAAATCAACAGAAACTCCATATGCTTTGAAACAGGGTGGCCCAACCACGCGGGTGAGGCCTTGGTGGCTCGAGGGGAAATCATTACTCATTTTAGCTACGAGCAGCATGAATAACCTGAAGATGTTTATATATGCAAATCAGGTTCATTGTAACATCTGCTGTGGGGAAAAAAAAAAAAAAAATTAAAAAAAACCGAAACGACCTTGTGCAGAAGCACGGCTCAGGACTGTAGACTCTTTGAAGCCGCTTCTCGAGGGTGTTTTGCCCAGGAGCGCGGTTTTGCGGGGCTGTTTGGAGCGGCGGCGGCTCCGCCCCGGCCCGGCCGGCGCAGCCCCGTCCCGCCCCCGGCGCCGTCACTTCCCGCAGCTGAGAGCAGCCTGAGCCCGGGCCCGGCCCTGCGCTCGCCCCGGCTCCGCGGTAGGTGCGGGGTGCGCGGGGGTCTGGCGGGGGTCTGGCGGGGCTGAGGCCGCCGTGGGGCCGCGGCGGTGCTGGGGGATCTCGCCCTGCTGCCGCCGCCGCGTTCCGAGCCGCTCGGGAGGTGCGGATGCCGGTCCTTGCCTCACCGCCGTGGTTTGTGCCTTCCCGGAATGGTGCGGTGGTGCCGTGAGGTTGCGGTGATTCCCGGGCAGTAAGGTAGCAGGGCTTGTTTTTTTCCTTGCTCTCCATCCCCCAGACCGCAAGGCAAGCAGCTTTGCGGGAATGCCTGCGAGGAGTCGGGATTTACACCGTGGTTTCTGATACCCCGTTGACGTAAGGGATGGTTCTGAGTTGCTAAATGTGTGTCCTCATCAGCGGAGGGTCAGTGGCCCTTAAGGTAGAGCTGTGCATGATGTGTGTTTGTTTGGTGCTGCTTTCAATCCCTGCAGCGTTATAAAACAACCTGCCTTTCAGGGTGAAGGGTGTAGGCCTAGTCGATGGCCAAATGAAACTTTCTGGCACAATTACATTAAGGGATGTCCATGCATTGATAGACAAGTGAACTTGACAAGAAACGCTTCGCGTCTTGAAGGTAAAGCGGTGAAACTCACGGTGTGTTCATCATTTCTGCAAATTTCACCACTGTTGTTAGTTGCCTGGGCTGCATTTGGAAACTAATTCTGGTGGGAGCACGTAGATTTCTCACTGTGGTTTATACTTTTCACCAAGGAGAGTCACGCTGTGCTTTCCCCATCCGGTGGTGCTCGGATTTGAGGCCAGACCAGCTTTCCCAGCACTGTGCTGTCAGCTGGGGAGGTTGCTCCCCCTTACCTGGGCAGTACCAGGTGTGGTACTTGGGGTGTGGAGGATGGGTCTCCTCCTTCCGTGCTGCCCTTGGGATGCCCCGACTAAAAGGAGAGAGAATAGCTGTGCACCTGTCCCCCTTTCATCCGCTCAAGGACAACTGGCATGGGCTGGAAGTGTACTGTGGCATGGCTGGGCTCTGAGGTGCTATCTTGAGTTAGAATGGCTCCTCTGCTCACCCTGGAGATCTGCAGGTCCTTACCCTGCCTCGGGCTGTGCTGGTTGGGGTCCTTGGTGATGGAGGTTCCTTGTTCCTTTGCTGTGTCGTAGGGTAAAGATTTTAAAGCTTCTCATGGGAAGGGAAAGGAGGAGTTAAAAATATCCTTTTACCTTGTCCTGGGCAGGATAGCTGTAATAGCCAGCAGTGGAGGATTAAAGGGACCAGTAAATAAGCCGAATTGGAGTGGCTTTTCTTCTTATAAATATAAGTAAGAGAGAAATGAACATCATTTGAGCAATTTCAGTGATTAAAGATCACTGTCAGAGGAAGATCAGAATTGCATATATTGCATAAGCTAAGTCAAGAAGTTCTACTATTGAAATTGCCCATGCAGCCTTAATTCTATCTTCAGACAACTGCTTACTTTAAGCAACAGTACATGACCTTACAATTAAAGATTTTCTAAGAATATTGCATTATACCTTTTCCCCGGTAGATACAGATCCTGTATGCACTGTGTCCTCTTGTATATGACAAATCCCATTTGTGCCGGTTGCAAGAAAATGTGATGCAACAAACGCTCATGCAGAATCAAGCAGATGAATCTCAATTGACATTTACTGTACATCTCTTTATGTTGCTCTATGAAGTATTTGGCTATAATTTGCTCTCATTTTAAGGTAAGAGGACCATTATACTCATGTAATAAAACTCTGAAATTAGCTGGCATGCTTACCTGCTTGCATAGTTGATTTAAACTGCCTTGATAGGCCTGTGTTATGATATATTTAACCAACATGAATATGAACTTATTCCATCTGTAATCCCACAGAAATTAATTAGACTGTCTACAGAGTACTAGTTGAGGAACATAAAGATTAAAAAGTTGAGGAAAATAAAGATTAAAAAGTTGTCTTCTGTTTAAGCAGGAATATGTGTGCTGAAAATAGGAGAGGAGTTAGGCAACACTACAGAATTTACACAGCTGATGGATGACTTGCAGCACCATTCCTGTGTGTCCTCTTCCTTCTTTGTGGTAGATTCCAGCTCTGAAATTTTTCAGAGCCATGGTGGTGGAGGACTATTATAAACATGAAAATTCCTGGTGGCTCTGTTACCTCCCTAAAACATTGTCCGCAAGCCAGTGTATGCTGCCCTTTTTTTTTTTTTTTAAATTTTTAATAATTTAGAATTTTTTCCTTACCTGTACTGACTTGTAATAACTGAATTGTCTCCAGTCTTGTATTATTGTCTTGTCTACCTCAAACCCAAACTTAAATTTCAGAAATGTTTTTGTCACTTGAATGCTTTAGTCCTCCTGACTTTTAAAAAAAAATTATATGTTATTTTTCCTTGTAGAACATAGATCTCTCTGTGAAGAGAGATCTAAAGGTAATACAGTACCTAAAATTGCAGGCATCAACTGGGATTTTCCATAGGTTGAGTGTAGAAGGTATTTATCGTCAGCTAATTTTAGCAGATTGAAAATCCCGGAAGTTATCCCAGATAAATACATTCTGCTTCTCCAGGTTCCTAAATGCCTTTGAAGGCCCTATTTTCAAAAGTGACTCAAGAACAAAATTCCTTAGTGGCATTTCATTTATTTTTCCCTAATTTTTCACGGGCATTGTTTTAAAATGCAGATGTGTCTCATTATTTGCTTAAACAAATGAACAAAGCCCACAGCATAGACATGGTTGCTACCAATGCAGTTCTAGCTGGAAATGATCTGCAAAGGCCAAGATAATGCTTCTCTTGATCCCAGTGTGGCACTGAACAGGATTTGTTATGATAAGAAGCTAATAAGACATTAACAAAAGTAGCTGTGCCTTAATTCATAATGTGACTGTTCTGTATTATTCTAGGGATGTTCATCTGGGCTGTAGATGTGATTTAGAAACTTTAATTAAATAAATCTCTCAGAACCTCTTGTTGGAAATGGAGAGCTAGTTCTAATAACTTGAATTAACTGAGAAATAATTGAATAAAGGTTAATATGAGATAAGTTCTTCATTTTGCAGAAGAAGATGTAGCTTTAAATGTTGCATTGGTTGTAGTTAGTAATGGAAATCTGAAAAATAGCTCAAGGTCATTCAAGAAGACCATGGGAGAGAGCCCTTGAGAGCTGACTGTGTACAACCAGATGTACTCCAGCTCATTCCCACTCTTTCTCTTTTGTTGGCTTACTGGAGAAAAGCTTTTCCTCAGTGAAGTCTTTGTGAGTATTTGAGGTATAGATGTGTTTATGTATTTTGCATTTACCTATATGCAAGAAATCTGCTTTGAAGTATTTGGAGTCTTTCAAAGTGTTCATTGCAGTAATTGCAAACTGTAATATTTGTTTAGGTCTTGGAGAGTAAGCTTCTCCTTGGGCTTCCGAAGGAGGATGTCAGTGGTTATATCCCCCCACTGACATGGCTTTGTGTGCTGTGCCTGTTGCGTGTCCCCACGTCTCCTGGTCATGGAGCAGTGGGGAGTGTGTGCTCTTGTCGGGTGCTGTGGGTGGTTAGGAATCTTCACCTGCCAGGAGGGGTCTTAAAAGTATCTTGTAATCTGGCCCTGGTTGTCTGGGGTGCTGCAGTTCCTGTGGGTGGTAAAGTGTTGCAGACTGACTTTGTCCTGCTTGGCATTGCGGAAGGGCGTAAAGTAGAGGCAGTGGAGTTACAGGAATTGCCCCATGATCCTTGATGTTCCTGTTACTGTTGCTTGTTTCAGCATTTGTGTCTTTCTGGTCTAGGCCTGAAGAAGACTCCTTGTCCTTCAGCAGTAGCATGCCCACAGTCTTCCTGGCCAATGATTCTTCTACAGCAAGCAGGACTTCTTCCTCATCCTGAGAAGCCTTCATCCCTTCCTATGTCAGTGGCTACCAGGCCAAGAGCCAGCTCACCACTGTCCCCACCAAAGTCTCTTGGACTGGGGCCTTCCTTTCATCACACACAAGAAGAGGAACTTGCCAAGGTGGTGGAGCAGGACCCTATGCTGGAGGAACTATGTAAGCCCCTGTGCTGTAAGCTTTGCAATGTCACTCTGAATTCGGCCCAGCAAGCCCAGGCTCATTACCAGGTAAGGAGAGCAGCAGAAGGCTCAGCTTTTGGGGCTGCTGCATTTGCAGCTTGTGGAGACATTCCCATGCCAGCACGAGCACTGCCAGCAGCGTTGCTGTGGTAGCACAGAGGGAAGTGTGGGCTAACGCAGGAGGACTAACTCAGCTTCTTGAGGGGGTTTTGAGTGCTGCACACCAGCAGCAGCATTCGAGTTGCTCAGCTGGAGCTGCCTCTGCACCACGTCACGGACTGAAACCGCTCTGTAGACATACCTTCACCCTGCTTGGATTTGCTGTTTGTCCAGACATGCTGCAGAGCTTTCATTTAAGGTGTTATTAGTGGAGCTTTTTGCAATAAAACTCTGTCCACAGGGACAGAGAAGTGATGCCAAGATGGCATGGGTGAAAAAGCAGACACTTGTAGTGTTTCCTGTTTTATGCAACCTGCATTTCACATCTGCACTAGTTCAGTAAAATTTACTTTCCGATTCCGGACGTGATTCTGTGAGGCCTGGACAGATGTTTTCTGCTGGATCCAGCTGTGCCATTAGGAAAGGGGCTGCTGCCATGTGTTTATCAGGGTCTCCTTTCTGAGGCTATGCATGCCACTGATCTGGTGGGGCCATTTATGCAAACACTCTCATCAGCTGGGTTGGTTCAGACCAAATTAATTTTGTTTGAGCTGATCTTGTTGACGTTTCTGAAATAGGGTAAGGACTCTTTGCATATGCTTCTTGCTGAGAGATAGAGTATCTCTGTCTTGCATTACCCCATTTTACTACTCTGCCTCGTGTTGTATTTGCATGAGCAATGGACATAGTGACTTTGTCCACCAGTGAATGCGAAAGGGTTGTTGTCCATATCCTCAGGACCCCAGACCCAGATTTCAGATGTGCTGTTGGCACTGAAAAAGTGGTATCCTGCTAGTGAAGGGGTAGGCTGAATTAGTGTTACACTTTTAACATCTTATTTCTGCAGAATTTCTGCTGTGAGGGGACAGAAGTGAATTTGTACATAACTTGCATTTGTGCGTATGCCTTATTATGCATCCACAATGCATGTACATACTCATGTTGCTTCATCAGGTTTTGTGAACACTGACAAGAACTATGGTATATGTTTTTCAAGAGAAAATAAAATATGAAGTGAATTTTTATGTTCAGTCTCGCATTTTAACTCATGCTTGCAGTCTCATGAAATGTGTGTGTGTTCAGGCTTATCAAAAAACTGTGCGAAACAGTTATTATGCTTAAAATACAAAATAGTGGTTTTAAGTGAAATGACAAACAGATTGAGCAAATCAGCTGAAGATGAGGCCCAGTCATTCTAGGTGATGAGCATTTTGGAGAAAGGGAGGAATGCCAGCATGTCTTGAATTCAGGCCTGTTATTTTCTGAGTGACAGCTACTTTACCTGAGCTGCCACCTTCATGGGCACTTTCTCATTTCAGTCTCTGGATCCTTTGTCTTTCACAGTGAGATACTATTATTAAGAGAGTGATTAATCTGGGTTATCTTTGCAGGGTAAAAACCACAGTAAGAAACTCCGGAATTACTATGCTGCCAACAGCTGTCCGGCACCTGCCAGGATGAGTAATTCAGTTGAGCCTGCCCCACCTCAGGTTGTCTCTCTTCCAACTCAGGTAAGGCATGGGAAGGGGGCTGAGATCATGCTTTCTTGTCACCTAACCCCCAGTAAGGATAACCAGATCTCAGGCTTTGAGGATTACTGCAGGAGTTGGGAAAGAATTTTCCTTGTGATAGCACAGGATGGTGGAAATGGCCTGTTGTGAGCTGTTTGCTTTCCTTTGAAGATGCAGATATTGATCTGCCCTTGCAGCACAATATTGGACTTCAAATGTTCTATTTCTGCCTGGCAAATACTTTGATTCCTAGGTAAGTACGATGTGCTGCTGATTATAGCTCTTTAAAGGCAGGTATAAAACAGCATTGCTGGAACTGGATTTGGATGTGAGGGTGTGGCATCCTCTCTGCACAATCATCCCTCTGTTGTGTGAGAGAAGCCTACATGGAAAAAATGTTTTGGTGCTCCTACACCCATTGCCCAGGGCTGTTAGCTAATTCCTCTTTTGTTGCTCTTTTTGAAGTGCTCATTCCTGTGTGCAGAGTGAATGGATTGTTCCCTCAGTGATCCAGATTAATTCTGTTTTGGGCATATTAGAGGCAAAAGAGATGGTTTTTGCTTTCTCCTTCTAGATTTCATCCCTTGGGTTTGTCACAGGATGTGACAGCTAACCTGGCTTTTGCGTGTGACTGAGCAGGGAAGCACAGTTGGGCCACAGGGATTGAAGCTGTGCCTGTCACTTCCCACAACATAAGCCTTCCTTGCCTGTAGGGAAGCAAAGAGCATTTGCAGAGTGGCAGATTGTTCCAGGCGCTGCTGGGGCCGCCAGAGGGAGACTTGGCCCTGTGTAAATTGGCTTTGCAGCTCATGGTTGTGAACTGGGATGGGCTGGGGTCCAGCCCGGGGCACTGGGATGTGGCTGCTGTACCTGCCAGGGTATCTGATAGTGTGTTTTTTAATGGAGGAAATGGCCCCTGGCAATAAAAATACCTTTCTGGGGCCACATGAGGGTTCACGTAAGCTAGAAGTCAGAATTGCCTGTCTGTGTGTGTGTGTGTCTAAGTTTGAGCTGGATCAAAGCAGAGGTGAAAGAAAGTCGGCTTGTCAAGTGCTGCAGTGGCCTGGCTGCATGAATCACTGCTGCTGCACTGTTTATAAAACATTTTTCCCTGGCTGTTACGTGCTGAAGAGGCATGGTTCCTGCCTGGATCAGTGTATGTGGCTGACTCCACAGGCAAGGTGTCCTTCACATAGCAGGAGCTACTCATGTGAGACTGGGTCTTTCCTTTGAAGTCTGGATCCAGGTGTCCTCCTGCCTGGAGGTTAAGGATCAGAGGTTTGGCAGCTTTGATACTGTTTTGGTTTTTCTTTTCCTCTCTTGCTGTGGTCAGGGAGCTGTGTAAAGACAGGGTACTGTGGAGAGATTAGGTGGATGTAAATAGGAGAGGAGCACCTCTACATTTCAGTGGGTCTTGCTCAGTGTGAAAGTCGCTGTTCATCGGCTCCCAGCAGTCAGGAGGAGTTAAATCATTGCGGTGATGTAAGCAAGCCTCTGTGGCTATTGCAGAGCTGTTTGTTCAGATTGCTTTCCTCTCCACCTCAGGCCAGGAATTTTCAGGCTCTCCTGGAGGCTGAGGCAGGAAAAATGAAGTTCTTGTGAGAACACTTTGGGGAGAACTTGAGAGTGTCCTAATCCATGTGCTTTAATTCCAGCTCTCCTGCTGTCTGATGAAGATGACACTGTTCTCAGTCCCTGTGACTGAAATATTTCAACAATTTAACCTTCTTGTCTTTCACATGCTGTCTCTCCCTTTGCTGCTAGATGGGATCCAGTAAACCAGGTGGCCGAGTGATCTTGGCTACAGAGAATGATTACTGCAAGCTTTGTGATGCCTCATTTAGTTCTCCGGCTGTGGCACAAGCTCACTACCAAGGGAAAAATCACGCCAAGCGGCTGCGTCTTGCAGAGGCACAGAATAACTCATTCTCGTAGGTATTGTTCAACCTCATGCTCAGGCTGAAAGCGTGTGGCAGTGTCTCTGGCAGTCCTTTTGTCAGAAAACTCTGAATTGCAGCTCTTCGTATTTGTTTAATCCGCAGGGATGCATCAGAACTAGGCAAACGAAGGGCAAGGAAAGAAGGGAATGAATATAAGATGATGCAGAACAGAAGAAATACGTATACGGTTCAGAACAACACAGGTAACTTGGAGCTTGAATCTGTTCTGTAGTTGGAATAGTAATTAATAATAAACAGACTTGTTTTTCTTCTGTTTCTGAGGTCTGTTTTAGCAGAGTCAGGTTGTGAAAGGAGCTGGTTGAAGCTCTGCTGATCCTTCATGTCTGCATGGCTTTTTCCCCAGCTGCTAAAGTTGCTTTGTTTTGTCAGCCTGCTTGTTAGTTCTGTTTCTCAGTTTGTAACTTAATTTACCATCTGCCTGTCTCTGAGGCTGCTCTAAGTGGTGACAATTTTCCTGCTTTATTTTCTTGGCAGGTGGCCAGGTGCTTTGACTCCTACTGTGGCACATCAACCTGTACTTGCACTCCCATGACCAGAATGAGAGAGCATGTTAGCCTCCCTCTAAGACCATCTGTTCCTAGCGTAGAGTCCTTCCTCAGGTGTTAGATACTAACTTTGCCTCTTTACTATGATTTAAAGAGTGTATTATAGTCTCCAGCCAGTCATCTATCCCTATTTTTCATTTTAAGTTGTTTTACAAGCACATGTTAGCTGAAGCCCTGATTTGTGGTGAAGCTCGGTTTAATCATGTCGTTCTAATCACTGTCATGTGGAAAATATAAATCTTTTAAAGTTCTATTAAATATCATTTTGAGAGTTTTAAACTGAGGCAGCTTATTCTAATCAAAAGACTGTTCTAATTCTGATATTAGATGGTTATGAAAAAAAAAGAATTGATTGATTACTTAAATGGTTAGACTCCTGATTTCCAATAAGACTGGGGCACCAAGCCCACTCTACTACTTCATAAAATTCCAACTACTGCCCTGTGTGCTGCACCTCTGTAAATCAGCAGAGCAGTTTTGGCAAAATAAGGTTCAGACTCTAATCAGTTAAAGAAGCAAATCTTTGTCCGCTTTTTAATCATTCGTTGGACTTAGGCGTTGTCACTGAGCTGCCTCAAGCTTTTATTTCTTCCAGATAAACCAGGCTTTTCTGTTGACTCCCCAGGTCCCTACTTCAATCCCCGCTCGCGCCAGAGGATCCCCCGTGACCTGGCCATGTGTGTGACGCCCAGTGGCCAATTCTACTGCTCCATGTGCAACGCGGGTGCCAGCGAGGAGATGGAGTTCAGGCAGCACCTGGAGAGCAAACAGCACAAGAGCAAAGTGTCTGAGCAGCGCTACAGGAACGAGATGGAGAACCTGGGCTATGTCCAATGACGCGCCACCCTCGGTAGTAGTTTGCAACTAGAGCAGCTTGTCTCTCGCCTGCTGTTTGCCACACGCCCTGCTTTGTGCTCCATTGGGTAGGAGTATGCTCTCGAGCTGTACATGTAACACCTGCAAACTTACTGGTATGGTTAGATTTTTTTTCTATCATAGTCGGCAGGATGACGCTGTGCAGGACACGAAGTGTTTTTGGTGTTTGTTTGCTAATTATCTAAGGCTCTTCATTGTGTTGAGTGGCGGGGAGGAACTGTGTCTTCTCCCCAGCCTTCTGCATGAATATGCAAAGCCCAAGAAGTGCTGGGAACTTCTGTGGTTCTACCACATGGGTGGACCATGTGCAAAGCCCGCTCCCCTCTTGGCACACCACAGAGCAGTGCTCCAGAATGCCTCCCTACAGCAGACTGAATCTCTGGGCAGCTTGTAAAAGAGGGGCAGGAGTAGGGCCTGTGAATGTGTGAATTAGGTGGTGTACTTGTCCACATTTTGCTGCTTCTGGCCCCCATAACAGTCCAGAGTAGGTTCTTTCCACATCCTTGTAGAAAGGCTGTGTGTACCTCTCCTCCTTGGAGGGTCTTGCCTCTTACTGCTTCCTCTGTGATGCAAATTCCATTCTGAATATCTGACATGGATTTCAGCTGATTAGCCCCATTCAGAAATACTCTTCTACTCTTGATATTGTTGCCTGGACACCTTAATATACCATGGGTGTAGCTCATCTCCCTGAAGAGAGTCTCTGGGGATCTCAGTGGCCTAATGAAGTGAACTGGAAAGCAAACCTGCTCAGGTGAGATGTGCTGTGCTCTGATTCTGCCTTAGTCTGAGTGAGGTTGATAATAGATGGAAGGAGCTGTAATTTTTTTGCATAGTGATGTAGAAGAGAGCAAGGGCTGGTCTCTGGCCTGCAGTCCTTGCTCTGGAAGAACAGGGCTGCCTGGACTGTGGGTAGCAGATATTGGTGTTTCCCACCTCCATGCCATTCCCTGGGCAAAGCCTGATGGGTGTTTATATAGCAAAGATGAAATACTCCTTTGAGCTAAAGCTACCAATATTGGATGACTTTTCCTCCCTCTTTCTTTTTCCATCTCAGGATGAGTTTTAATTCCATTCCTTGATGTGAACTTGACTGTTCTAGGGACCATCAAAAAATCCAAAGTTATGTAGGACTTAAATGTCAGGGGTGATGATTGTTTGAGTAACAGCTTTTTGGCCACATGGGATTATTCATGAAACTTGTTAAGCAGCTTTTTAATTGTAGACAAACTCAAAAGGTGTGTGTGTTTGTTTTGATATTCCTTAGCAAAAGTAGGAAGGAGATAAAGAGCAGAAGTAGGGCTGACATTTATTCTTCTGCTTGTTTGGGTAGATGTGAGGAGCTATGATTGGAATCCAGTTCACCATGTCATTAAGACATGGTCTCCAGTGGCAAGTGCAGAGTGTTGGTGGCTTTTGTTGGACCTGATCCCCCACTGTGCTGCTGGAGCCGTGCACTGGTGTAGCTTCACTGACTTCAGTGGCAGGTGCAGAGAGAGGGTCAAGGAAGCACCATGGCTCATCTGTCACCCCCCTTCAGGCAGTATATGGAATTAGATGTAGCTCCATTAGTTTCAGTAGGATTTTACCAGGGATAAATTGTACCTAGTGCATAGTGTTGAAGGTAGCTCCCCCACCTCCTTTTATGCCATTCTGATCCTGCCTCTTGCATTCCAGAAGGACTTTCTGCTTGCCTTAAAAAATGAAGAATGAGTAAACTAACAAAAAAATCGAGGTAGTCTTTATTCATCTTTCTAGTCCATCTTCAAAAGGTTTGTTGCGCCTGGCTGCTCCTCAGAAATTGATTGTTGTTTTCTTTAGCTACCTGAGGCAGCCATACAATCTTGATGCAGCCTTCCTGAATCCAGGCAAGGTGAGCTCTTGCAAAGTAGTTGAAAACGACCCCCTAGATCATTCCATGCTGATCCTTGCCCTCTAGATAGAGGCAGGGCAGTGGGTATCCTCATGAATGGGATTCCCTCCCCTCCTTTGTGCACAACTCAGTTAAATGGGGTTTGTGCCCTGGAGCAGGTGAGAAAGTAGAATAGGTGCCCAGGTTGTAGAGCACTCACTGAATGGTTCTGACAGCATTTAAGTCTGTTTCTTTCCTGCCCCTGCCTCACCCTCTGTGTAGCCTTGAAGAATATTTGCCTTTTCAAAATCTCTTATCAGCCTTTCCCCCTCATCATTTGCGTTGACAGAAGGGCTCTGGTTTTCTCTTTGTGTCCTGTCCTTTGGTTTGCCAGTCTGACCCCACTGTCCAGAGGGACAGAGGGAGTTAGATGAGCCTTACCACAGCGTGCTTCAGCACAGTGATCCCTGCATTATGGTTAAGCATCCCTCTGGCTGTAAATTAAAGCGTGGCATTTCCCACAGGCTGCAATTAGTAGCAGAAAAACAATCCTTTGTGAAAAATATGAGCTGGAGGAGCTGTTGTTACTGGTGCTGTCTGGCTTATTGCTGGGGATGAGGAGGCATTTTTGCTTGCTTTCGTGTCCCAAAAATCAGCTGTTCACCACTTAGCTTTGGTTGCTGCTTCTGCTCCTCCTTTGGCATTTCCAGTGACTGCTGGAGGTCTCAAACCCTGGTTTGCTCCAGCTGTGAAGACGTGCCACAGCACAGCTGTGTGCTGGTGCTTTTGGGAGGGTGTGTGAGGTGAGGACATGGGGCTGCTCTTGCAGGCTCCCCTCTGCTTGGGGCCGAGTCTGGTTTGGATGGGTGGCTTCAGTGTGCCCTGAACAGACAGGCCTGAATCTGCTTTGTTTTGTTCAAGGGAATACAAGTAAATGTGGTCATCCTGGTGATTTCAGAATGGTGGCTTGTAGAGCAGATGTAAGGCAGACAGTGGGACTCAAGTGACGAGGCAGGACAGGTTTCCTACATGGAGGAAAAGATGTCTTGCTGGGAGAAGCAGCTGAGACTCACTTTGCCCCAGTGCTCTGTTGTGGCCCTTCCTACAAGCAACCAAAGTTTTCCTCTCCCTCTTCAGCATGGCTTAACGGCTTGTGATCTTCCCACTCCTGCTTCAGCATAGGAAGCTGCTGACTGCAAAGAGAAAACACCCAACCTCCCTCTTATCCTTAGGGTTCAGGACAATCCAAACTCATACTTGTCAGCGTGAGATACTGAGTGGATCTGGATTTTATTTCTTTTTGTGAAAAGTGTTCTCCAAATTACTGTTTGAAACATACTGAAAAGCAAACCCTTTTGACATAGGTGGGCTAGGGAGAACACTGTACAGCTGAAGTGCCATTTTCCAGACCCAGTTAATTTTTTTCTCATGTTAAACCAACTACCAAACCCAAGAAACAGGACTTCTGTGAAGCTGTCACATTGGCCAGTAGGTTAATGACCTTTGCTGCTAGAAACAAAATGTAAATCAATATGTTCATATTTATTTTACTGTGCTGACCACTAATTGGTTTGTTAATATTTAAGGCATTATGCTGTAGGTTGTTTTTAAGTGGAAAAATTCTACATTGCACTTTGCTTTTGGATCAGAACAATTATTTATTATATTTGTTAAGATGTTTTTCCTCCCACATAGGTAATGTTTTCTTTCCCTTAATGCAAAAAACCCAACCAAATCCAAACAGCAAAACCCACCCAAAACGCCCCCCAAATCAGATCCAACCCGTGGATCTTTGTTTCTTTTCATGCTAAACAAAATGGGGATTTCCTTGCAACTTGTTATTAAATGTCCATTTCCAATTTCTTTTGCCTCCAATGGTTGCTTTGCTAACTCAAGATGATATTTTTAGAGACACAAAATTCATGCTTCATTTAAACATTTCTTTTAAGGCAAGGAAGTAAACCATGTGGAATCCATGAATTTGTGAGGAGTATGAAAGTGATACTATTTTGTTTGTATTAAGCATTAGCTGTTGTTTTGCATTCTGCACTAATGAGTAAATCTGGTATAATCTTGCCTAACATTGGTCTGGTTTTGACTTTTTGCTTTCTTCATGCACATTGAAAGGAACCCTGAAAACTTCTGTGGAGTTGCTTAGGATGGTCATCAACGTAACAAAATGCAGATTTTTTTCTGTAAAGCTGCTTGTCTTATTTCCTTTCTTAGATGCCCATTATAGGGCATTAGAAGGGAAAGCTGTTGCCATAAGCATGGATTCATATTTTAGCTTACTAATGCATGATGTCCTTTTGCTACATTACTTAAGTAATGCTCTCACTGTAACCAATGGGAATCTTGCCCAGGTCAGGACTAAAAAATAACCCAGGGCAAAGATGATATTATGTTGGCTGGGGCCAGGCAAGGTACATTGCTAAAGTTTGTCTTTTATTCCTCCGTTTGGATTGTAGCACTTACAGTTTTGCTTTTTGAGGACTGTGTATCTGGTTCTGTAAAGATTTGGTCTTGCTCCAGCTAAAATAGTTTGAAGTATGTTTACTCTACTTGAGTTAGGAGCAAGCCTTGAAAACCTCCAGGAATTTCATACTGCTGATGTTTTCTCTTATATGTGTTTTTTGTTTTGTGATTTTTTTTTTTTCTTTTAATTTTATAACCATATGTACAAGGATGCTCTGGATGAGATGGAGATCTGTTGCTGATTATGGAAAAACAAATGCCATTGTTGCCAAAGGATAACAGAAAATGGAGTATGGACCTGGTTTCTTTGAAGTTAGTGGCTAAGCTTCTGTTATTTTGAGCTGGGCTTTGCCACCTGCATAAAGTTGGAAGGGAAAGTAAAATCCACTTTGAAATAAATGTGGTCAAACAGAGTTCTAGGAATCTCTCCTTTAAAAAATGTATCACAGCTAAAATTATGTCCACTTACCTGAAATATCTGCAGGTAAGGACAGAATTGGATTTTGGAAAATAAAATCCGTTTTTCAGTCTGTGTTTTGCAGGGGAAAAATTCCTTGATTTAATTTCCTTCTGCATCTGTCCAGCAACATTATTTGCAAGAGTTTTGAACATGTTTCATCTAGAGCCTTCTTGTCAGGTTGTTTTGTGCATTTTCCCTTATTTCCTTTATATTGTACCTACCCCTGTGAGGGAATACTTGATGAAAATGATTTTTTTTTTTTTTTTCTTCTTCATTATGTAATAAACCATCTTGCTCTTACCATTGTACAGCCCTAGTGTTTGGTATTGCTACTGGTCATGGCTGGACTGGGCATGACTGAGTTGATTGTAGCCCAGCATTGAGTGGAACTACATGAATATGTTCCCATACACTGATAAAGGAAGAATTTCAGGGAAGAATTTGTTACTCTGGAGGAAAGTCAGTGTACTTCCAGCTATTACTGAGAGCCAGCTGAGAGCTGTCTTGGCTTCAGGAGGGGTTGGGAGTGCTCAGTGTCTGGCAGGATGGGAGCCAGGGGGACACAAAAGATTCTGTTTCTGTCTGTGCTTTCCCCTGAGTGGACATCACAAGCAATGCAGCAGCCTCAGGCTGAACCATGGACTGACTTTCAACTCTAACTGTGAAAAGGTAGGGACAAGCTGAGCCTGATACTTACATTTGCACATTTTTTTTACCAGAGTGCTCTTTCCCCCTTTCATTACTTGAGGGCTCCAGAAGAGCATATGCTTATGCAGCATAGATGACTTTCCAAACAGAAAGGACATTCTCAGTGGAGCCTTGGAAGCAGAGAAAATCTGGGTTTTTAAAGTTCAACTCAGGTAAGAGCAAAGCACTGCCCCTCTGTGGTGCAGCAGCTGTGCTGTTGGTGCAGTGAGCTGTTGACCTCAAGGGCAGCGTTCTGGGGACACACCAAAAACATTTGGGGGGTGTGACTGCTGTTGGGGAACAGCTCTGGGTGGAAAAGCAGCTGTGAAGAGGGATGTGTCCCTGCACTCCCCTGCCCTCTCTTATTCAAGGCATTGGACCCTCACAGAGACCAATGACACTGGTGGAATTATCCTGATTTTCCATTTGGGATGAGAGCTGCCTCAGTGCTTAGGTGGCTTCTGTGCTAACAATGAAATGCTGGAGGCTTTATGTGTTCTCACTTAGAGTAAATAGAGTCATAAAAACTTGAAGTGCAGTTTAATGTTGAATCTCACCCCAGCCCTATGGCCATCCAGGCTGTGTTAGGTTTGGTCATCCTGGAAACCAAACCTTCACAAAGCATCACGTCCCCACTATCAGATGTGAAAGCTCTGCCTTTTTAATACCTACATGTGGTAATTGTATTTTATATCAATTCTATAGCAATTTGCTACAGCCAAAAACCATAGTGGCACACAGATATCTGGGCAACCTAACTGAGAGTCACCGGCATTTTGCTGAATTAGCAAATAAAACACTATAAAAAAAGAGATAAAAATCAAAGACTGAATGTATAATTTGAAAGCATAAATAGCCCTCTGTCTGCTTCTACAATTACCTTGGTGTCTAAGGATTTAATGTAGTTGTCCTACAACATTGCACAACTAAGGAAGTAAAATCTGGGGGAAAAAACTTTGTCCAGAAAGTCTATGGCTGAAAAGGAAGATTGAACACAAGGCCTTTAAATACCAAGCTGCTGTCCCTCCCTCATCTCCATGCAGCCTCCCTGCCCACAGGATGATGAAAATGACTGGATTTTAAAACCAATTTGATTAATAATAGTTGGATTTTCATTGTTCATGTAGTGGCTTTATAAAGCATTAGGACTTCAGCATGTGCTTTAAAAATAATGAATCCTGGCAGAGAGGTCTTCCAATATTGCTTCTGCCATTAAACCTTAGCAGAGACGGGGAAAAACAACTGCTTTTAGGAGGATTGTAAAGGATGCAGGTTTACAAAGCACAGGTTTGGAGGCTGTTCTGTGTTCATTTATGTCCCCTTCACATAAATTCTCTTTATTCCTGCTTCTAGTTCTCCTAAAGCCTTTGGATTGAAGGCTGCTTCTCTGTTTTGGGATAGTACTGAGCTGCTGTAACAGAAAATACCAAGGATTCATTGGCCTGTCCTTCAGGGAATGACGTGCTCTTATTCCACTGGGCTTCCTTCACTTCACTCCCTGTGTGAAACAGGAGCAGAGCTGTGTAAAGTCACTGGAATTACATGAGCATAAAGAGAGATAGGAAGATTATCCACAGTGTATTATCTGAGACTAGAGAATGTGGCAGGTGCTTGCAGTACATATAAAGATGTCAAAAAAGTACTAATCTAAGGCTTGTTTTGCAGTATAAAGGTACAAAGATACTGTGAGTGAAAGAACAAGGAGTAGGGTTCTGAGAAGAAATGAACACAGTTGCATGATAAATAAACCAGGGTGCATTTGGTGTGTCTGTGGAATCTTGTGCAGGAATTCAGTATTTACCTGAAGAAGCCAGACTGTGTACTTAACTAAATGCAATATGACCAATAGTGTGAAAAACACAAAAGTTAAAACATAGGAGTGAAAAAAAAGTGAAATGGCCAAATGCCTGGGCACCAAAAGAGATGATGACATATAGTTTAACACCTGATATTTTGGGGAATCTGGAAAGAATACTTCAGATACCAAGGTACCCAGGCATGAGGGCTGAACACTTGTCATGCCTCCTCTTGTGACTGCTCACAGTGACTGTGTCTTTGAGGGTCTGTTTTTGACCAGTGTATCTTTGGTTTACCTTGTCACAGTTACAGAAGTGCAATTAACAGGACACCTTCCCAATTTAACGTTTACTTGTGTGAAGCACAGGTTTTTATCATGCAAACACCAATTTCTGGTGGGTATTATTGAAAAGTATGAAGAAAAGTGTTAGCAGAAGGGAAATATAAATAAAAGTGAGAGAGATTTTTCAAGGTTGTGGTGACCCTGGGATACAAAAGTGAGGAGAGAGGAACAGGAGACGGCAGTGGATAGTTCCAGTCTGTCTTTTGCCAGACAGTCCCAAGACACTCTGGGTGTTCAGCTGCTGGATTTGCAGTTATACCCTTGAAATAAAGTCTGATAAAATCTGAGCTGCACTGCTGACCATTTGTATTAGCCTTTCCTGGAGGCTGATCTGCAGTTCCAGACAAGAGGCAGGATGCAGGAGGCTCGGGATCGTTCCACAGTGCTGGGCAGTTTGTGCCTTCCCCTGCCCTCTCTTCCCACAAAGGCCAAACGCAGGAGGCCACGTTAAGCCCTTGTCCTTGAGGTGGGCTGTTGTTAGCCTGCTGTCAGCACAGAAGACATGACACCATTATTAAAATGTGAGATGTAGCCACATACCTGGAGCTTTGAAGCATCGGAGGCTGCAGCGAGCAGAACACGAAGAGAGGCACGGGGAGGTCAGGGTGGGTGCATGGAGCAGCATCTCTCCTCTGAACAGCTTTCTTGACAGGCACTTACATCAGCCTGGAGTCCTTCATGCATTGCCCGGTGTCTAACACAGGGGACAGATTTCTGCAGACACCTGGTTAAGCTAGATTAGCATTGATCTTCACACAGCTCCTCACAGCTGCTGAGAAATGCAAAGGTGGGGCAGAGCACAGCTATATGTATAGACATACTGGGGATATATTAGGGCATAATAAGCTTCTAAGGGAGTTCTTAATTTGGGTACAGACTGTATATGCTAATTATATGGCAGCAGTCTTGGCAATTAGCATACACGCTTTCAACTTGCACTTCTGATTGCTGTAACAAAGCCAGCGCTGCCTTCTCCACTCACTGACTTCAAAGGCTGTCTTGATTTAAGAAATGGTGTCCTAAAGCTGTTAGGAGAAAATGAAGCTGTGCTACTGCCACTGTCAGGCTGCCCACTTAACAAATTCCATGGCAAATGGATGAGCAGCCAAGCTCCCTGCAATGGTTCATGAGAGCTTTGAGGCTGGAAAATGCCAACCAGTATTTATTGTCATTGGCATACAACATAATATTCCCACAGTGATTGCAGCACAGGCCTTCCAATTCAGTGCATGCGTGCCTAAAATATCAGCACCCAAAGATACACCTTGGGTCCAGATCACAGGCTATCATACTTAAAAGAGAATATTATGTACACATCCCAGGAGGGGAAGTAATAATCAGTGGAAGAAATGAGGATAGAAATAAAGAGACAGAAAATTTGAAGTTGCCTTGGGTGATCCTGCCAACCCTGGGACATAAGACCAGCATAGGCCATGAGTAACATTTTAAAACCTTGACATCTTAATCTGCTTGGGTGTTTTCATAAACCTCAGCAGACATTTTAAATTGCTGTAGAGTTTTTGTAAATCTGATTGCAAGTTGTCTTTGAAAACAAGGCTTAAACCCCCAAGTGAGTTAGTCTTTTACAGAATTTAACTCTACAAGGAAAGTCATCAGCATGTGGTTGGGCAACTGCAGTGGGTGCAGTTGTAGCCTTTGAGTCTGGCTAGAACTACCCAGGGCAATTCCCTGCACAGGGCAGGGGTTGCCTGAACTGCCTACACCAAAATTAGGGACTGCAGTCCCCTGGTGCTGCCCAGGTACATTACTGGTCCCAGTCTCAAGCTACATGTTACATACAGAAACCCAAAATCATCTCAGTGCTGCAGTGCCACAGTCAAATTGCAAATTTTGAATGTCTTTCTGGAGACTGGTTGAGGTCACCCTGTGCTCAGCAGGTGCTGCTGAAGTTGATCTAGATTTCCTCCAGAAGGAAGTGAAGCTGTATCACATCATGCAGGAGCATCACTTAATGCTTGGCATTTGGGATAAAACTTAATGTTCTACAATTATAGTGTCGAATGGCTGGCAGCAATTTTGCCAGACAAATATCACATGTCTTTCCCAGAAGGATTCAATCTTTAATATTGTTTAGATGCTGGAGGCTTTTCCAATTTCTGTTTATTAGAAAAGACTTATCTATGTTGGAAGTGCTGCCTTTAACCCAATACAGCTGGTTCCACCTACAGCACTGTGAAAAAATCCCATCTGCAGCATTCTGCTTCCACAGACTTGTATGGCTGAAGCATATTGTCACCTTGCAGAAATTAGACCTTTGAAGGGCTAAATTAATATTAGCTCTTCATCTGCTTTGTGTGCTTTGAGGCTCTTTCCAAAGAGTTTAACTTTTACACCCTCAAAGCACGGAAATTTATTGCTGACAGGGAAATGTGTAAAGTTAATTGGTGTGGATGAAAAGCCCATGGGAGTAGAAACAAAACAGGGGCTCTGAGATGCCAGGGCTGTGCCAGCCCAGAGCCAAGCTGAGGAGGAGTGCAGCCACCTGGCTTCCCTCCCCTTTTTCTGTCTTTGTTATTACCTTTCTAAACTCAAATCACCAGCTGCAGTGGAGGTTCTTGCAATGAAGTTAAACTGGCGATGAAATGTAGTATTTTGAGAGGCAGTCTTGTTCATTTGGAGCACATGTACAAGGCCAGGTGCCCTAACTCTGGGCAGGCTCTGTTACTTGGAAATGATTTCCACCTGCACAAGAAGAGGCCAGTTTTAACCAGCATCCTCATGCTCAGCTTTCCTTGCAGAGCACAGAACAGGGAACTGCTGTTTGCTCCATCTTCACCTATTTGAGCCACTGCTGGGTTTTTGTTTGTGTTTTTTTTCCAATGGGACCTTGGAGAAATAGTTTTGTTTCTCTGTCTCAGGGGAACCTTGTGTGTCTCTCTGGGGAAAGAACAAGAGTGGGATGACTGGATTAATTCCTATTTCAAGGAGATAAATAGTATTCATGGTGTAATACATAAGTGGCAAATCTGACTGTCCTGAATGTTCATGTAAATGCAGTGATGCACTTGATCCTTCTTTACTGGGCAGTAAAGAAGGCATTTTTATGATGCATTTTATGGGGCCGAGGAGACAAGTGAACAGTCATGGTGTGAGATGACAAGTCACACTCTTGAAATTCTCTAACAAGTGTTTAATCTTTATTCCCTGGAGGGATGGCTTTGGTAACTGGGAAATTGAGAACAATAGAGAGCTGAGGCCAGTTTTGGAGGAAATGGGTCACGGTAATTCATAACTCAAAAATAACTCCTATTAGTCGGTATCCACCTTCCCAGGCTCCAATTCTGCCACCTCCCTGCAGGTCCAGCAGCTTTGCTGTGGGCTGTGATGTGCTGCTTGGGCAGCCCTGACCAGCCTCACACCCACTGTAGATTCAGGCTGTGCTTTTCTAATCGGCTTCCAAAAAATCAGGAGAAAAAAATTACGAAAGTCTTGCAGCCCCTTAGAAAGCTGCATGTTTCCATGTGTTTGAGCCTCCTGGATGCAGAATTCCCCTCGGTCCTCAGCCAGGCTGAGGCTCTGAGGTTCTACCTGCAGCCAGAGGGGTGGTCACAGAGGTGACAACACCTTGTGGTGACTCTGGCCGGTGCCTGGGGCTCTCAGGGTGCTGTTGTTCCAGGAAAGATGCACCTGGGATGCCTCTCCCCACATCCATGCCCAGTGTCCGTCTGTCCTGGCGGCTCTGCTGCCTTACCCAGCTTGGCCTCAGCTCAGCCCAGCTTTCCTATGCTGTGATCACACCTCCTGATGGCACTGCAGACATACTTTTAGAAATCCTGAACAACTCCCTCCTTAGACCCATATTTCAAGCTCTTATTTAATATTGCCCATTTTTCAGAGGTTTTGAGAAAGGTGGCAGTGCTTTATTGAGATTGGGTTGTTGTTTTGAGGCATGCAGAGTGATGGCATTTTATTTTGATTTCAACAGCACACCCATTAGGGTTTTGAAAGGTAGTAATATTCCCTGGAAACAGAAGAGGGCAGCTGTTTTTTGGGAAATGAAGAGCGCATTGACTATTTTTGAGAATGAAACAGCAGTCACTCAGATCTAGACGAGAGAGGGTTTTTTTTTCATGAATGAATAAAAATAGCACAGTATTGCAGGGCCCGTGCTGGTGTAATTAGTGTGTGAAATAGCTGAACCCCCATCACCTTCCACAGAGTCCCTGGATTTCGTCTGGCAAGATTAGATTCCTTGCAATTTTATTGCAATGTAATTAAAAAGTAACCAAGGGAATACAGAACTCAGTCTTCAGAGATGTTCAGCTTCAGAAAGAGTAAAAAGCAGCTGCAGCTCACTGGATTAAGAGTCAGTTTCTTTATTTACTGCCCAAAGGAAAAGAAAATGCTGTCAACTGTCTGTATGTATGGAAAGATATGGAAAAATCAGGTTTAGTAAATGCTTTTCAACCCCCCAAATCCATGTTTTTTTCTTTTCTTGAAAGAGGTTTTCAGATTGTATTGAACAACAAAAGCATAAATTCCAAGCTAAAACATCCTTCTGGAGTGAATGTACTTCTGGAATGAAGTCTTTCTTCGTAATTTGTCGAATAAGGCATTTTAATTTTTCAAACTTCCATTTCCAACATTAACAATTATGCAAGTTTGACAGGAGTTTGCAACGAGGTTAAGCCCGTCCAAATCTTTATTTCTTGTCAAATACTCGGCTGTGGACCCTGCAGCTGCTCTGGTGTGCAGCCCTGAGCCCTGAATTCAGCCCCAGAGCAGCCCTGCTTCGGCAGCAGCCCCAGCCTGCTTCACCTTCTCAGCCTGTACACCCATTTTTCAGCGCATGCAAACTGCACAAAGGCAGTGCAGAATTGTAGCACAGGGTGGCCAGGATTTCTGTAGGATATTTCCCACACCTGATTTTATATGTGATGCCTGTTCCCCATCCAAAACCCACAATCCCCCCTCCCCAGGGGAGGGCCTGTGCTGGGGGCATGGCTGGATCCAGAACCGGGAAGTTGGGTCTGTTTTTAAAGCCAAAATAATCATACTGAATCCCATCAAAACACATATCCTGGATGTGTTTGCCCTCAGTCTATTGAGTGTTTCCTGGACGCCACATCCTGCATGTATGTGGCTCTTAAAGAGAGGGGCAGTTAATCCCTGTTCATGTTGGGCTTCCCAGTGCCTTTGCTGGTCCAGTTTGTAGGTGATTTGGAAAACTCAACAGTGACTTCTTCCAGCACCTTCCCAGTGTCACTGTGTCTTTCCAGCTCTGAAAACAAATTGGAATTTTTGTATTTGGCTTCACCAAGGAGAAATAAATTGTACTTTTTTTTTTTTTTTTTTTAATAGCTGTGAGGCAGGAATAATTAGACATCCTCCGTAATGAAACAGTACTGGCTGGAAGGGTAGCCCAAAAGGACTGCTCTTCTGATGCAGGAAATAATGAGGGCTGCCCTAAACTTTTAATCAGAAGCTCAAATTTTATTTGCAGCTCGTGACAAGGATAGCATTCCTTAATAACGCTCCTGACAGTTCCAAACTCCTGAAATTAATATGAGAGCAATGAAGAATTTAATGGAAGCGCTAATTACAGATGCTGGAATTATTCTGCCGCAATTCAAAACCCCTGATGTGGAGAAACTCTTAGCACGGTTGGGCTGTCATCTAATTTCTATGAAGTTTTGCTGTGAAAGGTGACCCTGGCTTTACACACCTTCATTCTGCAAGGTGTGAGCATCCTTCCCTCACCGTGACTTCTGCAACTCACAGGGAACTGGGATGGAAGCAATTAATTCTTCCTGCTCTGGAGATGGTACTACTCACACCCCTCTCGTGTGCTGTTCCCTCTATCTCCCCTCTCATGATCAATCCTAATGTCCTGGACTAGTGGAATCACATCCAGGTTTTTTCCAAAAAGCTGGCTGCTTGTGCCGGTGGATTAAGCACAGGTGTGTGTGGCAGTTTGTACCTGCAGTGCCACCCCTGAAACAGCCGAGCCTCACGGGGAGCAGCTCCTGCTCCTCTGTGCTTCACGGTCCCGTCTATCAGACAAACTGGTACCACCAATCCAGTGCCACTTCTGGTGGTTATTCAGGGATTGGTGGGGCATGGATGGAGGTGGAGGCCTCTGGCTGTGGGAGAAGGATGATCCATGAGGCAGAGACGCCTCAGTCTCTAATCCTGAGCGAACATCCCAAGAAATGCAGGTCTTTGGAAACAATTGGGCATTATCAGACCTATTCAAGCCTTGCTCCAGAGCATTTTTGACCCCAGACTTCCTCCAAATCTCACAGAGGTGCACAGAGCCCCTGCCATGTCCCTGGGGCCAGAGAGCTGTGGGATGTGGTCCCTGGACAGCGAGTCCATGGCAGGCTGGGCTGGTGGGCTGCACCCTTGGCAATCTTGGCTCTTTGGAGCCTTCATGGCGATGCCAGGAGATTGCTGCTGGCCTGACAAGATGCTCTGAACACCCAGGAGGACCCCATCATCATCCTTCCAAAGGTTTTGTGGGGTTTTTGGAGACTGGCTATATGGCAGCAAGCCCACCTTGCCCTCCTCACATATCCTGAAAATGCTCTCTCTGGATGTTCGGCATTCAAGAGAACAAGAATTAAATTTGAAGGCTTTAAAGGGAGAGCTTCGATTTCCAAGATCAGAGGAAGTCACAGACTGAGGGACTGGGCAGGGATCTTTCCCAAAACATTTCACGATCTATGCAACTTTCTTCCCATCTCTCTCTTACAGCCAGCTGTGAAACCTGGGTCTTGATATTAGTTCCAACTGTTGAATGGCATTAGATGATTCATCTCTGCTATTAATACAAAAAAGTAATACCATTTTCTGCTTTGCACATAATGCCTTTTGAGAAATAGATGAAGACGTAAGGGACACCGAAGAATTATTTAATCTAGGCTTTTTTCCTTTAGGCCTGTATTTTGTCACTCTATTGAATGATTACACTCCAGTTCCTGCCCTTCCCCAGTTACTCTGGAGACAGTGACAAAGGCAGGAGCCATCACATTCTGCTTCAGTGCCCCTCTCCTAAGGGAGGAGTGTGCATCTTTGATCAAAAAGTAATAAATGTTCTTTGGTATAACAGAGTAAAAAGAAGGAGGGGAAAATCACCAAACTGGTTTCAATATGCTCTGTTAATAAGCCAGAGCCACTGTCATAAAAATGCCAGCACCAGCATTGAAAATCGAAGTATAATCTCAATGATTCAGCTGAGAAATCTAATTTGACCAGAGAGGGGGCTTGGAGATTTTCCACCCTCTCTGGTCAACATGGAGTCATGTGCATAAATACAAATATTCCTAGGAAACTTTACAATAAATCATATGCTCCATGGCAATAAAGACAGAGAAATTTTTATTGCTGTGGTAATTCTTGGCATGGGACATGGATTTTGCAGCTGAAAGACAATGGCCAATTTTATGGATTTTTGAGCTCTTATTTGTTTGCGAGGACCTTGGTGGAGTGGAATTTGAACACCCCATTCCTCTCCCCCTCTGCTATTAAAAACGAAGCAATAAATCAAAGATGAATTGATAGAAATAAAAATGATAGTCAGGAGAAATCTTATAGCATTGAATTTTGGGGAAGGATATTTGTAAACCAAACACAGTTCCTAATGTCACTGTAAAATAATGTTCTCTCTAAATTTCCCTGTAATCATGGACCACATGCTGGCTTGTGGGTCTTGGGTGATGAAGCATTGATTAAGACGATCAAAGGAGTGCTGACATCAGCTCACAGTAAACCTACGAAAAGTAAGGAATTTTTAAATCAAAATTTTATACTAAAATTTGAGAATTTTGAGCTCTGTGAGGGGGGGAGAAAATGGCATTTTACACAAGCATCTTAAAAGCTCCAGTTATCCATATAACTTAGTGGTGGGTGGCCTCCTAACATCCATATTTATATTTACTGGGGTTTGTAAGTGCTGTTACAACTATGGTAAATTATACAGAAAGAAATGAGTTAACTTCCCAGGGGTGGGAACAGAAAATCCTTTATTCTTTAGTGTCATTCTTGCTGCTGGTAAAGGTTTATCCAGAGGAAGCTGCATTTTTCTCAGCACATTATTATTGTGATTGTTTCCCGGGCACTGACAGCAACCCCAGTACTTTCTCATTATGTTGTAGATGTGCTCTGCCTCCCATTAAAATCAATAACTATCTTCCTTAATTAGTGTTCAAATTACGATCAGTCTTTTAACATTACTATCAATTAGGGACAGCACAGCCATGCCCTGTTGTTTGTCTGAATCCCTCCAAGTGAGCCAGGTCCACAGAGGCTGGGCAGGATTGTGGGCAGGATCCAGACCCCAGGGATTTGGGCTGCATCCACTGATGGTCACAGGCTCTCTGAAATGCTGCTGGAGGAGGAGGAGGCTCTCCTGAAACAGCAGGCACAGCACAGCTGGTTCAATTGCCCTGTTCCAACCAAATGACTGCTTCAAAGTGTCAGAAATGTGATTACATCCTCAGAAAAGGGAGATTTCCCTCCTTTTTCCTTTGTGCTGGATGCTGAGAGCTGGAGCGACCTTGGCATGTGGTGAACTTTCACCAAGAGCTGGGCTGGGGCCCAGAAATTAAGATATGCAGGTATCCAAGGCCAATCAGAGCACGTGGGAGAGAAGGATAACAGACTGGGAAGCTGCAGGTTGGAAATCCAGGGTGTAACAGCACTGGGTTTACTCTGCTCCAAGCTCTGCATATCAAGGAACTGATGTTGATGCTGAGGGGGCACCAAGGGAGCTTGGAGTGATTGATGTGTCATCATGAGTCCTCCAAAGCACCTGCCAAGTGGGACCTGGGATGGTGCAAGGCAGGTTCCAGGGGCTGAAGCCTGTGTTTGCTGTGCAAGATTGCTTCTTCAGATTGGGATCAGAGTATTTGCAGTGCTTCAGTCAAAAAAAGGAAAAAAAAAAAAAAAAGGAATAAAAGAACGAAAGTGTTTTGATGAAGTTAAAGCACAGAACAAACCTGGCTCCCTCATGACTCCAGCAAGGTTTGCTGAAAATTAGCTGCTCAGCACATGGTGATATTTGCTAGAAAAACAGACTAAATGATCTAAACCAAAGCACATGGGGCTGTTATAAACCTTCTATGCCTTAGATCAGAAAATTGCTTAGCACTGGTAATTTACTCTAACATCCCTCCTCAATCTAATAGAGATTATCCTCTGGAAAGGTCTGTTTTTTACTGTGAAAACTCCGACTGCTGCCTATTTTCCTCTGTCCCCAAAGCTTATATTACATTTACACTATTTAAACTCCTGTTTTTTACACTATTGTGTTTTACAACCATGTGGTACATTTGAATTAATTCTGCATGTGGGAAAGAGAGGCAGACAGAAACCTCTTCTTTGGAAGTAAGGAGCATTTCCCCTTGGAAAATACTTCATCTCCTCTCTCCATTTTCCTTATCTGAGTTGATAGAAGATCCTCTTGGCAAGGATGGCAGTTGTCCATGTGGAAAAGTGACCTTTTAATTTATATTTTTCACTTTCTTGGATCCAGTGAGCATCTGGAAGAAGGAGTGCAGCTAGTGCTACTCTGCCAGAGGGTTTTCGAGGGCTGCCAGCAGCTGGTCCACGTAGGTAAGGCAGGCTGCTCCAGACCAGAATGAACCTATTAGCACGAATTAAAAGACAGAAGTGTCTCAATGTGATGGAGCTAGCCTGTGTTGCTTCTGGAGAGGAATCTCAGTCTTATTTTTTAATCTCCTTGCCATATATTGAAGGACACGCTCCAGACATTCCAGCCCAGCCCAGCGTGAGCACGTCAGTCAATACAGACAGAACCTGGAGTTTCCCTGCAGGATAGAAATTGAGCTGCCACAAAACACCAAAATGGCACCCCAGTGTTCCAGGCCAGGCTGAACCTGAGGAACCCTGAGGAACCTGATCTGGTGGGTGCCATCCCTGCCGTGCTTGAGGGATTGTAACTAAACGGCATTTGAGGTCCTTTCTAATCCACACCGTTCTGTGATTCTTGTGGCCGTTCAGCCAGGACTGCCTGTCAAAGCAGGAGATGGGATTCAGGGCAGGAAGGGGAAGAAACAACTTCCCCCCTTCTGTCTCTGCTGTCTTCTTTATTCATTTACATCTCACAACCGGATTTAATTTATCTAGATGTGCCAGCTCAATGAAACTTCAGTTTCTTCTCTTAACTGCTGTGATAATCTCACCTCTGCTGCCTTCTGAAAATAGAAAAAGCTATGCAGATAAAATGGCCCATTTCGATGAGTATCTCTGAGATTTTTCAGCTTTCTTTTCTTCACATCACAGAAAACTTCAAACTTCACCTCAGCACCTGAGGCACTGATTTCAATTTACATTAATTTCAGACAGCACAAAGTGATTCCCTAATAGCTGAGAGCATTGTTAATGCCTCTCTCTTTTGAGGTAAAGAACGAAGAAAAGGGTCTAAAAGAAATTCCTATATTGTTCATAATAACAATCTGCAATGAAGCAAAGCCTTTAATGTCCCTATGACAGTTCTTACAATAAAATATATACAGTTCCCTGTTTGGCTCTTAATTCTTATTTCACACTTTTTATTTGCTGAGCTTTTCAATTTTCTGAGCAAGATGGGAAAAATGAACTCTTGGTGCTCAGCTCACAGGAGCCATCTCATCAGAGAGAAGAGTTTCCTCCCTAACCTGGAGTAGCTCACCTGCCTTCCACAGGTAAAGTGGGGATGAGGGCAAATCCTCACTCTGTGTAGGGTTTTCCAGTTACATCACAAGGTCTGATGGGGAGTCCTCAGACAGGAACTTCAGAGACTGGTCACTTAAAACCCCAAAATTCTGATACATATTCTGACAGAAAGGTCGTAACTCTTTCTTAAGCTTGGGAAACTGAAAAATGGCTTTATTTAACAGCAGTGTACTTATCCCCCTTGGAATGCGAATGAAGATTAATCCTCGGTCACGCTGGGAAAGACTTTGCTTTGAAATGGCTGTTATAGTGATTTTAAATTAACGTGTACAGCACACAGAGTGAATTCTTTTCCTCTGAGTGTGTCCACTTTGGGCACTTTTTGCCACAGTTTAATTGACTGCCAATTAATGTAAAGTAGTCAGACATTTTTAAGGCCAGGGTAGACATTTTCCCACATTAATCTGCAAGTTGGTTGATAATTAATCTGAGACATCTATCCTCCCCAACCCCAGAGATAGGTAAAACTATCAGATACCAGACACTTGTTACTAAAAACCACAATTATATCTTCATTTATAACAGCTGAGGAACAATGTTTTATTGGTTACATGATATTATTTATGACAACTGACTTCCAAATAGACAGCATCTAGAGTGCTTTGGGTTATATATTTAGAGTTGAAAATCACCTCAGGAAATAATTTTTTCCTTTGTGCTTCTCTTCTGACCTCCTACTTAACACCAGCAAAAGAGAATGAAAAAATACTTTATCTTTGATATATTCTTTTTAATAATGAGTTTGTGGATTTTTTCCCCAGTCAATGAACTCTCAAGAAATTATGCAAAATATTTCTCTCCAAGAGTTTACTCAGCCTAAAGTAATTTGTGACTTTCTTTGGAAAAAATGGAAGTATTTTAAGAAGAGCCAGGATTCTACAAAGCATGCTGCTGTTCTTGCCTGCCCCTGGTTCATCTGCCATCCCTGGAATTTGGATGAAGTGAACGTCCAGGTGCTTTTTATTTACCTGACATTTTCCATTCCCTCTGTACACAGACACAGGATAACGTCAGGCTCACTGCAAGCACCGGATCTGTTGGGTATTTTGGCTATTTGCTTCTCTTGTCTTGCAGAGATGCCCCAGCACCCACAGGAGGAGCATTTTTGCCTCCCTTCACAAGGGTCTCACCCCTTCCCAGAGCCCAGCCCTGGTGAAGAGCTGTCCAGTGCAAGGTGCAGGGGAACGAGCAGCTCACAAAAGCACCAGACCCACTCATTCCGTGTCTTATTTCCCAGTGGTGATGAAAACCCTCCACTCTTCTAGCTAATAGCTGTGGCTGAGCCAAGCTAGTCCTTGAGAGAGATAAAAGGAGCTGGCAGAGCCTCCTGCGTTCTGCTGGTCCCCACCGCTGACTCACACTTAGATCTCCAACAAAAAATGTGTTGCCCAGTGCTGCTGTGACAGATGCTGCCAAAACCCCTGGGGCCACTTTTCCTTGACAAATCAAGGCAAAATATTTGAGTAAGCGAGACCGAGCAGACTGTTCTTCTCCCAAGCCCCTTGTTGAACTCGTTGCCTCAGGACTGACACCAGCACTTCAATGCCGAGTTCTGCTGGGCCCTCGAAGCCCCCAAGCCTCAGGCAATGTCTCAAAGTCAGGTTGCTGCAGGCAAGCTCAGAGGGGTCTGGCAACCACTGGCTGGGCTGGGCTGGTCCATGTGGCTGAGTCTGTCATAGCCAGGGTGCCCTGGTCATGCTGGGGGCAGTGCAGCCTCTGGAGATGATGCTGCCACACAGACAGAAGGGACACTCACGGACACCCCCACCCCAGTTAGGAACAAAAAAACCACTTTCCATCTTCAAGTGAGTTTCAGCTTTGTGATTCCTCCCCTCACCCCATCACAGTCCCTCCAATTCTTTAGACACCCCTGTGGCTTAAGGGCTAGAAACTTCTGCCAGGGAGGTTGGAGGAAAGCCCCTGCACAAACATTGAGAGGTTCTTAATCAAAGTCAGTAAGTGACAGAGCAAAATGAATTGAACTTTAGGGTGAAAAATGGCTTTTCTTTTTAAGAAAGGTGGATACTTTCTATTGATTTTTTTTCTTTACTCAGGATTTTGCAGCAAATCCATAAAGAAACTTTCACTGCAATGTTCTTGGAAATAAATGGACCACATATTATACACATTCATTTACACCCAACAGATCTATATAAAAAGAATAGGAACTGATTGAGTTAGCTTTCTGTAAATGAAAAGGGGCTTGGCTGTAGAAGCCTTTTTGCAAAGTAATTTATCTGCTTGAAAGTTGGATCATCATCTGTAGTTAAACCTCATTTTGCTTTCAAGATGCTTGTTTTGTGCTTCCAGTCTAGGCTTTTCCTAAACCATCACAAGCTCAATTTTTAGCTTAAGTTTGCACAAACTTCAGTGAATTAGATCACGACTAGGACAACCTTACTGTTGATCCAGCCTAACCACTACCTCAACCCCTGACCTGGAACAGTAGGTGGTGAGATAACCAAGGCAGCTCCCGGGAAATAGCCCTTGGTAAACAAGTAACACCAACATGGATCGTAAACTGTGAGCAATTCTGCTTTTTTAGTGGGGACGCTTATTAAATATTCAATTATGCTTCTTGGATCTACAGCCTTCCACATCCTGTTGCCCTTTTTGTTTCCTGTCTGGACAAACTAAGCTACACAAACTATGCAAAGAAGCAGAGTAGCTTTTGGACTTTGAAAACCCCTCTCTTCTTTTCCCGTTGTATTCTTCCAGAGGTGCAGCATTTCCAAATCTTCCATTACCGGTTTTCCTCTGCATCTCCTTGCTGAGAGTTTTCCTCCTCCACCACCACTACAGGTCTTGGATATTAGCTATCCTACTGCCCACCTGCTTCCCTTTGATATCAGCCCTCTCAGACAGAAGTTAATCCTGAGGAAAAAGCCTCCCACAGGATCCTCTTTCCTTTTCACCTACTCACATGAATCAGCGAGCGGTTCCAGGGATGGGGAGGGAGCAGGTCAGTGCTCAGGTCAGTGCTCAGGTCAGTGCTCAGGTCAGTGCTCAGGTCAGTGCTCAGGGCACATCCCCAGGGACCTGGACGGGGGGGGGAGATGAGAGCTCAGCATTCCAGACATGCTCTGATGTCCAGAGAGCATCAGCTCTCCGTTTTCTCTCCCATTAGGCACAGTCCAGGGCACAGTCACACCAGCGGGGACATCGGTGTCACCCATGCCAGCAAGGAGCCCGGGTGTTGCTGCTCGAGCTTTTGAGGGCACTCATGCCTAAAGCAGGCTACCTGAAACAGAGGACTGGACAAAGTTAGGAGAATAAAAAGAGGACAAATTTAATCAAGTCTTTCAAGGTACATTTGGGCAAGCAAAGCCCCCTTGGGCTACACCCAAAATGGACCTTGGTTCAGGAGCCCTTCACCTTTTGTAAGTTCTGTCCCGTTAACACATTGGCCCTTAATTCTCCAGTCATACCCTTAGGTGATGATGTTAACCACCCCGGGCGTGATCCCCCCATACCACAGTAGTTTACATATTTTTGGGCCCTAGAGCAATGAATATGTCCTTGGATCTCTATTCAGAGAGATTATTTTGGCTACAACGCTGGGAACAGAGGCTTTTAGCCTTTTATAAGAAGCACAGAACTACACCGAGTTACAGATACATGAAGAATAAAAACGAGAAATTATTAAGGCATCAGCACACACATCATTTTGTGAATGAGCAAGCAGGAAAGAGAAGCTGATAGAACACCCTAAGCCCTGGTGGCTTGCAGCAGTCCTGTGAGAGGATCCAATCCACGGCCCCCATGGGTCAGGATGAACAGAAACAAACAAGCAGCTGCTTTGTCAATGTCCCTCTACCTGCAGAAAGGTGCAGGAGAGCTGCCCAGCCCACCTCAGCCGTGCTGGGTCCAAGGGCTCTCCCCAGGGCTGCTGGATTCTGGCTGAGGTCTGGGAGAGATGCTGGCCACAGGCAGGGGTGTGCTGCCAGGCCCTGACAGTGTTTTACCTGATTTGCAGCCCTGGGGGAGGAAAACCATTCAGAAATCAATATTAGTGGATTTTAAATTAAGTACTAAATTATCTCACCTTCAGTCACAGTGGATTTACTCAAAAATGATTTCTACGAAAAATTTACTGTTTTTCTATTCCATAGAGTACAGCACACCATGTATCCTCCCCCTCAAAAAAGGGAAAAAATAAAAATTCCCTCTTCCTCCCTAAATCTATGTAGAGACATCCAGATTTACCTCACAGTGAGTCACTGGTGAAAATATCATGATACAACATTATTTGGGGAATAAACCCCTCTGCATTACTGTTGCATGAGGCATGGATACAACGATATCATACATAATTCTGGTCACCTTATAAATATATGAATAGAAAATAGACTGCAAGTTGTTTTTCCTCTTGGCTGTGAGGCCAGGTGCCAGTAGCTCTGATCAACGTACACTTACATTTTAGTGCAATGCAAGGGAATCTTTTTTTTGCTAGGAAACACCTGTGATGGAAAAACAGCAATATAAATACTTCATCATTTCAGCCACAGCTGCTCTGTGGCTCTTGTGCTGAATTCTAAGAGATAGTAAAACCCGTAATCATTTCCCTCTTCTGCAGTTTGTAGCCAAAACATAATTACAGTAAAACACCAAGCTTTGCAAAATGCAGGAGGTGAAATCGTGACCCCCACATTTGGATGTTTCCAGCCTTGCCTGCCGTGTGTGCCTTGTTTCCTGCTCCCAGGGCTGCTCCTCAGGGACCTGGCACGTTCCTGGCAGCACCCAGTGATTTTGGAGTCCTGAGTGCTTCCCCTTTGTGCTGCTGTGCTGGGGCTGTGGCCAGAGACGGGGCTGCTGGAGGAAAGGGTCTTCTGATGATACCTGATGATTTTTGCCTTTTCCTTTTTATATACCCTTTTATATATTTTCTCTACCTTTTATACACTCTTTGTACCCTTAGCCTACATGCTTGTAATTTTTGTAGTCTGGTATTCTAGTTTAGTTTTGGGGTTCTGCCAGGCAGAAAGACCAAACATTCACAATATGTGATTAATAAAATAAAAGGACAGAAAGCCCTATACTGTCTCAAAACTCGAGGCTTCAACCTTGGTTGAAACCTCTCTAGAACATATTTTGTAAACTGAACTCTAGTTTCATTTGGGGAGAGTTTCTTTAGAATAAGGAGATATTACTTCATTTATTAAGTTTCTTATTGGGGAATTCTAGACAGATATACTAATTAGCAAGGTCTATGAATCTGTATACGCTTTATACGGTGTGTGCATCTCAGTGTGTTCCACCTTTGAAAAGCTGTGAATTCTGGACTGGCTGGGGGACAGCTTTTTGTGGGAAGCCACTGGCCCCATCCCAGCTTGTCCAGATGGGTCAGATGCTCATCCCTTACACTCTCCTTTTTGCATTCTCTTTGCCTTTCATGTGGCAGATAGCTCCCACCAGTGAATATCACAATTTTTTGCTCATGAACAGTTATAGACATGTTAATTCTTCCTTAAAGAGACTTAAAGAGAGTCAAACTCCATACCCTGGTGCACATATTGTATTTAGTAATTAAAAGCTCTTATCGCACCGAATTTTGGTTTAAATATAGCTCACAATTCCCCCTGGACTACAGAAGGAAAAAGTGATTCTAAAGCAATGTGTGATAGAACAGACTGTGAAATTCGTATTCCTTCTGAAAGCTGGGTGGGGAGACCTTTCCCAAGGAGAGCTGCAAGGGGAAACTGGAGAGACAAAGTCAAAGAGAGAAAGGGAAGGGGACAAGAAGACTCACAGCAATTAAATATTCACCCCTTTCTAAAAAAAATACCTAAACTCTTTTAGCATCCCTACTGGATGGATGTGGAAAAATATCCCTAGGGAGGAGAAATATTGAAGGGTAGAAGGAACAGACTCTGAAGTTTCACTCTGGCTTGATCCACCCAACTGTGAACGGTGTAGAAGAGATGGCAGTGCCACCAGGGCTTGACCCTGTCCCTCTGGGCTTTCTGGTGTTTCTGGAGCAATGTGCTGTAAGGACCACTGACATCCCTGGCTATCACCTTTAGCTCAAAAAGAAAGTTTGGTATGCTGAATGTGAATATGAAGGTGGGTTTTACTAAAGAGAAACCTGCCTCACACCTTGCTCTCCACAGCCCAGGGCATCCTCTGAGGATTCTCTGAGTGATCTCTTGCTTAACGACTGAAAAATATCAGCATTTCTTTGGAGCGTCCGTAATGCTCTGGTGAGAAGCCCTGCGCAAGAAGATAATAAAAATACAGAAATGAGTGTTTATTTCTTCACTTTTCTATTCATTCAGCTTGACAGTGCAATTAGGGGAAGGTGGTGTCAGGGGGATGCATGGCTGGGGTGGCCCATGTGAAGAAGGAGCCCCCTCCTCCCAGCCGTGCTGCCGGAGCCCGTGACACGCTGCAGCGTCCCCAAATTACACACACATCTGTTCCAGCACCAATTAGTCACATGATGTTTGAAACATCAAATATTCTTTCCCTGCTTATCAACACTGCAATTATGGCCTGTCAGGGTTTTATGCTCTACTCAAAATAAACACCCAAATGTTCACGTTAACCCTTCAGCTCTCCAGGGCTGTGGGGCTGCAGATTGTGGGGTGAGCAAGGAGCACAGGGCTCCTGATGTGGGGTAAAAATGGGGCAGAAGGGCAGTGACTTTTACAGGGCATGTGGTGCTAAGGCTGGGCTTAGAATTGAAGCTCTCAACTATTTACTCAAAGGCTTTCATAGTATGTCACCTTTTTTGCCATGTGCTGTTATGAAAACACTGAAGCTACCTTGGCTGTGGCAAAGTTTTGAAGCATCCTGGGAAGAATTGATGATAATCTTTTTAAAATCCCTTTTTCTCCTGAGACATGTTCTTTTTTCTGTGTGACTGAAATTTTACAGGAAAGAAGCACATTTTAAGGGAGTTTTCATTTTCTCTATTAAAGGATTTAAAGGATGGTTTGCTTTTGATCTGCCAGCCAAAGATGTTCAGGATTTCATTTTACTAAAAGGGGATGAGAACTAAAAGGTTTTAACTTTTTTTTCCCCTTTTTCTTTTTTCTTTTTATTTCTTTCATTTTTTGAGAAAAAGAGAATTTTTTTCCGCATTTTCACTCAGAAAAATGGAGGTTTTCTTTTCCTCAACTGCTTGAGCCTATGTTAATGCCAGCATGAGACACACTGCAAAATCTTTTCCCTGGACAGGTGTTGCAGAGACTTTGCTTCATTTTCCAGACAGTCTCATGTGCTGGTCTGCACAACTCAAAGACTCTGCTGCCCTCCTGAAGCATTACCCAGCGGTGCTGTGAAGGCAAAGAAGCCTTGAGACATTTTGGGGGGCAGAGAGGGGAGGCTGAGCTGTGTTGAAGTACATGCAGTGAGTACATCCTGTGGTTTACCACTGCTGCAACCTGAATTTTTTAGACACAAACATTCTGAGTCATCTTTCTGAGTCCTTTTTTATGGGATGAGCTCGGCAGCCAGTGCTCAAGAAAGACCCTAGCTATGTCAGGTCAGGAGCAAGGGGCAGTGGCAGAGCCAGCCTTGGCAAACCTGTCCTGCCTCTGCCTCTGGAAGTGTTGGGGTCTCTGCTCTTCAGGTTTTGAATTCCCTGCTGAATTCACCCCAAAGGAAGTAAATGAGCAGAGGGGCTGCAGGAGGGGTCACATCTGTGCATGGGCTCTGAGGGACAGACCTGCTCTGCTCTCCCCTTCCCCATGACCTTCCTCTCTCCACTTTTCATACCTGCCCTGGCTTCTCTATGCAGAGTTTGGAAACTTGGAACTACACAGCACACTGCAGTTAACAGTAATGATGTGCAAGCTTGGGTTTTTTAAAGTTCTCCATTGCTGCTTAATGACCTAAACATCTTGAATGCTTCTGATAAGTTGACTGAGGTGTATATATTAAATTCTTGGAGTATCTGCTGTGAAGGACTCTCAGCAATGAGCATTGTCAGAGCTAATCTGCAGCTCTCAAGGCCTGCGACATGCTGCAACGATGTGAGGAACCACAGCCCAGCACATGTACAAGTCCTGCTTCGTGGATGCTGCTCCAACACCTCCTCTGCAGAAAATGTCAAGGTCAAACAGAGAAGAAAAGTGATGGGATTGACCTGGACTAAGAGAAGCTCAGCAGTGTCCTGGCGTGCTCTTTATGGGTGCCACATGGGACATTCATTATCCAACTTTATCTCAGCATTGGGATTACTTATTTCTTTAAGGGAGACCTTTCTGCTGATTTTCATCTTGAATGGCAGTACTAATCCAGTACAACATTCTAGCTGTTTAGGCATAGTTGCCCAGCTTGTACTTTTGCATCCATCTTTCAAACATAAAAAAAGAAGCAGTGGTTATGAAAATGTTGTTTATAAGAATACTTTCAGAACTGATATTTCCAAACAGCCCTTTCCCTACTATTTGTTATTTTGCCTTTGGAGGATAATGTTTGGAAAATTTTCTTTTCCTCCAGGAGCTGCCTTGCTCTGGCTGTTGATCGGATGTGCCAGCCAGGTTAGCTGAGTGGAAACCTCCTTCACGGGTCCCTCCCAGCCTGCCTGCTCTGCACAGTGGCTGCTCTGGCAGCACTGTGGCAGCTGGAAGCACAGCTGGAATGCAGAGGCTGAGGGGATGCTGCTAATGAGGGGTGTCAGCCCGGCACAGACAGGCAGGCACAGCCCCGACAGCTCGGCTGTTTAGCAAATGGGTTTGTGCTTTGGAAGGGCTTTTGGGGGCTGAGTGGCCAGAATGGTTTTAGTGCAGCCTCTAAAAATGCTGCTGTGACATAGCCCTGCTCTTCTGGGCTCTTCAAAGACCCGAGTTTTGCATGGATCTGGTGTTTCTAAGACAACTTAGTGCTGCAGAATGAACCATAGATGCCCGATTGCCTAAATCCACACTGCAGCACGAGCAGGGCAGGGCAGCCCATGATTTGAAATACTCACAGAAGTTTCATCTCCAGACAGACATGGGCAATTTGTGACTCTGAGGACACAAGTTCAGCACCTGAGTTTGAAACTGTGCTTCTGTAAGAGAAATACATGTTTCCCATGCCTGAGGACACTGAGCCTCAGTTTCTCCTCTCCCATGGGTCAGCTCAGCTCTCTGGCAGGCCCTGGGCTGCGCTGCTCTGCCCATCACATCCTTGCAGCACCCAGCTCTAGCCCTGTCCTGCTCACCAGGACCTCTAAATAGTCCAGTTCAGCTTCAGCTTTGAAGCCCAAGCCATTCCCCAGAGTGTGAGAGCTTTCCCTGCAGAGCTGCTCCTGGTGCAGGCTCTGCTCCACGCCAAAACCGATTGCCATGACAAAGCTGAGTCCTTCAGGTGCCCAGATTTCCCAGCCCAAATACAACAGTCATTTCCCAGCTCTCTCTCTGTCCACTCTGCTTTTGCTCTGTAATTCCCACATCCCCAGAGGCTCCAACTTTCTAAATTTTCTCTTGTGCCCAACAGCAGAGTTGTGTGTTCTGGGGTGTTCAGAGCATAAAATACCTGCTCTGAGTGTAGCAGCTGGAGCTTGGAATGTGTTGTTCTACACCACGGTCTGGTTTGTGGTTTCTCTCAATGTGATGATTCAGGTTAGTGCAAATGCCACAGTTGGGTGATTTCTCATTTCAGTACAAAAATTACATTTGATTTGTTTACAGTAGAGAGTAAATGAAAGTAAGAAATATGTTACTTTGAATTTCAAAGAGAAAATCCTCATCTGAAGAGATCAAATGCCTTCTTTGTATCTTTTAAGATAAAATGTTTTCAATACTATCACAATCCACCTTAGGAAATTTTGGGATAAAAACCGTTATTATCCGATAGAAAAATATTCTGCTGAAAGATCAGTTATTCTGCCTCTGAGAGAAATATCTGACACCTGTGGAAAGATGTGTTACTGGGAAAGATTTTCAGTGGCTGTACATGAAACCACGGCTGCTTCTGACTTGCCTGAGTCAAATTCCCAGTCCAGCCCGGCAGAGCTGGATCTTGCAGCTGCTGGTGTGTGCTCAGACACCCAAGGACAGCAAGGATGCTGTTATCAGCTCGTGTCCCTTACCAGACATGGGTGAGCTCACACTGGCTGCTGCTGGCAGGTACACAATTAACCTTGCTAATCAGCAGCTCTCTGAGGAAGGAAGTGCACTGCTCCTGCAGGGAATTCATTTTTGCTTCAGGATGATTGATATTCATGTACTTCAGTATTTCAGCATTCCTCTGCTAAGAGTGTCAGGTCTGGCCGGAGCAGGAGGGATTTTTTCTCTGCTAGAGCAAGGCAGAATTGCTCTGCAGGAGCTGGTACCTCCCTGCAAATCTGATCTGGGCTGGGAGCTGCTGGAATCCTTAATAACACTTAACGAAATATGAGGGAAGGAAGACAAGGGATCAAAATCTACAGGGGAAAACATCAAGTGAGCTGAAGTACCAGAGAGAAAATTAGGATTCGAAGTGGGATTTGGTGGATCCCAGGTGTCTGGCTGTGCTGTGCTGTCAGCTGGTCCCATGAGCCTGAGTCTAATGTGGGTCTTGCACTCGTGGCAATTTAAAACTCAAAGATAAAAACCGAGTTGGAGAGTATTGGTGCCTGTCCCAAATGACCAGAGCAGGCTTGGCTGTCAGAACAGGAGGGAAAGGCCTGGATTTCAGCTCTTCACTGCCAAAGATGAGTCTGAAGGAGTGGGTGCTGCCTGGTGAAGCCCTTAGCAGGACCTGGCTCTGGGCTACACTCACTGAAAGCAGGCAGATGCTGCAGCAGGTTTTAAAAGCAAAACTTCTTCCAAACCACGATGTTCTAAACTTGGATTTTCTCATTACCAATTTTTCCAGAAAACACCCTGTGGAAGGAACCTTTATTAGCTGCAAACCCCTTCTGCAAGACAGACCAGCACTTTTCTACTTGAGTCATCCTCCAGCAACAAAACTGAGTCTCCAAATTTGGGGAAAGAAAAATATTCCACCCACTAGTACAATCGTATATATTTACAGGCTATATTTTTGCAAGAGAATGTACTATAATTTTTAAAGGCTGTTCTTTTGCCAGTCCATTTCATAAAAGACCATCAGAACATGCAGATATGGTGCTCCAGCTCTTTAGGGTGCTGGTTCAAGGTATTGCTGGTGCCCCCATTACCTTTACTCACCATCTTCAGCCCTGCAGAAGTGCAGTTGGAGAAGAGAGTGGTTCTGTGTCCCAGCACTTGCTCCTCCAGATTGACTGTGGCCTGAGAGACGCTCATGCTCTCTCTTTATTTAATAAAATCATCACTCCTTCTCAGATAGTTTTCCCCAGCTGAATTTATCAGTTTAAACAACTCAATTAAAAGGCCAGCAAAAAGTCCTTAAGGGCACTGTCTTTCATCACTGGTGAGAAGATGAATGCTGTACAAAGAGATTGCAGAGATAGAACAAACAGCATTGCTAATAAACCCTGAAAATAAAAAGAAAAGGGAAAGAATTCCCAAGCAAACATCTGCATCTTCTCTACGTGATACCTCAATGTGTTACCCTTGCACCCTGGATGTGCCTGTTGGGTCATGGGTTGAAATTGTTTCATTGTGGCTTCTGGGTCACACAGAGGTGTTGTGGCTGTACCCTCTGCAGTTCCCATCCTGCAAGGGTTCAGTCCTGGGGAAAACTCTTCAGACACCTCACCAGTCTCGTGCTCCAGGCTGCAGAGAAGCTTCTTTTTTGAAATTATTATTTTTATGGAAAATCGGCCATTAAGGTGACCCTGAGGCTGGTGCTCACTTTAGTAACTACAGCAGCTTCCGCTGTGTGTGTCAAGGCTCAGTTCTGTAAAACCAGAGCAGAACGGGTCTTTGTGTATTCCAAAGAGCTCGTGGTCTGTGATGGGACATCCCAGGTGACACCACTGGGCATGGGTAGAGGGGACAGACAGAAACTTTGCTCTAGGACAGTTTTCTGTGTCACTGTTCTATGAAAGCGAGGTCCTGGGCTCCCACGAAATTTTGCTGGATTTATTCTTTCTGGGCTTCTGCTTCCTTTTTTCCCAGCAGTGCTCTGAAGCACAAAGCCAGCAGCAGAGCTTGTATTTCTGGGATGCCCCAATGCCAACTGGGTCAGGCATGGAAGGTGAGGCTCAGGCCCAGGTTGAAACCTACAGTCATGAAGAGACACAAGAAAGTCTTGATCTGCTACGTAACCCACATCTAGACTGTCTCATTCTCCATAGAACTGTGAATTATTGAGAAGGTAAATGTAATTAAATTTTTTTTTCCTGTTCAGAAGACTGAAGTACTTGAAACTTGCATATGTTTATTTGTTTCCCAAGAAACTGGAGATGCTACATAGCGCAAATGTGTTATGCGTTGAGGTTGCATAAATTCTTTATATTTCCTGTGCTTTAGATATTCTGGAGTCACTGAGCAGGAACTTTGCCAGATTAAAAATAAATGTTAAAAAACACAGACATGAAGTCACTGAGAACAAGGACCATTGAGAAAGTTTGTTCCGTGGTGATGCTGTAGTACCCAGGGGAAAAAAAATTTGAAACAACCCAGGTAAGACAATGAGTTCATCTTCATTTCTTCCTGATTGCCTTACTGTGTTTCACCACATTTTGCTAGAACCTGGTGATGTGCATTGGGGCTGCTGCTGGTTGGCAACTGATGGTAAATCCAGGTGGACCCTCATGGCTTATTGTGGGTATTGTCTGGGAAGAATCCTCTGTAAAGGAGCAGGATTTGGTCTATCTGTGGAGCTGAAGGCTAACTTTGACCAATTTCAACTTTTATGAGTGCACAAACACCCTGACCATTGGCCTGGCACACGAGGATGCTAGGATGAACTGGAGGAACATGGGTTTTGGTGGCTACAGAGTATCTGTGACAATAGATTTTAATTTCCTTTGAGGAGCAGCCAGAAATAGGCTTTCCCTGAAACCCCCAATTTGCCAGTGTGATTCTGGTCAGTCTGCTCAGCCGTGAAACAAGTCAAAAGCCCTTTCTGGGGGGAGGTGAGGGAATTGGCATTTCTGGGCTCCTGGAGGAGGGGGGAGGTGAGGGAATTGGCATTTCTGGGCTCCTGGAGGAGGGCTGGTGGAGAGGAGCAGCCTCTCCCTGTGGAGCCTTTGGCTGTGGGGTGGGGTGGGCAGGTTTGGTGTCAGGCCACTCAGCTGACAGCAGCCACCCAGAGCAAAGGGTGAATTGAACCCTGCTGCCAGGGCACAGCAGGGCACCTAATGAAGGCTTCTGTCCGGCAGCACTTTCCTGGAGTTTTGGCACAAAGGAGTTAAAAAACTAGTAGTAAGCTGTTCCTGCTTACCACAGGTCAAAAATATCTGAAGATGAGCAGTTTGGAGCTGTCAAAATGTTTCCTTAGAGCTGTTTTCAGCAGGATGATGATCTTCTTGAGCTGAGCCCTGCTCAGTATTTGCTGTGCCAGCCTGGCAGTTTCATCGAATCCTGGCAGAGTTGAACAGGAAAAGGATCCACAGTGTTTTGGGGAAAGGAAAGGTCTCCTTCAGCCTCCCTCAACTCAATCCTCCCCACCCTCAGACACCACAGCAGTGTTCTCCTCTGAAGGACATCAGGCACGTCTCCCTCTTCCACTCCTNATTAGGCACATCTCCCTCTTCCACTCCTGCTCTGTCCCTGTGGTACCCATGACCGCTGGGCTGTGACCCTGCCTGAAGTTCATTCTCTGGGGCAGGGCCTGGGGTCCTGTGGAAAATGGTATGTCCCTGTAGAGTTAGAGCCTGTATCTCCGTGCATATAAACAAGTGGTGCAGCATGGAAGCTATTCAGGCAGCTCTGTTTCTGGCATTTTGTAACTTTGCAATGCCTGCTTTTGCAACCTGAATAATGTTCTTTTAAGTATAGAGTTTAGGGTTGTTTTTTTTTAGGGTGTAATTATAATCTTGTTCTACATAATTTAACAGCATCAGGGCAGGAGATTTTTATCCAAGGCTGGAAGTAATTGTCAGGCTAGTATTGAGCAGCCAAGTGACTCGAGGGAAGGACAAAGCTGTGCATTTCCCAGTCACAAAGTGGAGAAGAGGACAAGCCCACCCATGGGTCTTCACACATGATCTCTGCAGTGGGCAGGATGCCTTGTGAACTTTGAAGGGGCACATTGAAGAGTAAAGATCATCACCAAAATATCTGCACCACAGACGTAGAAGAACTGAAGTAACATTTGGGACTCAGTTCCATGGGCATGGTGGCATGCCTGGAGTGGGCTGCTCTTGGTGTGAGGTGTGTGAGGTTTGAGGGTTATCTCAGGCATGGGGCAGCAGGGTTTGGGAGCTGGGGATGTGGGCCAGCTCAGCAGAAGTGTCATTGGCCAGCAGCTGCATGAGAGGGCCCTGGATGCTCCTTCCTCACTGTCCCCTTTGGGGACCTTGGGTCATTTGTGGTGATGGGTCCATTAAAAGCTGCTGGTGGTGATGGCCATCACCAAACCCAAAGAGCTGGTGACACCAAAGTCTCCTTGCCTGAGCACCTGAATATGGGTTAGTGCTGGTCCAGTTTACATGACTGATGATGTGAAGGACATAGAATTTTGGCTTTACTTCTCCTGCTTTCCTGCATAGTCAAGATCTCACCCAGAGAGAGGCTAGAAGGGGTGGGAGAGGACTCCAAAAAGGTACAAGGGAACAACTGATTTCCTAGATCATTAATTTGCTATTTGCAGTCAGTGTTATTGGCTCAAGATGAAGGACTGCCAGGGACAGCAGTGGAAATCTGGGACTGCAGATGTTTTCTCTTCCTAAGGTGACTGCTGAGTGGCACAGAGCTAACGGCAGGACAGTGGAAAACCAGGAGCAGGGAGTGTCTCCCGAATTCCTGTGCATAGACTATGACCACAGAGCTGTGGGTGCTCAGGACCAGGCACCATGGGCTGTTGGGACAGGGACATTTGAAGCTGCCTGGTGTCCCCTGTGCCCCTCTCTGATGTGGCTTGCAGTCCCTCTCTCCTGGCTACTGTCTCAGCGTTAACCTTCTGGTTGGAGTTATCAGGTAAAGCCTCCTGGTTTGGACAGCAGAGGATCTGGATTTCCTCCAATGCCAGGTGCTCCTTAACATGGGGAAAGCCTCCTGGAGAGCTGTGCCAGCTCTGCTTCTGCCTTTCACTGGATGCTTTGAGTTAGAAGAGTGAAAAATGGAGTGTGATGGAGTATTAGCAGAAAAACAAGTTTTTAAATGAGGTTAATAAAATTCTCCACTCACAGCCAAGTCCATCACAGCTTCTGACTTGACTCCTAATCCTTTGACAAGAGCTGTACCTGGGACATTTGCCTACCAGGTGTTGGGATGTCCAAACCCTCTGCTCCAGCAGGGTCCCCTACAGCACACTACTCAGGATTGTGTCCAGATGACTTTTGAATAATTCACTTTTGATACTGAGTACTCAAAATTTTAGTGTCTGATTCAGTGGACCTAGTAAGCAGCTACTCCTTGAGAAGTAGAGATTTGTGAAGGGCCGTGTGTTGAGCTCATGAACTGAAAACCTGGATGTTACATCCAAACATGATGTACCTGCCCACAGAGAATGAGGCCCCTGAATGTCTCCTGTCTGGGAAACCCCTGTGTGTGACAAGGAAATCCTCATTTCTCCAGAGCAAAGCAGAACAACTCATTTACTTGTGCTTGATTTTTGTCTTTCCCACTCCTTCCTGGAGGCTGTTTAACAGAAACCTTGGACTAATGGCACTTTACATGCTGTGGAAGAACCTGCTCTGGGACAGATTTTGTGGCCTGTGTTTTGCTCTCAGGATGGAGATCTTGTCTCATACTTGGAGTCTGAGACCCAGGAACCCCTGTGCAGGGCTGGGAACCAGCATGTGCTGGGGAGGACAGGGGCTGCCAGAGATGGAGAATGTACTGCTGATGGGTCAAACTTGCCTTCCCACTGGCTTTGATCCTGTGGTGAAGTGGTGCTGAGGAAATGGCAGATAATTACACCGGACTCCCTGCGTGTCTCCCGGGTTTTGCAGCCTCTGCAGTGTTTGCAGCCTCCCGTTGCATTGTTCAGCTGTCTTGCTGTATTAATGGCTTTGAACTCTTGCTTCTGAGTGGAGTGATTAAGGTGTTGCTGCTTAGTCATCAGACTTTGCTTCCTATTTAATTTCTGATGAATATAACGGAACTTAAGCACACCGTGATTAAAATCATAAGTGCCTTCCCTGTGGAAGAGTTTCAAGGTGCTCTTCCTTTTTGCCCACTGGATTTTGGGGATTGAGCTGCTCACAGCAGCCTCTGGCACAGCAGAGCCTTTGCCTGTGATCTGGAGTTATCTGTGCAGGTGGCTGGGTGTTAAAAAGTGCTTAATAACTGAATACAGAATAGTAACCCACAGTTATGCAAAAGAATTGCCAAGGTTGAGACTTTAGGGAGAGAAGATGAAACTTTCCACCTTCCTCATACACATTTGTACATGGTGGAATCATAGAAGGGTCTGGTTTGGGAGGAACCTTACAGATCATCCAGCTCCACCCCCTGTCCTGGGAAAGGACATCTTCCATGTGATATATTAGAAAACCTGTCCTAGGATATATTAGAAAACCTTAGAGATTTTAGCCTGAGTTAAGTGGGAAGCATGTTTTCGATTCCACAGTTGTTTTTTTAAGTGGTGAATGGGAAGAAAATCTTCAAAATATTCTGCAGACTGAAAAACCTGAAAAAAAACCGAGTTGGGTTGATACAAAGAGTTAGGTGAGATAGGGGTAGATCACTCCAGGTTCAGATTTTGCTTTAACATTGTTTCCAAGTTTCAAAAAAAATGGTACAGTGGAAACGGTATCTCTAAAAAGGAAGTTTTTGGGTGCACTGAATGCCAAATACAGTATTTCAGCAGTTTTCTAACATTTTTCCCTGAAACCTATTGAAAATTAAGGATACTCCTGGACATAAAAGCCTTTTTTTTTTTTTTTTTTTTTTTTTGGAACCTATAGCAGTGGCTGATCCTGCTGTGCTATACAGGAGGAGGTGAACATAAAATTATATGGTTCCCTAAATCTGACCTGCCTGACTGCCTCTGGAGAAGTTTCTAACTCTCACTTGCTCCTCTTGAGCTTCCAAATTAAGCAAACATTTTCTGTGTTCAATGAGAGTTGGTCCCCCATCTCTGCTAATGTTTTATGAGTCATTTGCTGAGCTCCTGCCTGGAAATGGCCATGTTTCCAATAGAGTTTGCAGAGCATTTTAGAATGAGCATCTTTTACCATCTATATTACAATAAAATCCCTAAGCAAGTAAATACACTAACTTCTTACCTAAAGAAATGTAGTTGTGTTAAATACTCCCCTACCAGCTCCTTCTATGAAAATGGAGAACTAGAAAAAGTAGGCAGGCTGTATGGAGGGCTCCGCTGATGTTAACACATTTTTTTCAGTGTTTGGAGAAATTTGATTTATTTAAAAAATCCTGGTGTGAATTCACCAGGCAGCATTGCTATTTTTTTTTTTTTGAAGTGTCCTTCATTCCTGGATTTTAAAATGCTTCTTCAATTCAAACAGAAAAATGGAAACATTTTGTTTTCAAAACACCAAAACAAAATAATTGATGTTTACCCTGCTTTTCAATCTATCCTGCACAACAAAAACAGTTTGGCAAATTTTATATCCAGTTGTTGGATGTTTGGGAACACCACAAACTGTTCCTGGTTTTCCTCTGCAAAATTGAGCTCTGGGAAGAGAAAAGTGTTCACTGGAGCAGAAAGGTGAGGGATTTTTTCCCAAATCTTTGATGGATGATGAGCAGTACAGAGGCCAATGCAGAAATGATGCTCAGAGTCTATGGAAAAATTGTGTTGCTGCAAATATATTGTTTCAACCACCTTGAATGCCAAGAGATAATTTAATAAGGGCATGAATGTATGAGATGGGAAATGAGCTGAACAGTTTTAAAGGTGGTATTGACTCAACAATGCCGTTCACTGTAGAGGTTGTTCTGCTGAAAGGTCAAAGGTTCCACAGTCCAATGAGAGCAGGAAACCTCATGGAACAGGTTAGCACCAGCCAGCTCTTTTTCAGCAACTTCATCCGTTGAACTCACCCTAACCCTAAACCTAAACCAACCCTACTTTTCAAACAGAATTAAAAGATTAACTGCCCAAGTTCACTCCCATCCTCTGTGCAAAGGAAAAAAAGAAGGCCACAAGGTGTGACTTTATTCCCTGTTTGTCCTTCAGGTGAGAAATCACTGCCTTTTTGTCTCTCTGAGGTGTTCAGGCTCTTGTGTTTCCTGAACCCTCTCTCCTTGCTGTGTTCACCCAAACTCACCCTGGAGATTGGTGTTCTTCCACTGGGTACATTTTGTGAGATAAAGTAATGTCTCCTCAATGTGAAAAACTAAATAAAAAACCCCTCTTGTTGTCCTAGCTGGTGACATTTAGTAAATCTGCTGCAAGATGCCAAATTTCAAAGTATTACAGAAGGGATGTTCACACTTCATCTTCAGATTTAGATGTTCCAGAATAGAAATAAGGCCTGACATATATAATCTAATTAAGAAAATAACAACTTCTAAAAGGCCATGTGAAGCTGGTACCTGGAATACTTATGGATGCTTTAAATCCCACAAGGGTGCCTGTCATAGGATTCTGATACCTGGGAATACTACACAACCTTTTTCATATTGTACCTCTCCCTTCCAGGGTTTTCCAGGATAGGTTTTTCCCTGCTGTCCCAAATGCCCAGCTGGGACATCAAGAGTTGAAATGTTTATGTGGGGAACAGTCAGAACCAGTCTTGGAAACAGGGTAGGTTTGCCTGGCTGCTGAATTGCATTACCTGCTCTTCTCATTCATTTGAGCTGCCTACAGGAACATCAATGCCTTTTGCAGGGGATAAACATGATATTAAAATAGAGTAGAGAAAGAAATGGCACAGACTAACATCCCTGCTGAAACACCACCTCTCTTTGGGTCAGGAGTTGTCAAAAATCACATTTGCAGCGTTAACATTTCAGTGGGGGGCTAACAGTGCCAGGGATCAGATGGATAATTCCCTTCAAAATTATTGTTTTACCTCACTCCATCCAATTACTCAAGTTGTTTTGCTATCCCACAGATCTCTCCCTTAATGTCAACAAAATGATTATAGCCTACAACGGCAGCAAGATGTTGCACCCACAGGAGCCCTGGTGAAATGTTTTATGGCACGATACGTTGCAAGCAGCGTTTGATTTGTAAATGTCAGGAACAATCAGCTTCCCTGTCACTGAGTGAAAACACAAATACAGGCAGCAAAAACATCATGAGGCACGTAAATCATAGTGTAAATGGCCAAAGTAAGTGTTGGTGAGGGTGTGGAAAAGCCATCACACCAGAGCTCTGTGCCGCCAAGGCCGTGCATCATTCCTGGGTCGGGAATTGGGGTTGGAAGCGCAGTCCAGTCCCACTGATGCTGAGGTTCCCAGAGCTCCCCATACCAGTTTCTGCAATTCCAACAGATTGACCAAAACTTCGTTTTTGCAAGTGAACATTTATGAATTCCCTGGTGTGCCAGCACTCCTCTTTTCTTGGTGGGGGAAGCTGCAGAAAACAGTTTGATGAAACAAGCCAGATCTGAAGGCAGAAGATATTGAAATCTGGAAGATTTAATTTAATATTTTTATTACATATTTTTGGAACCTTCATTATACCCCCACCCTCCAGGAATTTAATTACCTAAGGAAAATTATACTACTGATTACAAGATTGCAGGTTTATTTTCACTGCTGAGAACTCATATTTTTTTTTACAGCTCACATTACACTTGCATGACTTGTTTTGTAACATCTTGAAATTTTTAATGCTATGATGAGGAAAGGTACTTATATATATATATAGATGAACTAGGCAGAATACTTCATTTGCAGTCTTTTTGAAGGGAAAAATATTATTTTCTTGGTTTGAATAGGCCTGTAAATGGTTTCTTTGAGCTATTGGATAATAAGTTCACGGGATTGCTCCCAGGATGTGCCTTGTGTTTGTCCTTCAGGCTGGGTGCAACATGAGAAACTGAGAGAGATGTCTTTAAAACATAAGAAGGAATGTTTTCTATAGAGGAATAAAAATAAATTATGCAGAAATTGTGACTACAGTGGGTATGAAATTAAACTGGCAAGTATACTGTGGTAAATATTTGACAGATAGGACAACAATTTAGCCAGATTCTCAGTTTTTCCAATAAATCATTGCACCTGGGTCTTGTAAATCATAATTCATGTCAGCCAACACTGCATAGTGAGTTAAGGTCAGGAGAGATTTCCAAAAGTGTTATGATGATTATCTAACAATTCAGTTAATAGAGCCATAGAATTGGATGAGATTTCTGTCATTTCCCATGTCATAGCAACAGAGACCTTTGACTGAAAACAACATCATGAATATTGGATAAGATCCTGCAGTGCTGCTCCTCCATGTTATGATATTATCCGAGGATGAAGGTTACAAATACATGAGTTGTACTGTTCATTTTCCAGTGGGTAAAAACAAAGAAAAAAACCCCCATAAACAAGTTGCAATACACAACTAGATATAATATAGCTTTTTCTTTATATATATATCTCTGTATATATATCAAGTAAAAAAATCTAAAATAGTTGGAAGTAAAAAATGAAAAAATAGCTGATTGTGTTTTTTTCTTTACAGTGATATGGTAGCAAATACGAGACAAATGAATAATAAACCTTTACAGAAGGAATTCTGGTCCCACCTCCATAAATAGGGCTCAGACTAGAATACAAAATGGAACAAGGTGTTTTTTTGCTTTTTGGCTACAGCTTTCGCAAGTGACAAAGATCATGTCGATAAGACAGAAGAAAATTATAGCACTACACCAAATAAAACTCCAAAGTGTTTTCCAAAAGACCTTAAACACCATAGGGTACAATTCACTTCTGAACTGAGGGAGCAAACACAAAGCATCACCAAGTCCTGCTGAGACTGAAAATTTCATATGCTTATCCTGACCTCAAAATACATCCCTTTTGTGCCATCTTACCATCAACTAAACCCCAATCAATGCTTTTCCCCCTCACCTCTACAGCCAATAATAAAAAAGCCAAAGCCACAAATCCATTGAAAAGACTGAGCCAGATGTGAGACCTCAATGATGCTCGAGTGGTCAGCTGCCCTTTGTCCAGCAGTGAATTTCCCCAGAATTCTTTACACCGGAAACGTCAATTGACTAAAGCTTGGCAAATGGTCACACTGAGCCCTATCTTGGCTGTAGAAAAGAAAGTACTAATCCCAGCATAAAACAAGATCATAGAGACGGTCAACACAAAACAGGAACCTTTTCAGTTGTCTGCATAATAATAACATCATGTTTGCATATAGAACAGCTTTTGCATTATTGCTCTACTTAGAAGAATATAGTAAGGAACTTATACCAGACTTGCACATTACAAACTTAAGGTTCTTTGGTGAAGAATGAGAAAAAACAGTATTTTTGCTGTAATTAAATTTCAGAGGAGTTTCCTTTCCTATCTGCTGATCCTTTGGATCCTCTCGCAGAGCAGGGAAAGGTATTGAGTCAGCTTCACCATGGCCACGATGGCAACCCCGCCGATCATCATGCAGGTGGGCCAGAAGAGGGAGTGGAACAGCACGTTGGAGCTGTACAGTTTAGTTAAGATCACGTTTTTCTGGATGCCCTCAGGGTCATAGAAGCAGGAGAAACGTTGGTACTTCCTGAAGTTTTCCATCACGACGTTCACCAGCGACATGGATTCCTCGTAGTTCTTCCCGCACTTGGGGATGTACGAGCACTGGGAAGAAATCAGAGGGGGAAAAAACACGTCTCCAAACCTGTTACAATGTCTGTTTTCAGGTGGCAAGCGGGGAAATCTCGAGATGATTATGCTTTTCATAACAAGAGTGGAATACTATTACGCTAATAATAAATTTATCACAGCAAAACTCAATATTTTGCACATCTACAGAATTTCCCATTGGAGAATCTCCAAGTGCTGTTCAAACATTAATGCTTTAATCTGCACGGTGCCTTGTGAGATAGGTGAATATATTATTATTGCTAATTTACACATGCAAAAATAGAACTGATGAAGTACCTCTTCATCTTAAGTGGCGCACATATGCTCACAGTTAGATGGGTAATTGACTTTCTGTAAATACAAATCTGGTAGTTTAGATCTCACTTGGCTTGGATCAAAGCGATCACAGTGGGCACAGGAGTTCACTCAGAGGGCAGAGGGATGAGGAGAGACCTTTATACACATTTCCCCATGGGCATAATGCCTCCGTTAGAGGCAAATAGTCTAGGTTTTCCTACTGACAGCCCAGAGGACTTTCATTCAGCCTCTAGCTGAAGATCATCCTGGTTGCCAGGGTGGCTCTTAGTCATGTTTTGGCTTTTGACCCCAGCAAAAGTCCAACAGTTCCTTCTCTCTGAAGATGTTCCTGGAATTTCAGTTTTAGTCACAAAGGAAGTAAGATTTGGAGCTGGCTCTATCTAATACAGTTGCAACCTAGAGCTCCAGGGAATACAAGAGGAAAGTTATTTTAAAAACTACCTTATGGAGTGCATGCATTGAAGGTGTTACATGGGAAATGTAGGACAGTGGCCCTGGGTGGTGTGGGCTGCTGAGGTGGTGGGCAGTCACAGGGATTGAGGCCACATCTGGACAATTTTTGACCCAGAGCAGAAACCCCTGAAATTGCTGTGGCTGCTGCTGGTCTGGAAGATGAGTGATGGGAGCAGCCATGGGGCCCTCACTTCCTCCTCTCTTTCATGCACTTACACCCCACCAAATCTGGAAGATTTCTACACCTGCATGGTATTTTGATTAACTGCATCAGGAGGAGTGGAAATCTGCTGCTTGAATTCTTGTTGGACATGCACAGGGGGACACAGCAGGCTGCTTGTCCTGGTGAGAACCTAAAGTAGCCCCAGATAATTTAATGAGAAAGTGAGTTTTGCAAAGGAAGAAAAGATATTTTGATTAAAATGATGTGATCTGTGAGTTTTGATTATTATTGTTTTAATGTACATACTTTATAAATGTCCCTCAGTTCTTTTTTGTGATGTGCTGTGACTTCTTTTTTAAACACACTGCAACAAATCTCTGGTCCTAATTATGATCAAAGGATTAACCTCATAACAGGATTTGATTGATTCATTGGCAAGTTATTAACACAGAATATGATTTGAAGCGTGGCAGAAAGATTGTCTGGTGTTAGCAGACTGGAGCATTAATGGTGGAGCGTGGCCACACTGCCATTATGAATATTTCATAGAGCTCTAGAAATTAGAGGTGAAAAATATCAGAGCATTACTATCTCATCCATCTTGCTGCTGGTGCATGTCTGTTCCCTATAGGATATTCTCTTGTACTCTGACCAAATTTGTCTTAAATGTCCAAAGTCACGAGCCCTACAAGTCTTTAATAGATCATATTCTACTAAGTAGGGGAAATTTATCATTGAAGTATTCCTCATTTTCTCTTAATAAATTATCTATTATCATACAACTTCTCCAGGTGAGCTGGAGGCAGTTTCTTTTAAATCAATGATGTTACACTGAAAATTTCCAGAAAAGCCCCCAGTTCAGGCTAGGCAGTGAAATACACAATTCTCATCATATGTCTGTGGTTGGGATTGGTGTCCCAGCTGAGCCTGGAAACTCAGACAGGATGTGCTGTGGCAATCTTTGTGAGAAAGCAGTCAGGATGTCAATTTAGATCTCTTTTGGAAAGTGCAACAGGTTTGGACAAAAACCTGTTGAAGGAAGGGCTCTATGTCTGAGTTGGCTTTGTCATTGATTCATCTGTGTCTGGGTTGGCCTGTCACTGATTCCTCCTGATGGAATTCTCCAGTTCCAGCCCAGAAATGGGTCTACTGCAATCCACAGAAGAACATTTCTGCTTCATGTCCTGCACCAGGCAAACTCCTTCCTTGGTTATAAATACCTGAGCCTTCAGTGAGAAACCCTGAGAATCCTCATCGTTTCTGAGTCTCAGGCAGTTACAGCTGATTTGGGTGACTAAATCCTTCTTGTTATCCCACTAATGGAGAGCTGATATCAACCTGCAGTAGCTCCAAAGACATGAAAAGTGTCAAAATTGCACAATATGAGATCAAAATGGGGCCGTTCTAATTGCTTTAACCACCACAGCCCTTCCTCATGGTGACGGCCTGGCTCCATGGCCAATTTACCTCTCTCAGAGGCTGTTACAGCCTCTGGCAGCTGAGGAAGGAAAGTGCAGCCATGGAACATTTAAACCATTTTGTCTGTAGTATTGGCAAGGGGCTGGGCTTGTCCTAAAGGCTAGAGATAAAGTAGGCACAGCAAGAGAAGTAAAAAGCCATAAAAATCTTGTGTGCTTTTCTTGGAAAGACTCTAGCAGCTTGACAGGTATCCGCTGACTTCCCACTGATTCTCGCTGGAGACTGGCAGCAGCATGCTGCAGGTCTCAGTATAAATTGCACCTACTCCTTACTCCACCTTCGGAGCTGCCAGCCAGGTCAGACAGCAAGGCTCCTGGATAAATCATTATTTAAAATCCAAGTGGATTTTGCCCCATTCGTGCTAGCTGGTGGTGAGAGGAGAGAGATGGGCTTCAGACACTGCTTTGTCTGTGTGTGTGGGTGCTCAGCAAAGCAGAGAGGGTGGTGGAGGGATTCTGACCTTTCGAAGGTCACTGCTGTTGGCCTTGGAGGGCAAGCACTGTGCTCTGCATTGTCCCCAGTAATGTCAGATCTCAGTGAGCCAGGCACGGGTTTGTTTTTTTTTATATTTTATTTGGCAGGGGGAAAGACAGGGACCACAGATCTGAGAAAGTGGATGGAGGGAGACAGATAGCACCCAGCTGGAGCATCAGCACCCAGCACTGCTCAGCGCTGCATGGGGATGCTCTGTGTCCAGGGAGGAGGGAAAGCACATCTGGAGTGCTCAGATGGGTTGTGCTGATTTGAGCTTGGAAACTGTGCTGATCTGAGCCATGAACAGGAGGCCAGGTATTTTATAGACATTGCAAACTTCCATTCAAAACTGCTTTTGTATTCAGGTCACATAGCCAGCAGCATGTCAGGAAAACCTAGGAATCCTCCTGAGAGCAGAGCTTAACCTGTAAAACAACCTTGGGCTGGAGAAGTATTAACTGTGCCTACACTAAATTAAGAGGAGATGGCATCTGGGAGAATTTCAAAGTCCATTTCAGCAAGCAAAAATTATCAATAACAGAATGTGGAGATTTATGCTGAATCTCTTGATTTATTTGAAGCAGTGGAACATAGAGATTTATCTGATCTCTTTTAATCAATTTGAAGTGTGAACACCATGATTTTGCTTGTGTCCCAGCAGGAAGTGGGCTCTGTCCTGCCTCAGGCTTCATGGACAGAGAGCGATTCTTCCTGTACTGATGCCAGGGTGGAGGGGAAGAAGGGGTCTCTCTTCTCCATTCCACACTTGACATCCAGAGGACTCCATCTCTCAGCCACGGGAGTTAATTATCCAGCAGAATAAGCAGCCTAGTGCAACCATGCCGCGCTTCGACTAATTTTAATATCACTTCATCTTAATATGCAGAAGTAATTTGGTCTACTGCACGGCTGCCATAAATAGAAACACAATAGGTTACGTTGTCAGCAGCCTGAACCAGGGCTCTGCTCTTCCAGGGTGTGCTTTGCCAAGTGCCCACAGTTTGGGGTTCAGTGACCTTGGATAGTTAATGCAAATCCGGCACCTGTAAGGCTAATGACTCCACTGCGTCCCAGCTCACTCCAGCTCCCGTTCCCAGGGACATGGTGCTGCCAGTATGAAGAAAGGAAGGTGGGGACGGGGACATTTCCCGGTGCCATCCTGCCTTTCTTTGTGGAAGGAGCACGGAGTCACCTGCACAGGGAGCGATGCACAGCCCCGCATCAGCCCCACAGCTGTGACTGTCACTGCCTGGGGACACCTTCTCTGCATCTGCTGTCTCGGCACAGCCTCCAGACAGGAGCTGTCTCCATCCCACCTGGAGGGAGCTGCGCTGGAGTTTGTACTCGCAGGAGCAGAGAAGGGAATGCTTCAGGTTTGCACAAAATTATTATTTTAGTTCAACATCCAGAATCAGGGATGTTGCGCTGTAAAGATGGAGTGACTCCTTAGCTTAATCATGCCCCAAAGCCAGGCCTTTTATTTTTATGCTGCTGCTTTTACCTTGCCAGTCCCCACTCAGCAAGCTTTGAGGATCTTTGCACCACACAAAGGGGCCAGTGCAGGGCCTGGGCCCACAGCTGACCTCGGTAGAGCAGCTCAGGGTGCAGAGTTTGTCACCAGAGAGGGAGATGAACTCTCATCTCTCCCTGCCACCTTGCCTGGTCCCACAGAAACGATGCCATTTCCATTCTTACTGCCACAGGGGTGCTCCCTGCACATTTCTAGGCTGTTCACTGTCATGGGGAGACATTCCTGGGTGGGAAGTGACTTGTCCACAGCTCTACAAGAATACCAATGTGACAAGTGCTCGGTGCTCCCTTGCTCCTGTAAAAAGCACTTGCAAAGGAGGAGGGAGGCTCCAGCCCTTGGGCACAGCACCCCGTGTGGAATGGATGGAGGTGGAAAACCACCCCTCTCCACACACGTGAGCTCGGTTCATACACTGATTCCTGCTTTCTCTGCTCTGTATTTACCAGTGAAGCAGGAGCTGGAAGACTTATATTGCTTTAAAGTGAAGAATGGGTATAATGAGATGAGAAGCCCTCCAGAAACCCATTTAGGAACAAATTTTATTCGGTGCTCCTACCTCAGAATTAATTTTCATTGTTTCCTCCGTGTGGTAGAGTAGGAGCTTCTGGCCAGAAGAGGTGAGATTAACATACACCTGGAGGCAGGGGTACTGAGAGATTTTCCAGCACTCTGGACCACAGTTAAATGAGCAGTTGAAGGTTTCTGTGATGGATGCATTGAGAAGCGAGCACTGGGTCTCTTCTGTCCAGACACTAAGTAGGAAAAAAAAGAGACATTAGAACATGGCAAGAATAGGCAAATAAGCAGTAAAGATGCCTCAGGATTCCCATCAGATGTGTACTGGGGGCATCTTGTAGGAGAGGCCACGTGTTGCAGGGCACTGAGCAAAGCCTGGGCTGTCTCACGTCACATATCACAGACAGGGTTTTATTCTGCAGCGCCCAAAGTCTAGACTTTGGGCACAAAACTGCCCTATTCACTCATGTCTGTATATAAATGAAAAGCCAACAGGAACTTTGACCCTGCAGAAGGTGTATTTGAAAAGGTGTCAGCCGGGAGAGAAGAAAAGTGAGCGGCTTGCCCTAGGGAGAGCACAGCACACACAGTGCTGTGTGACAGGACACCCTGAGTCCAGACATGAGGGTTAACTACCGAGTCCAGGTCCATTTAAAGTGAAGGGGGAGAGGAAAATTTTGAATTCTCATATCCATGAAGACACAGGAACTTGCAAGTGGTGCCTCATACAGCTCTGCTGATGGAAAAGCTTTTCCTGGTGGCAGCTTGCTCTGTTTTCTGTAGGTTCAGTCAGTGGCTGTAACTTTTCTGGAGGATTTCATCTTATCTCCAATTCACCAGGGGCTAACACTGGAATGATGGAGCCTAGCTGTGTGCTAGCAATGTACACTGGTGTATATTTAAAAGTCTACAGCTTTACTTTGGGGAAAAGGCACATTGAGGGTTCAGCAAAAAAATCCAAACCCTTCGTGGGCTGGGGGATGGTTTCACCCAGGGTTCCCCTTTAATCATGCTCAGCCCTTCAGCTCACCCCCAGTGTGGCTGTCCTGCCCTACCAGGAATGGGCTGAGGGTCTGCTTGCCCCTCACAAAACCTGTGAGGGGCTTACACAGCAAGTGGTATCAAAGTGATATCAAAGATTTCTGACTAATTTTATCGCTGTTTTACTTTGGCAGTAATTCTGCTTGTATATTCCGTTTTACATTTATATTAAATTATGCTATGATTTCTGGGGGGAAATCAAATGAAAGGGTTTTTTTTTCCCCTCTCAGGCAGTATTTGTTGGAGCAGTATTGCTGTAGAGAAGAATAAGCCCTAAGGAGATCTGGCTGTGTGTAAAAAAATGATAGCAAAGACTCCTGGGCTGTCTTCTCCTCACTTTCACCTTTCTGGCTGCTGTTTTATTCATGGAGGGGGGCAATAAAGTAACACCTACGTACCACAGACCTGTGAAGATGGAATAGTTGATACTTTGCAGGTGCTTTGATATCTTCCGGCAATTTTTTTCCCACATACCTTGTAATATAAATCAACTCTTTCCACGTGAGCAATTTTGACCTTAGCAGCCTCTGCAATTGACCCTGATATTGCTGAAAGGTCTGGGAGAGCAATTTGGAATAGCAAATGCTCTTGAATGCTTAACTGGCCTTGATCTCAGTTTTCAAAATCTAAATTTTGCCGTGATTTAAAAAGGGACAAATAACTTCATCACATAAATAAGATGCTGCACATCAGTACAGCTCATCCTCATTTGTATTCCTTATCACTGCAGGGTCAAGAGGGAATATTCTCATGCAGGTGCACCACTATAATTGAGGATGCTCACACCAGTTAAGGCATTTATTGTACGTGCCTAAAGAAAAAGCCTGTGGTGTTTAACCCAAAATGTGCCAGGTATGTGCCCCTGCCTCACTGTGATTTGGGGCACATCAGACTAATACTCTAATCCCTGGTTACACATTTTTCATTCTCTTAACTCCACCAATCAGGGCAGAAAAAAGCATCACTGACAGCCTTATTGCAGTCTGGGTTGGATTTTAAATAGGGCTGATGCTTGAAAACTGATTACAAATGTTGTTAATGAATCACAGGGCAAACTCTCTGCTCTGTGGCAGAGGAGGAAGCCAGACAAAGCCTCAGAAAAATTAAGTGCAATGCAGGAATGATGAAAGATGGTCTTTCGCTTTCAGCAAATTACTATCTTTCATGAGGATTTCACTTGTTAAAATGAAAGTAATAACTGACATGGAAAACTGCATGCTACAAAGAGCTTGATTTCTTTCTCAAATTAATTCTCCATCCTTCATTTGGAAGCATACTGTTTCTCAAGGCAGCAAAACATTTTTTGCTCTTTTGTCCTGGGTCTGGGCTTTGCAGCAACAGCCCCTGAGAAGCTTATAAGGTTCAGCAGACTGCAGGCCAGCTAATATGGATATTATTCTGGTGTTAAACCGTGCCAAAACTAAAGCCTGTGGATCAAGATTTTGTCAAACAGGGATCTAATTCTTCCCTCACTTTATGCCAGTATGACTCGAACTGCTCTCACTGTGGCTGTGCCAAATTTACACTGGGGCAAGGAAGAGCAGAGCCAGGCCTATGCTGACCAAAGGGAAAATTATAAAACTTTAACAAAAAGAGTCAAAAGAATAAGCCACATGAAGCCACCTGGAGCAGGGGGTCTGAGACCAGGGACAATCACGAAATTACCTTTGCATGTAGGAGCGCAGGAGCGTGATTCCCAGGAGGAAGTACATCATGATAGAGCACACCATCATGGCCAGCCCGAGGAGTATGGCCCGGTCTTCTCCAGCTTTTAGGGCTGTGACTGTTTTCCTTTTGTCCAGTAGGTCATGATCCCTGATTTTTTGGTAAATATTTCTGAGGTTGAAAATAATACATTCTTATGTGAAGTTCATATTTAATGATCAATGCAGCCTCTACAGGGTGGGCAGTTCCACCTCCATACCCATTTCGAGGGAGAGAAAGGCTTAGGGGTCCTCAGGTGTCCTTTTTCAATGGATTCACTCTGACCTGGTGGAAACTTATTCATCTCCAAAATAAATTACAGCCATTTCTGAAAAGGTAAAAACCTCTTACAGCAAATACAAACATTAGACACTTGTGCCAACTCAGTAAATCCTTCTTTGATACAGCTTCTTTGGCTCAGCAGAATTATCCCAGAGGTGCCTTTGACCTGCCAATGCCAGCTTAGGCCACTAGAAAATGTTCAGGTGTATGAGGTGCCTTTTCTCCAGATGAATGGGGTAACAGGTCTTATGTTACCCTATGTAGGAAATAGCCTGATGAAAGTGATCAATTAATATTATCTGAAAGGACCATGCTCTCTTTTGATTCACTACGGCCCACTGGTTTGGGCAATGTTCCACCCTGAGTGTGACTCAAAGCTCATGAAACACTATGGGGATTTCCAATTGATGTCTGTGTTTTTGTATTTTTTTTAATTTTTATTGGGAGCTTATTTACTTTATTCATAAAACAGCTTTTTGGAAGCCCAGTTACTCATTATGGTGAAGAGCCTCACAGAGAATTATCCACCAGAGCTATTTGTTCTGGGATTAAAAAAAAAAAAGAAAAAAAAAGAAAAAGAAGATACAACAAACCATTTCCCCTTCAGCAGAGAGTCCTTTGCATTTTCTAACCATAAGTCCTTCTTTCATCTCTGAGCCTTTGATGATTCAATGGGTCATGAGGACACAATGGTGGAGAAGGAAATATTTGAGTACATTTCAAACACACTCAAACTTTGTGGGTTTAAAATGTACTTACAGACCTGAGGCTGGTCAAAATCTCCTGTGCTTTCTGTTATGGTTCTTTTGAATCATCCAGGCAGCACCCGAAGCATGTGAACCGCACACCTCTGAGCCCTGGCACCACCATAACATGGACACAGCAGTACACGTGGGAGAAGTTCCTCTTCCACTGCCTGCAAAATGGCAGGTGAGCAACATCAACATCACTTTGGGCTCTGGCAAACCCAGCACTCATTGCAGATGAAGCCACCAAGTTTCACTCACCCGTGGAAAAAAAATCACTGAGTCAGATCAACCAGAGAACTTAGGCTGACTATTAAGGACAAAGAAATAGAGATGAGACAGATGTAAAATCATACATAAACACAGTAGAAGCAACAGCAAAAAATATGTTTAATCATAGACTCCCTCAGACTGGAATTGAATTTCTATTTAGATGATGAGTCATAGTCAGGAAAAGCACATATGGTGTGGGGTTTTATAGCAAAATTCTTGCTTAGATGGTACTGCAGTCAATAGTCTCCCATACCTAAGAACCCTTGAGGTTTTTTTATCAACTGCAATTTACGTCTTTAGATGTCCATGGTTTCTCTTCAAAACCATCCTTTAAAGCTTGTCAGTGTTTTCCTAGTTGGAAACGAAATGGTAATTCAGGCTGTCAAAATTTTCTCTGCAGTTTGGGAGAAAAAATATATTGTAAGCTGGCAGATGCAATTGCCTTCAAAGATGTAATGTAGAGTAATAATCTAATGTTACTTTTCTATTATTATTTATCAAACTGTATTTAACTGCTGCTATTAGGATTTGCATCGCTCCCAAATGGAAGCAGACAGGAAGGCAGAGATTGTCATGCAGTTCCAGCACATTAAACGATCACACAGCATAACTTATGTCAACGTGTAGGCATAAAACAGGCCCCGTGCAATCACTCACTAATGTCACAGGACATAAAAGGGAGACAAATGGACAGTTTTAAAACAAGTAGCTAATTGAGATTGGTTACAAATGCTTCCCACGTGGCCTTGAGCCAAGGAACGTGCCATCAGAGGTAAAAATAGATGGGCAGAAGGGTATGTGGTGGAAATGAGCTACCTGGCAAAGGTGACCAGTGACCACCTGCGAGGTGCATCTTCCACGCTCACTTACCATAGGAAATAAAACTAAAGAAACCTCTGCCTCAGAGGCTGGGCTCAGAGCGCTTCTTCCTTTGCTCTTTTGTAAATATTTGTTATTCAAAGATCCAAATAACAGCAGAGTGATAGCCTGGTACAGCTCACCAAGGGATTTTTTGCTCTGAATCCCTGCCAGGAGTCAGCCTGGTGACCCTGCCCAGGCGGGGGGTGGTGTGGCACATGCCAGCCTGTGCCAGCAGTGCTGCCCCAGCCCAGGGGACAATGCTGAGCAAACCTTCCTCCTCCTCCTCCTCACGTTCGTGCCTGCCAGAGGGGCCAGTCCTCTCTGTATGATACTGGGAACATCTGCTGTTACACAGCTTCACTTTTTTGCCCCTTGGAGCCCTGGTTTGGGGAACACGATCTGTTGTGCCGCTAACAGAGCAGCCTCAGGTCCCTCACTGGGGCAGCAGCGGTGCCCTGCACATCTGTGTGCAGCTGTGGGGGGTGGGCTCGTGTACCTGTGAACTTCTGGCATTCACTCACCCGTGGCTGCTGCTTGGTCAGCTGGAAGGAGACCGTGCTTAGCTGGCTGGTTTCGGATCCCAGAGCTGCCCAGCCACAGCGAGCTGCCTGCTGTGCTGTGCTGTAGCACAGATCGCTGCATCCCAGACACTGCTCATCCAGGTGACTCCATCTAATCCTTGTGATTCCCTGGAATAACTCCCCAGATGACATCGAGGGGGGCTGTTTGTTTTTGAAGAAGTCCCAGCTGTCCCAACACGGGGTCTCCCCACGCTGTGCAAGGGCATTTCATAGGAAGCAAACCTCCAAGGACGAAAGGTCTTTGTGCCCTTGGTCATCTCCAAACTGAAGTTCTCCCCTGCTAAATTTCCATGTCCTTTTTGCCAAGTTCCTCAGAAAAAAAGGGCTGGCTGCTCTCCCTGGGCTCAGCTGCCAGAGAGGAAATCTCAGCCGTGACTGCACCTGCTGGGGACAGAGCAGAGATTTCCCTCTTCTGTCTCTGCACAGCAGCAGGGGACATGTGGGGATCCCTCTGCAATGTGCTCAGCACATCTTTCCACATCTCATCCTCCAAAATAAGCAGATCTAGGAGCTCTGAAAAGAGTATTAAGTTTCCTCACGGAAAGCTAGAATAAGCACGCATCTGCAATTACTTTATTTATTTTAAATAAACACAAATTACCTACCTTCAAAGCTCTCCCCTTGCAAACAGACCATGGTGTGACACTGAGGGAGACATTGCCTCCCCCGGCACCAAGCAGTCGTGGGGCTTGTCAGACAGGGATGCCTGCCTGCCTGGATAATTCAGAATGACTTTGAATTCACACTCACTTTTCTGATATCACAGTTGTTATGCAGATGTCACTCAGATTACCTCATGGTGAGGTGGTTGCTGATACCAGAAATGAATGCAATAGTCAGAAACTACTCCTGTATCTTACCTTCAGAATTCCCTATTTTCAGGGATTGCTCTGCTCAGAAGCCAACTTCTTTACATTTTTCTTTACAGATATATTTGGCTACGTCACTTTTTGTTAGTAGATCTATGGCAACAGAAAATCTCTCTGGATACCTTAGAATAGACTCAGTGATGGTTGTAGAAGGATTCCTATAGATATTAACAGATTTATTCACTCAATTCCTTCCCCCTTCCTCACCAGGCTGGAGAAAACTGAACCAAACCTAACCAGTACTTTGTTTTTCCAATGGTTGCAATGTTGTGGAGACCCTCTTTGACAGCTGACAAAGAATGAGGGCTTGACCAGTTTTCCCAAGCATAAAATGTGGCAGCTGGGGAATTGTTGATGGTTAAAACAGCAATGAAATATTGATATTTTTGTGCTGATCCTGCAAAAAGAGTTGCCTGAGAGATACCTTCCACGCAGGAGGAGGTGATTCCTCAATAGCAAGTGACTCATTGCAGCACAGTTAATAATACGATGCAATCCCTCAAAAGTCTGTGGTTGTAGCATGTGTTGGGTGACAAGTTGGCTGGATCCGTATGACAATCTTCCCATCTGAAGTTTAAACAACATAATGCCTAGGAAAAGGTCATTTAAGGTAAGTCACTTCTCTAAAAGGCACCCCCTGTTTGATAAAATGATGGCACTGGTGACCTTACATGTGTTAAAATCACTGCCAGACACTGGAGGATGAGTTTCTCCCACTAACAGCACTTGCTCTGTGTTCACACCTCTCCTCTGCAGTCCTCAGGCTGCCATCAGCACTCTCTTATTTCCATCTTCTTTTTCTCCTTTTCCCTCCTGCATTTTATTAATCACTCACAAGGTACAAAAAAGTCCTTCTGTACAGCTCTACAGAACCTCTTGGGAAATAAACCCACCTGAATGCTTGACAAGACATTTGAATTTACCATGGCTGGTGTGTAGGCACAGAGAGGCTGCTCCCTTTTCCCTGTGCCTGCAGGCAGGCAGGAATGAGCTCTGCCCAGGGTTTACACTGACCAGACTCTGCCCACGTTAATAAGCCCCACTTCAAAGCAGGGGGAGAGTCAAAGGCTGTGCTAATCAGGAGTACATGGCTCCCAGCCAGCCCAAAGTGTGGGCAGATATCTCCTCCAAGTGTCTAACCTTGGACCATGACAGTGTTCTGATGCAGGAGAACATTAGCCTCGGGGAAATTCAATTAAAGAAGAGACTTGCAGAAGTGAAGGAGGCATTTAGACAACCAGCTCCAACTGAAAGTTCATGGAAACCTGCTGCCAATCTGGCCTTTTTGTCTTCAAAATATCTGTTTGGATCAGATAATCCAAAGAGCTGAATACCTAGGCTACCTTTGCAGAAACATTCAGCGAATTGGCCAATTCTCCAAAGAATCTCAGGGTCCTGAGGGCAGCTCTGCTGCCTGAATCCAGGAGTGCATTTTCCCAAGCAGATGCCAGCTGTAATGTCTCATTAGAATTACTGAACAGTGTGCTTTGCTAATTGGCACTGTAGATACATTGATATCTGTTTTTGTTTCACTGGAGTTGGATTTTTTGTGATTGCATTTAATAATGATGGCAAGAGGAACTGAAGGAGAGGAGGGAAGGGGCAAAGGAAAGAAAAGAAAGGCATATGTGTCCTTCTTGTGACAAGACAAGCTGTCCAGCAAATCTTACTACAAAGGAGAGGGATTTTGGGAGGATGAGTCTGAACATTACTGACAATTGTTCTTTCATCATTGATATTTAACTTCTTTCGTTCCCAGTTGAGCACTGCCTTTGTCTGTGGACTTCAAACCTCTCCTTCCCTTTCCTTCCCTTTGGCATATTTCCCCACTCCCCTGGGAGATCCAGTACCTCATTTATTCCTCTGTCTCCTTCAGCCTGTTCCCTCCAGCAACACCACTCAAGTGGGCTGGGGAGCCACCAGCTCACTGTCAAGGAGCTTAAAACTTCCCCCAGCTGCTGTGCGGTGCATTGTGAACATGCTCATCCTCACACGTGCCTTGTACAACCAGCAAACCTCTCTGGCAGCTGGATGCATCATCCAGATGTGTGACAGCTGTGCGGGGCAGTGATCTGGCTGTGGGGACAGGGGCCACTGAGTTTGTGTGCTGTCCAGAGTGGGTGCAGAGCCCGTGTGGGCGATGGCTGCAAGGAGAGCACCAGCAAAAGGCATAAAAGCTTCACAGGGGCTGGAGCCGGGGCTGCAAACCTGTGGCTGGCAGTAGTGTGCTTTTAAACGTGTGCTGACCTCAGAGATGGCCACGGTGTGCTGCTGATGTCCGGGGAACAAGGAAGCCTTGGGCCATGGCTCTGGCCTTGCCCTTCCACTCTGTTTTGGCTCGGCAGGGTAAGCCTGGCCCTCGTGGGCTGGTCCTGTGCCTGCTGGAGCAGCAGCCGGGGTTGTGAGGCACAGGGAGGACACCCTTTGCATCCCTCCTCCTTCTCCAGGGCCACCACAGGGGAGAAGCCACGGGCCACACCCAGAAATATTCAAACCCACACGAGACAATCAGCACAGGTGCTGTTTACCTTTTCTCATCATGTCTGTAAGATGTAGATCCCCGGCCACTGGTCCAAATAAACATTTTAGAGGGTTGCCCAGTGTCGGCTCTGCTCGCTGCAGTGGGACGATGGAAAGACCTGGGGGAAGAGGGATAATTTTTGTCACTGCCCATCCAACGTGGCTGAGCACATAATATCCAGCATGCCACGTCCCCTGTGGCCATGCCCAGTGTGCTCTGAAGGTGGACAATTTATTACTTGAGGTGAGATGTAAAATAATGGGGATGAGAGACCAGTGTGTGAGAATGGAGAATAAATCCCATTAGACCCACTGGCAAAAGGTGAGGTTGGCTCATCAGGCTTAGCTCTGCTCCACGCTGCAAAGGATTCGCACCATGGGCAAGAAATCATCAGTAGTTTAAGAAAAGGTAATGGCTGTGTCCAATGTTCTTATGGCAGTATTTTTTCAGGGACAAAATGGCTATTGTTTAAGTACAGACACACTCATCACAGATTTTTCATTGCTCTGCAGCTCTCTATAAGGTGAGGTTCCCAGGGAAGGTGTCTGAATAAGGCACAAACATGAGATGTAAATGCAACAATTGATAGAAATGTAACTGATGTGACAAAGATATCTTTTCCCATGGAGAAGTTACTATCCTGAGACCATTTGTCCCAACCTGTTAGATCCCTGCCCAAGGACTTCTTTGTTTGTAGGGTATGAGATCTGCTGCCTTCTCTCAGGGTCTCAGGCCATATTGGATCTGCTAGTGGGGCTGTGGCTCCCCTCATAATCCCTCTTAATTTCTTCTGGTTTTAGTGAAGCTCAGTAGAAAATCTTCATGTCTGAGAATTGGGCCGTTCCTATGAGGGCTGCACTTTGTATTATTTTACAACACAACATTTCATGTTTTTAATACATTCAGATAAAAGCTTAAGGAAGAAAAAAAGAAATATTCCAGATACTAAATACTTCATTGTGAAGCTTTTCATACACTAGGGGCCATTCTTTAGCTCACTGAAAAATAAACCTGATGGTTGATGCTGTCAGCAGAGAAGGCACATGAGCTGAGAAAGTCTGTAATGTCACTGTCTCCATAATCATGCAAAGGGCTAATTTCAATATTTGCATAGTGGTGAACCAGGAGAATACTTAAATACTGTAGAGGTGGCTGCAGGGGAAGACTGATGTGGACAGGAGCCAAAATTCATCTGTGTGCAGGCAGGCTGATGCGTGCTGAGGGACTGGGCACTTCACCTGGAGTCAGCCCAGAGCCCCCAGCACAGGATCCATGACACAGCCCCAGGCCAAATTCACACCCTGGCTGGGCAGCTGGCCAGCCAAACTGGCCAAACTGTTGTTCCTGTCACCTTATCCCTGCTGGGATCCTGCTGCCATGCTCAGAGAGGCTGGCTTGGGACTGGGACGTGCAGACTTTGCTTAAAATAAGAGGCAGCAATATTTGATGAAGCTTTTTAGCAGCATTTAGGATCAGCAAATTGGACAAGAAGATGGCCCAAAACAAGGGAGGAGGAAGGAGAGGAATTTCCCCCAGCCCTCACCGTGACTGTGGTCATCACTGCAGTCTGAAAACCAAAACCAACCCTTTTCCTTCCTTACAACCACTGTAGTTAAGTATTGGGGAATAAACAACAAGACGAGGCACTTCCTCCCTGAAATAACTATATTTTAGAAGGTAAAGTAGCATCTGCTGGGATCTAATCAATATAGCCAACAACAAAGTGTTTTTATAGTGATATTGGCCAGAAACTTCACTTGTAAGACCTTGAGCCAAATCCTCACACTGCTGGGTAAGATTTCACCCACATTACCTCAGACAGTGCCACAGTGACACCCAGCTGGTGCTTCTGCTCCAAGCCATGCAGGAGGGCTCAGAGCAGCTGCCCAAGGGCCACACCAGAAGCTGAATCCCTTAACGTTGGAAAATAAAATTATGTATTTGCCATTGCACCCTTTGGGATGTCACACTTGACAGGAAAGCCTGGCTGGCTGTGCTGCCACAGCCTGAGTGGTCCCAGAGGCACCAGGAGATGGTGGTGAATGCTATTAGAGAGCCTGTTCTTAATTAAGCAAAACTTGGGAACATATTAAAGGTGATCAGCAGCTTCTGCCATGTGTCTGAGCCTACAGGGACACCGGGACCTGACTCCCTGGGCAGGGAGGCAGATTTGTAAACTCCAGAGCAAATTGCAGGAGCACGGCTGGGCTGGCAGCTGGGTGAGGGGGTCTGTCCCACTGTTGGGATGTCAGAGGTGGAAAAGGGATGCTTCTCTTCCCAGTGAAGTTGGAGTAATTTCAGACTCCCTTATAGTGCCAGTGCCCTGGAGCAGTCCATATGTGACAGCTTTAATGCTGCCTGCTTCGTTAGTTGAGCAATCCAAGCTAACTACCACTATTTAACACACAATTTCACACCTAATTTTCTGTAAAATTATAACACTGATGACATCATAATGCTACTCCAGAGGTCAGACTGAAGTGACTGAAGTCCATGGGTCCTTCAAGCAGGGGTTAGATGTTAGGTAAAAACCTTTTGTGCACCAATAAAAATACAACCTCCCCAAGACCCTCCTTGGAAGGCCTTTGGAGGATTCATAACCCAGAACAGTTGCAACCTACACGACCATGACCATGCTCTGCCCCACCAGGTCAGTTAGCAAACTTCCATTGTCTCTTTCCCCTCCTGGATAAGTCTGAAGGCAAGACTGAGAACATTTTTCCTCCCCTGCCCCCTCTCTCTTTGCTGAGAAATCAAGTAATATTACTTTTTCTAGGTTGTTTTTTTTTCTCCCATTGCTTTTCAGAGTCAGCTGCTGGCAACTTATTTTTATCATGCAACAAGTAATCAGCCTGTGAAACTCATTACTGCAGGATGTCAGCCTCGCATTCAGAGTGGATTGTGCTACAGCTTGAACAGACGGAGCACCTAAAGTCACGACAATACCTGTTAAAAACAGCGGAGAAGAGATGCTTCAAGCTGCTTTTTGACTATCAGGACCCTGTGGGGGATGTTCCTATAGGGCAGGTTATCCACAAAGTGCTGTACTTGATGTGAGTTTTGCAGGATGCTGGGTGGGACTCTGGGCTTTCTGCCTGACCTTGCCTGAGCATCTCTGTCTCCTTCTCTGTCTACGCAGTGTGGCATCAATGCAATTGTCCCTTGACACGGTTACCACAGAGACAGGCAAGGAGGCCAAGCTTTGGTTTTTACAAAGCACAGCTCATTCTTCATATTTGGGTCTGTTCTGGGTAAATACTCAAGGTTAAAGCCAGAATTGCAGAGTAAAGAGTGCACAATCTCCTACAAATATGTGAGTCTGTGATGCTGTCCCACTCCTCCCATCCTCCCCTGTTCTCATCCCCCTCTTGAACATTACCTTCTGGTGGATTTCTTGGAACTCACTAGAAAACCTGACAAGATTTCCACTTTTTCAGACTTTACAAGATGAAGACTTGAGATTAGAATCTCCTATAAGATTAGAACTATTCTGCCCTGTCCTAAGGAATATCAACATTCACACCCAACAGCAACCACCTGATTGAGGATTTCAGAAGAAAACATGCCTGGGCATAATTTCAAATTGCTCCAAAAAAAGATGTAGCTCTGAGGGTGAATCCCAAAATCCCTCAGCTGGCACATTGGAAACTATATTACATGCTCTGTTTTCCTCACTTTCACCCTGGGTTGGCTGCTCTCCTTCCTCTGTCTTTGGTTTTTGTCATGATTAGTATGGAAAGTCCCTTACCTCTAAGTCTCCACAGCTATGAACAGCCAAAGAGAGATGTTGCAGACCATGTTTTTAGATGGAAAGCTGGATTTTATATGTGTTTTTGCTTGTAAGTGCCTCTGTCTAAGTTTATGTTAATCATAGTTCTTCTGAGACCTTGGAGAACCATTTATGGCACCAAACTAATGAGCTTTTTTCCCCTTATGACATTTCATTTCCTGGGCAATGTGGCCACTGTAAAAAGAGAAGCACTTGCATTAATTATGCCTCATAAAAGACACCCTGAGTCATCAAAAGGCAACAAAAGCTAAGCATTCACCTAAAGATATAATCACTGACCACCTCAGCTCGGTCTGAATATATGCACTTCCCACACTGTCCATGCTGACAAGTGCTGAATGCTTTATCCCAGTATTTTCCAGCCAGAGGATTCATTAGAACCCCAAGGCAGTTCTCTAGAAACCGGAAACTTTTCCTGCTATTCCGCATGTTAACCTCTCCCTGTGGCACCACACAGCTGTCTGTGCCAGTTCTTGGACAGACAGGGCAGCTGCTGTTGAGTGATGGGAAATATTTGGTCTCTCATGGCTAATAGTCCTTTTTTTTGGAGTGTTTCCACCCACCATCACCTGTGAGAAAAGGAAGAGAATGAAACCAGGCATCAAAGACAACCTGCAAGGAGACAGTCATTCACTTTGAGGTGAATTAGTTGAACATCGACAATCAGACTTTGTGTCCCAATGGGCCTTGCCCATGCCTCTGTCTGGTGACAGTAAGTTCTCTTATGGCTTTGATGAGCCAGAAAACAGGGAAAAGTTTTGTGTGATGAAGGATGGGAGAATAAATGAAATAGTCTGTTGAATTTTTGATGACAGGAGGATAGTCTGGCATTCAGGTGTCTAAGAGCATAAAAGAGTTTCCCAGGCAGTGGTGGAAGTAACTACTGTATTAAGATGCTCCTGTCTGATTCAGGAGATTATCCAGGGCATCTTTCCAGTCCTGGTATTGAAAGAATGAAAGAGTTGGACCTCAAACCCTTGTCTGCATCCAAAACAAGACAGAAAACACACACCAACATCAGCAATAAGCTAACTCACAAAAGAAATGCATCTGCATTAGCAGAAGACAGTCACCACTTAGGGAACGTTTAATGCTCTGGCAGCCGCAGCCCTGAATTGAGGAGCAGCAAAAGCAACATCAAAAAGAGAATTTCTGCCTCGTGAGGGAACTTTGCTGCTCTGCAGCTGGTGGGCATGGGGCAGGACAGAGTGACAGAAATTGCTGCTCTTGTTGCAGTGTCTCAGTAGCTCCAGCTGCACTCACTGATCCAACCAGCAGATGACCTTCAGTCTGGGCTTCCTCATTATGGCAAGGGGAAAATGGACAATGGGCAGCTGGTGCTAATGTACTGACAAGAGTTTAGGAAGACTGATGGCTAATGATGCTTCATTAATGATTCACCTCTATTTCTGACCCTGCTCCGAAATCTGCCTGGACCTCAGAGCTCAGAGCTGAGCTCTCCATCTAGATTTTTAGTTGGATGAGGGAGGCATCCTGGACACAGGGTGGCCTTGCTGGGTTCCCATGTCACAGGCATGTCTACGACATTCCATATCCAAGGAGGAGAATGGGACTGCCAGGGACAACTGAAACCATCACACGGAGGTGCAGATTAGCTGTGTGTGTAACACAGTGGTATTTGGGTATGTTTTCTAAAGAAATATTTCTTTAAACTTAAAACCATCCTTGACAATTGTTAATTCCCTCTTTTCACTATATATAGGAGAAAGAAAGGTATTCAGAAAGGCTGAGGTATCTCTGTCTCCCTGTTACATGACAATATGTTCACACTTCAAAATTAAATATTCCAATGTAACCTCTGAATCTTCCAGGTTTCCATCTCCTGATGTCTTTCTCTCCAGTGCTGACTTTCTTTGTTTTAAAAAAGTTTTCAAGCCTTTCCATTTAATGATGCCCTTCCTCCCTAGACTTACCCTTTTCTAAGAGCTGCATTCCCAGCCCATGCAGTTCCCACAGTGTGGCTGTAGATTTTATAGCTTTATTCTTGCTGATCTTTTTAACTTTAACTTCCTTCTCCATTCTTTTTCCCCCAAGTGTCTCTTCCCATACATTACTGTCCCAGTGACAACTTGTTTCTCTCACCTTGACCACACTGCATTAGTCTCAATTATTCTGATTTAGCTGATAGAAACTTTTTGAAAAAATTCCTGTGTCCTCAGGGCAGCTACAAAGGAGGGAACTACTGTCTGTCACTGCAAGCAAGAGTCATAACTTTTTTTCTTTGGTGACTTTTTGGTTGCCTTGGAGCACGTGCTGGTGCCACCACTGAACCTGGCAGAGGACACTTTCAGGCCTTCTCCATGTGGCAGGGCATGCAGCGAGGAGCCAGCCCTTGTTCAGATCCTCATGTTTTGGTGCTGGGGAGTTTGCAATCCAAGCACGAGGCAATGCCTCTCTTGGCACATTGCAGTCACGAGGATCAACGTTTGTGAGGAACAGCTGAGCATAATTGTCCACTTTGCCTGTCAGGATTCTGCAAACATTTTTAGCTTTCTATGCTGGATTTGAATTTACGTAGCAAGTGACACATGGGACAAGCACTATATTCATCATCTCAGCTGCTCTCTGGCTTCAGAGAAGGGCACGATCTGCCTGTAAAATGGGGTTGGCTCTGGGAGGGGGGGTAGCAGTGGCAAGTGCAGGGTCACCTGCCTGCAATTTTCTTCTATCCAGTTGAGCCAAGAGAGTTTTATAGGGAGATCTGCTCTGCTGAAGACCAGATAGCTAATGCTAATGGAGTTAATACTGATGGAGAAGGATACTGGGGGTAAGGATGAAGGCAGTGAAAGTGCAGATGAAGGCAGTGAAAGTGCTGCACTTCCTCACTTGGTGCTGTCTTTTAAATCTTAACACAGTCCCCTGCAATTGCAGAGGGATATACATCTATCACATATTCTGGTGCTGCACTGCACCAGAAGAGCTGGACCAGGCTGGCTGGCTAAGAGTGTGTGGGTGGCAGTGGAGAGGCTCTGTGGCTATGCCCCAACAAATCCAGTGGGAAATGGAGATGTGGAGAGAGAAAGGAGATGGAGTGGAGGCACACTTCTCCATGCTGAGGTCAGTCTCTTTGATGGTCATCAAGAGGGAGTGACCTTCTCCTCAGCTGAGCTTCTGTGGGTACATACCCACTTGACCAGATCTTAAAGGATGCTCCTTTGGATACTAAGAAGTCTATTTTTAAGAATAATTCGTTGCACAGTGGGAGCTGAAAGCCTCTGGTTCTGTTGAAGTGAAGTGGCTTCTGACTTGAGTCCTATGTCCTTCCACCGCTGCCATTTATGGGACCTGGGATTTACACCCCGAAGTGTGAAGCAATGGTGTGTTGGTAGTGCTGCTTTAGAGGTGATGAACAGGGGCACAGAGGCTGCTGAGACTTGGCCAAAGGCTCTCAGGAAGTCTGTGGTGGTTGCAGTAAAAAAAATAGCCTAAAAAACGGTGGGCAAACACCTTCCACCCAGTGAGGAAGGAGGAGAGCCAAAACACGTACAGATTCCCGTGTCAGAGAGCAAAGGCAGAGCCTTGCTTTGTGGTTGTGCCAAGCCCCATCCATGGGGACACCCCATCCAGCTTTGTGCAACTGTCCTTCAGCTTTATACCCCTCCAGAGAAGCTGATCTGAGAAGGACACGGTTTTTAAATGTCCCTGAAGAGAGTTTCACTTCACCACTAAACTACTGACGGTGTGTTTGCGGGTAGGGGTGCAGGGAGAGGAAGGGTGATGTGCTGCTGGGGACACAGAGGACACCAGCAGTTTTTAGGGAAGCCACAAAGGAGAAGTGTATTGCATGAGTGATGTGGCTGGGGAGAGAGGTGAGGGCAGAGAAAGATAAACAGATGCAAAGCAGCACCCAGAGGAAAAGCACAAACAGGCAGGGCAGATACGGCAGGAGTGGCTTTTCTGTCACCTAATTCCTTGAGCGGGTCAATCATCTTTTATCTCCTTTGAGTCAGTCCCCGTGCCATGGAGAGCACCAGCCGGAACAAAGCAAAGGCAGAGGAGAGCTAAAACTACTGCCCAGCGGGAAGTGAATGCTCTGGCACTATTTATTTTTGAGTCTGCATTTGGATTAGCTGTAAAGAGCTGTGTGGATAAGCAAGCAGGCAATTACAGCTGGGACGTGCTGCTCATGAATGGAAACAGCTCCAATCTGCTCAGGACATATTGAAATTCTAATTCAGTTAGATTCCTTTAGTTACAGCGCTCATCACAGACACTAAAAGCAATGGGATTAGAAAATAAATACAACTCTTATGTTGCCTTTGGTCTGTCTTCTGTGCTCCCCTTTCCCTCTTCCCCTCCCCAGTTTTAGCTGTTGTTTGACTTTATCTTCTGTGGTAAAATATAGCAGTCTGCAGTTATTCTTCTTAATTTTTATGAGCCTCTAGCCGAGCACAGTTGAGGGGTGGACAGTCACCACCAGTGCGAGGTCACTGCTGCAGATTCTCGTGTCACATGTTCCTAAAGACCCCTACCCAGAGATATCTGCTCACACTGCAAAGGTACAGGTGTGACAGAGATGCAAAGCAGAGCAAGGACATGATTTGCAAAAGATCTTCTCTGGTGTTGTCCATAGTTCGACAAGAATTCCAGCCTGCAATGCTCCCCCGAGGAAGCAGGTTGGCTCTATGCTTTGGGTGTTGGTGTAAAGCTACTTCACTGTTGCAGGCAAGCACTTTTGCACTGTGTTTGTGCAGGGAAGCCCCTAAAACATCTGATCAAAACAGTGACCAGGACGGAGGACTGGGAGTGCTGGATCGGCCCTGCCAATGTGAGCTGGAAATTCAAGCAAGTTATTTAACTGTGGGCTGCTGGATTAGTTTCTCTGGCTGTCAGTGAAAAATATTAAATCTGCTCACACATGCAAGGAATAGAGAGTTGAGACCTAAATGTCAGAGACTGCTGGCTTGGAGGAACAAGAGGAGCATGAGTTTGTGTCTCCAGCTGCCTGGCAGTTGTGTTCCATCACAAATGGTCTCTTGAACCTGCTGCAGGAACTCGGAACACAAAGGAATTTCTACAGAATGATTGTGAATAGTCCTGACACATCAGCTTAGAAACCTGGTTATGACAGACACTGCTCAGAATTTACTTGTCTCCCTTGAAACTGAGGAAAGGGCTTGATGGAGAAAGAGAGTTATAATACCCAATATTACTGATACGGAATCATGGAGTTGTGAAATAAGCAAGTCTCTAGCAAAAACAAACACCAGCTTGGTTCTCATGTGAATCTTTCCTCTTTGTCTTATTACAAAAGGGTAAATTTTGCATCATAAGCACTCTGCAGTGGCTTGTCATCCTTTCAGAACGCAAACTTCACCATCTGTAGCCCTCTTAGTTGAATATGATCAATTGCTGTGTCAGATTCGCAAACCAAAATTTCGTGCCCAAGTGCTGTATAAAAGCTCCAGACATATTTTTTTCCTGCATACGTTTCACATGATTTTTACAGAATTTATAATTTTTACGTCCTCATTTTTAAAAATGTAATTCTGCAGGTGCTGCTGCCTGTTGGCTTTTCAGTCTAAGTTGTGCACCATGGCTACAACTCTGTGGACCCTTGAACTCACATGTGTGTCCCCTGTTTGCTTTGCCTGATTGCTTTTTGCTGATTAGTGGTGAGGAGCTGTGGTTTTAACAATGAGCTCAGTATTAAGATAGTAATTGAATGGAAGGGATTTCTCTCTATTGAGTAGTTCTACTACTCATAGTGAAATAGAGCAGCTCTTGGGAATAGTGTGGCAGTAATATTTTTAACGACCTCTAAGCCCAGCTGATGTTCACCAGTTGGGGACCTCAGCTCATACAGGAGCAGGTATCTTCTCTAATAGTCTGTGGAGTGATGGTTGGGATGTCCAGCCACATATTAGGGACAGAAGCCAACTGGCTGATTGGAAGAACAATGCAAAAGCCTCATTCCTACAGGGCAGGTCCATGCCCCAGAGAACCATTTCCAGTGCAAGAAGAAGGAATCCTTTCTAGTGGAGCCATTCATGGTCAGGACACAGATCAAACCCTGCCTGACGAGCAAGGCAGGGAGAAAGCTGGAAACTAAGTGGGTCATGTGAAGGCAGAGTGTTAGAAGGACAGGGACCTAAAGGAGAGTAGAGATGTGACTACAACCTAAAGGAGAGTAGTGATGTGCCCACACAAGAGAGAGCATAAGCTGCAGCATATTGCAACAAGAGAGTAACAAAATGCACAAAGCAGTGGTGTGAGGTGGATGGGAAGCCTGGTGAGGTGAGGAGTCGATTGACTGCTGAGACGAGGCTGATGCACTGGGCTCAGCACAGTGCTGCACCAGCTGCGAGGTCAAAAATCAGTGTAAACTCCAGTGCAGATGAGTTCAGTGCATGATATGCTGGATGATACAGATACAGATTCAGCCTCTTTGGAAAACAATAGCTTGGGAGTTCAACCTCTTTACAGATGTGTTCTTGTATTATTCATTTTAGCATTAAACCAATTTTTATTGCAAGTCAGGAAAAGAGATAGTGAGAAAGAACAAAAGCAAAGTCTGCCTAAGAGAGAAGAGTGTGCATATGCTCTCAATGCAGTTTTGAACCAAAAAAGAGAACAAAATCTCTGCTGTTCTCTGAAGGCAGTGGGGCACAGTGAACAGTGAAGGGGCCATGTCCATGGAACAAAAACCCAATGCATTTTTGGTCTCGTAACTGGTCTAGAAATTAAAGCAATGGTAGGAGCAGGCACAGATGCTTCCATTCCTCATATGACAATAATCTATATTAATTACTGCAAGCATCCAGCTTCAAACAATGTTGCTGCAGTGCTATTATTGTCGGAAAGTATTGAATTTCCAAGGAGGTGAATGTCTTTTTCTCTCCCTAATCATGATTACTTGGCTTAGTACTTGGGCCAAGCTTTCATTTAACCAAGATAAATGGATATTTCCAAAACTAGTGAGTTAACACTATGCATCACATTATTACTCCCCTCACAGATTTCTTGCCTTGTGTGCTATTTTACTCAGCTGCTAAACACAAGTAACAATGAGAATAAGAAGGAGGAACTGTGCAGGATCCTATGTGTATTAAAGGCAAATAAATAAATAAATCTGTTTTTGACCATTACTTCATCCTAATCTGTGAAAGCATTTTCCCTTGATCAATGTAACATAACAACATTATTTTGTCCTATAATTTCTCTTCCTTGAAACATGAGCATCCACACCACATTTTTGCAGACACCCACCAGCCTATCTGACTAATACTTTGTTGCTTCCTGCTTGGAATTCTTATTTATCATTTAAGCTGATGTGCCAGCACTGTAGGTTAACATTCAGAAGAGCAGATGGGGAATTAGAGACAAAACTTCTGTCAGTGATAACGGGACTTCCATGCTTCATTTCCCCCAGGGCACAGTGAGTGTTTTCCTTTTCAACAGTGCTGGGCAAAACCGCCTTAAGGAATTGGTGGCAGCAGAGCTGTGAGCTGGCAACACACTGAAATTGTCAGGATGCAGGGATAGATTTTGGGTTGCTGGGCTATTCGTGGGAAGTTATTTTGTAATAGCTCCTGGAAGACACTCACCTTGGAACCGGAGTTCCAGTGCAAGACACCCAGTGAGAGCTGTGATTCTGGCAGTCAGTGAGAGGTCTGGCCCTGAGCAGCTCCTCCTCCACCAGTGGGTTCACCAGTGCACATCTGCCTCCTGTGCTGACCAGGGCAGGCTGCAGACCCAGGAGAGGTCCTGACTCCCCAAATCCCGTTATTTCGGTACCATCCTGATCCCCACTGCTGCCAGGGAGAACCTCAGGGAGGGTGGGTTTCTTCCTGCCCACCTCCCACAGCTTTGTGCAGGGGCAGTGTCCAGGCCAGGCCATGTGTCCTCGTGTGTGGATGTGTGAGGTCCGTGCATGTTGTGCCCTCCTCCGGGGCAAAAGCTCCCACTTTTCTGCAGCAGCTCTGAGCACCAGCCCCTTTCCCAGGCTCAAGGGGAGCTCGTTTGTGTGTTCAGAACCAACACTCAGAGCATGAAAGACTTCCCAAAGAGGGAATGGTTCATGTGCTGCAGGCTCTAAACTCCTCACCATCACGGAGTGACAAGCAGAGGAACATCCCACTCTGTCCTGGGGACACTCCCAAGCTGGAGAGCCCCGTGGCAGCTCCCTGGGATCAATCACCCCCACACTCTGCTGGCTTTGACACGGGCCATGCTGCTGATGCCGGCCAGCGGCCACCCAGCAGCTGCTGAGTGACAGGAACGATCAGGATCAAGGCAGAAATCACCGTCCTAACACGCCAAATGCCACAGGGGAGATTAAAAACAGATTCTGGCGGCTAAAATCTGCACAAAGACACCTTGCAGACCGGTCCAGGGAGCAAGAGCTTGCCCCTATCCTCTGGTGCCCCACAGATGGGATTTGTTCAAATAACTACCGCAGATACAGCCTGCACCGTCTCACCTTCCTTGGTCTTTGTCTCTGAGGTGTCCATCGTTCAGCCAGCCTCCACCCACCTGCTCCCAAACAACACAAGACTTTTACTAAGCGTTTGATACTGCCATTAATGAAACAAGGAAGTAGGTGCTGAAAACGAGACCACATGTGTTATGTCTGTATTCTCTGCCCTTTAGGATGGTCTAAAAATTGCATGTTAATTTTCACCCAAATTGATATTTCTACGGACATTCTTCCTGCCTCCACATCTTTTAAGAATCTGAGCCTCAGTAATCATGTGAATTATATTGGGATCAAAATGCAGAAAAGCTGTGTTGTCACATTGACCTTGAAATCCTGAAGACCATTTCCATTATAAAGGTGCTTTACAGCAGAGCTTGTGACTGAGGAGGCTGCTAAGGTAACTATAACCACAAATGGTTTTCATATGGAGATATTCTAGGAATATTATCCTGCTCCTAAAAGCTGATGCTTGAATTCTTCAAATTGTTTGGATCATTTAAGCAGACATACCTGTAGGGAAACTTGTGAAGGTAGCAGCTCATGCCCTGCTCATGCCTTGAGCTGTCCCAGGTGTAAAGTGTGTGCTTCTCTCTAATACAGTGCAGTGGGTAAATAAAAGCTGGTAGTCTTCCTCTTAATGTGTTCAGAGGGCTTTTATCCCTTACTGATTTCATAGTAGTAGTTCAATTAGAGAAAATATTATCAGCAACTGCATTTTTATTGTATGAAATATGATAAATATAGTATAAAATTTTAACTTGCACCCATACCTGCTCCTCTGTCTTATACTAAAGCTGCTTTCTTAAAATTCTTCTTTTAAAGCCGCTGTACAAGCTTAATGAAGTCTATCATTTCAGTGCTCTTTGATATACACTCAGAAGACACTGGGTAGTTGATTCTCTTCTTATTTACATCAGCGAGGTCAGCAGCCAAATGCAGAAGCAAGCAAAGGGCCAGAGCAATGCCACAGAGCCCGTCAGCACCACAGCCAAGACATTTCTTCAGTTTGCAGTGGTCCCTTGGGAAATGCTAACAGCTGCACTAATGTTGGCTGTAATTGAAGAAATACGCTCCTTAAACTGCTGGGCGGCTCAGTATTTAAACATAATGCCTGTTAAAAGAATGCTTGAGAGGTGATTGTTGACCTTCATGCAAGGCAAAAAAGAGTTTTTTTTCAGCATCTGTACAGATTTAAAAGAATGATGTGGAACATTTTGTCCAATACTAGCTTTATTTATTTCTTCATAGTGTTTTTATTTATTTTTACCTTTTGCCACAATGGAAATTCAATTAAAGTCAAGGATTTTATCACCTTTCCACTCGACTGCCTGAGTCAGGTGCTTAAAATGTACCACCAGCAGCACTGTGAGTAGCCGATTAAAAAAATCAACCTTTTGCACTATTGCTCAGAAAAGTGCCTTTTTGTTTTTTTTTCTGTAGCCTGGTGGAGTCATTTGCTATCAGAACAGGTTTTCACCCAAAGTGGTCTGCTATTGACACCTCACAGGGGCTGGAAAATATTGCTACTGGAGTGTTTGAGTTACCAGAGTTCTCCCCAGTCAGAGCAGTTTGCTGGTGCAAAGTTCTGGCCTTGCAGCAGGAGTTCTGCTATCAAACAGATTTGCAAACTGGGAAGCAGCAATTTGCTTCCTCTCACTCAGTGCAAAGTTTATTTAATCTGGAAAGTGGGAAACTGGAGTGGAACAAGAATGACTATGGCTCTGCACCTTTCCAGCTTCCCTTTAAGCCCCCAGGAATTTTGCTTTTTGTCTATCACCACTGCTAAAGTTCTCACTCCCTTCACCACAGTTGGAGCAACAAATGTTTTTGGCAGCCAGGTCCTCCTGAGGCTCTCTAGTCCCAGGCTTGCTCTAATGTGAAACAAGATGCTCATGCAGCCCTGGCAGCCCCCAGGGGACACCAACACTGGTGGTGGGAGAGGAAAGGCCGACTAGGAGACAGCACACCCAGTTCTGTTCTGCAGATTTTGGTGCGCAAGATAAATTCCTACAGAGTCTGGGTCACTGAGCGAAGATATCCATGTGTGGGTTCCTATTCCATGCACCCTGATGTAAATACAAACCAGCTGGCTGGCCTGGAAGGTCAGGGTGACTCTAGCAGTGCCCTGGCCCCCCTTTCTGCTCATCTTTGAAAGCCTATCCCCCAAATGTTGGCTTGGCAGTACTTGGACGAGTACAAGCAGTTACAATAAGTAACTGATACTATTTCTTAAGTGTCTGTATTTTCATTTCTATGGTAAACATTTAGCTGATCTCAGAGCACTTAATTTGGGAGATGTAACTCAATCCCAGCAAAAAGCAGCCCTTGGAAGACCACCCGTGGATTTCAGCAGATCAGATCCCCCGTAGTTAAATGAAATGTCATCACACTGTACACAGCTGCTGATTCCAGGTTTGCTAATTTGTAAAACAACGTGAAGAGGATGCTGCAGTTCTGAGCAGGGCAGCTGAATTATAGGTACTTAAGCAGCACTGTAGGGATATGAATTCTGTTTATTGTGCAAACCTGCCTCTATAATTAATAGAAATTACACCATTCCCTTGCTCTGTTTTCATTAATTCAGACTGATAGCTTCAGAAGACCAGAATTGATTAGGAAACACATTTTGGAAGAACAAGAGAGAATTAGAGGACTTCCTTGGCTTTTCAGCATCACTCCAGATCTCCTTCGTCAATGTGTAAGAAGCAAAATTAGTAGCAATACTCTGTGTGTAACAGACCATCTGTCACCATAATTGTAGCCTTGTTTTACTTTTCCCTGCTTCTGGGAGGAAAGATCCAAACTTCCCTAGCTACCTATCTGAATTGAACATTATGAAATGTACTTTAAAACCTCAAGAAACAGCCACACTCAGTTCAAAGCCTTCTTAAACCCCAAGTACTCTCTAAGACCAGCTTCAGCACCTCCGAAAAAAACCAGGCTGCAGGGTTTACCTATCAAGCTGCAAATGATCTGAACCCTGTCTCCTTTAGCGGGAGTTTTACAGGCCTCTTTCTTCTCTCTTAGGCAGTGTAAACATCTCAAGGTTTAACATTTTGTTTATTTATCTCAGTAGTGTGGTATGTTATGATTCCCACAGAAGCACTGGTGATACTTCATTGTAGAGAAGTGGGCACTGCATGAAGCAGAGCTGCTACAAGAACTGGCTTAGCCATGGCCAGCAACACCTGAAACATAGCACAGGCCTCAGTTTGGGTGCTATTTCATTATTTTGGGTGCTCAGGAGACTGGAAACAAAGTGTATCCAGAAATCAGCATGGAAATCAGGCAGCTACGCAAGGGGCAGTGGCCTCAACTCTCCCGGGTCAGAGGCACAGGAAAGGGGATGTCTGAGATGACTTATTTTCCTCANGTGTCTGTATTTTCATTTCTATGGTAAACATTTAGCTGATCTCAGAGCACTTAATTTGGGAGATGTAACTCAATCCCAGCAAAAAGCAGCCCTTGGAAGACCACCCGTGGATTTCAGCAGATCAGATCCCCCGTAGTTAAATGAAATGTCATCACACTGTACACAGCTGCTGATTCCAGGTTTGCTAATTTGTAAAACAACGTGAAGAGGATGCTGCAGTTCTGAGCAGGGCAGCTGAATTATAGGTACTTAAGCAGCACTGTAGGGATATGAATTCTGTTTATTGTGCAAACCTGCCTCTATAATTAATAGAAATTACACCATTCCCTTGCTCTGTTTTCATTAATTCAGACTGATAGCTTCAGAAGACCAGAATTGATTAGGAAACACATTTTGGAAGAACAAGAGAGAATTAGAGGACTTCCTTGGCTTTTCAGCATCACTCCAGATCTCCTTCGTCAATGTGTAAGAAGCAAAATTAGTAGCAATACTCTGTGTGTAACAGACCATCTGTCACCATAATTGTAGCCTTGTTTTACTTTTCCCTGCTTCTGGGAGGAAAGATCCAAACTTCCCTAGCTACCTATCTGAATTGAACATTATGAAATGTACTTTAAAACCTCAAGAAACAGCCACACTCAGTTCAAAGCCTTCTTAAACCCCAAGTACTCTCTAAGACCAGCTTCAGCACCTCCGAAAAAAACCAGGCTGCAGGGTTTACCTATCAAGCTGCAAATGATCTGAACCCTGGCTCCTTTAGTGGGAGTTTTACAGGCCTCTTTCTCCTCTCTTAGGCAGTGTAACATCTCAAGGTTTAACATTTTGTTTATTTATCTCAGTAGTGTGGTATGTTATGATTCCCACAGAAGCACTGGTGATACTTCATTGTAGAGAAGTGGGCACTGCATGAAGCAGAGCTGCTACAAGAACTGGCTTAGCCATGGCAAACAACACCCGAAACATAGCACAGGCCTCAGTTTGGGTGCTATTTCATTTATTTTGGGTGCTCAGGAGACTGGAAACAAAGTGTATCCAGAAATCAGCATGGAAATCAGGCAGCTACGCAAGGGGCAGTGGCCTCAACTCTCCCGGGTCAGAGGCACAGGAAAGGGGATGTCTGAGATGACTTATTTTCCTCATGATTCATTGAAAATAAAATTAATCCTAATAGCCTTCTAACATAAAGTACGTAGTGACCACTGAACTGCTCTGACTACGGAGGGCCCTTTATTGATGTGACTTTGTAGCCAAATGTAATGCAATTAAAAGATTGGATTTCGTTATGTATATTGACATGGTGTCAGTGACAATTTTCATTCTCTCTATTATTTCTATAAATAAAGTCATCTGCCATAATTAGAAAATATGAACGTGCTAAGACCTCCATTAATTCTTCTCCATATTAATCTAAGAGCTGGGCAGATGTTTATTAATACCTTGTTACACTGCGTTCATCAGCTGTTGCCAAGAATAGAAAGATTGAGACCTGATCTCATGCTGAAGGTTACACAAGAGCAGATCTGGCCAAATCTTGGCTTCTGATTGATATTTTGACAATGTCTTGTTTTTTATCAAAATATTTTTTTTAATTTTGAACCTCTCTCTCTCTGTCTCTTCCCCTAAGTGTCCTTTGGACCATGTATGAAACTCAGTGGTGTTTCCCATCCTCCAGCGTTGTCTGGTGTGATTTCAGTGGAGCTGAACTACATCAGCCTGTGGCCTGCCCTCTGCTTCTTCCACCTGGAAGGTATTTAAGGAGCTGGGTGAAAGCCTAGGTTGAGCACATTCAGTGTATATTTTTGTCTGGGCCACACCTGAAATGAAACTAGATCATGTTGTGAGTAATTCAGGGCTGAGGATGGCCTTTCTTTGCTGCTGTACTCAGCAGAGCCCAGTTGGAGCTCTTGGAATCCACAAGGCCTTGAAGAAGCATTCAAATAATTTCAAGATTTCAGGATAGGCGTAACCCAAGCCCTACCATACAGTCATCAGCAGAAATCCTGAACTGATGAACTGGTTGATAGGTACTTTAAAGACTGGTGGTGGTGACTGGCCCAGACCCATCCCATCCCATCCCATCCCATCCCATCCCATCCCATCCCATCCCTTGGCAGCTTCAGAGACAACCAAAGCATGTGAAAATAGCTCAGCAAAACACAAAGATGTTTCATGTCAAAACCTCTTGAACTAAAAAAAGAACATGGATACAAAATCAGACCTGGTTTTGTACAAACTAATTTTAAATTCATATATATTAAAAATAATTAAAAAAAAAAAATCCAATGTTGCTTCCATCACTTCCTAGCCCTTGCCTATCTCCTTTTAGCTGGATGCTGTTCGTCTCTTCTCCTGTCTACCACATCTGAAATTACCACTTTTTGTACTCTTTTTCCCTTTCTTGAAATTGTCTTTGAAGAAAAAGCACGTAAAGAACTATTCTTTGGGTCAGCATTTCAATTAGTTTTAAATTGTACAGTTTTATTTCCTGGGTCTGTACTTATTTATTATTATTTGTATTGCATCTTTGCCGGAGTGTTTGCATTGATTCTGATAACTCTGTGGGGTGCTTATCTGTACAAATAGATCAATAGCTTTTGGACTGCACTTTCTGAAGCAATAAACTAAGAACTTGAGAGCTTCTGTATTGCATTTACTAATACAGCAAGCAATTACAGGTGTATGATCCACAAAATTACTTCAATCCCATGCTAAAAGAAGTACATTTTCTACTTTTCCTTCCTGGTCATTTTTATTTAAACACTTGCCCATCTTACACCTCCCTTTTTTCATTACATACACCCTGAGTTCATCAGGGGAAAGGACACTACTGATGTCATGGTGACACTTTCCAGAGTTGACAAAGTTGGGTTAATTGCTGGTCCCAGCAGGCCAGAGGGTGTGGATCATCCAAGGGACTAATCTATAGGGAGGATCTAAAAGGAATCAATCTTCTACCTCAAATGAGAAATACTCACTTCACTTAAAATGCAGTAAAACAAACCCCGCTCTAATCTGATCTGAATTAGAAACTCAGGCACAAAATAAGACTTTAATTTCTATTTCTAATTTGTTCAAGTAGCTCTTTGCACTGTCTTCCTCCAAGCCAATTTTGGGCTAAGTGAAGAAAACACAGTTCCACAAAGTCTCTGTGGGAAGGCACCAGGAATGCAGCAAGATAATAGTATAGCAAGATAAGGGGGATTAAGATTTCTTCTGGGCTTTTTTAAGAAATAAGAGGTGAAAAAGTTAATGGAACACTCAACTGGGAGACATTGCTGAGACCTGCAAAAAGCGATAAACTAAGATAGCTGGGTGAAATATCAGTGAGTGGCCAGACTTTTCCATGTACATTGCGGCCTGCTGAATTCCACATGGATTATGGCATGGAAAGATGCCTGGAAGAAGAGGACCCGGGGGTACAGGTCGACAACTGGCCAAACATGAGTCAGAGGTGGCCAAGAAGGCCAGTGGCATCCCATCTTGAATAGTGTGGCCAGCAGGACCAGGGCAGGGATTGTCCCCCTGTACCAGGCACTGGTGGGGCCACACCTCAAGTCCTGTGTCCAGTTTTGTGTCCTTCACGACAAGAAAAATATTGAGGATCATGTCCAGAATAGGGCAATGAAACTGGGATAAGGTCTGGAGCACAAGTCCTGTGAGGAGCAGCTGAGGGAGCTGGGGGTGTTTAACTTGGAGAAAAAGAGGCTGGAGGGTGTGTGTGTACCATTTATTGTTTTCTACAACCCACTTAAAGGAGGTTATAGCCAGGTGAGCCTTGGTCCCTTCTCCCAAGTAACAAGCAAGAGGACAAGAGGAAATGGCTTCAAGTTGTGCCAGGGGAGGTTTAGAATGGCTATTAGAAAAAATTCCTTCACCAAAAGGGCTGTCAAGCCCTGGAACAGGCTGCCCAGGGAAGTGGTTGAGGCATCGTCCTTGGAAAGGTTTCAAAGACACGTAGAGGAGTCATGTAGGGACATGGTTAGGGGTGGACTCAGAGTGCTGGGTTAGTGGCTGGACTTGATGATCTTAGAGGTCTTTTCCAGTCTAAAGGATGTTATTATTCCATATGGAGAATTTGCTCGCTTTGTTGTGGAAATTAGATGTTACTTTAATCGCCATGGCAAGTTTGAGTGGATTATTCCGTGGAGACAATAACAGCCACTGACAATCTAAATCCAGTGGACACCTGATCTGGCTGGTATTGAAGCTGATGAAGTATTTTTATTGTACTTAATGGGCATTGGCCTCAGCCCCACAAGGGTGCACTTCAGCTTGAAGTTCTCTGCTTTTGCAGAGATTTTATTAAATTTGCAGAGTTGGTATTAGATTTGCTCAGTGGTATAAGAACATTACCATTCTGTTAAATTACTTTTTCAGTTAATAATATATTCTTTTCTACAAAGGTTTTACTTTTTTAAGCCCTTTTCCCCTCTTTGCCTTCATCTGGTTAGGGAATTCATTCTCCCTTTCTGCCTTGAGCTACTACATGCTGATATCTGGCACGGTTAAACAGCTCTCGTCCCCTTCTCAGAGTGCTCTTTAAGCTAAACTGCATTTTTGTTCCTTTGGCACGGCATCCTTTTCTTACTGGTGGAACCAAAGCAAGAAGAGCCTCATGAACTATGAGGAAAACTAAATCAAAGCAGGTTCTTGACCCCAAGATCTTCCATGTCAAGGCACAGCACTGACTTCTGGGAAAGCCCTCCTCATTCCTGAGCCTTTTCTGTCCAACGAAGAGATACACTTTGTGAGCCCATTCCCAATGAAACAGATCTCTGGGATCCAAACTGTATTATATTATTTGTAGTATTTACACCTGTAATGCCAGCAGCATGCTAAGGGCTTTGAAGAGATCTTGGAAGACAAAGTCCCTGCCTAAAGAGCTTAATATTCATATTTTATTCACAATATAAAAATATAGATACTCTGAGTCTGTAAAATACCAGATTAAAAAGGCTTTTCTCCTTAAATTAGTTCACAGAAATCTAAGCCCCTGAAGAGAGTGAACGAGGCAGCTGTGGAGGGAAGGGAGCCAGCACCGCGGAGTACAAAGTGTCTCTCAGCCGCCTCATCTGGAGATGCACTTTCAGCCTCAGCTTGGGGTCCTTACAGACACTTTTATCCCAGGGAGCCCAGCTGGGATCAGAGGGTCAGGTCCACCGTGCACCCCCCTGCATGGCGCTCTTTGAGCAGAAGCGGGTCCCAGCCCCTCTGCATCTGCGGGAACAGGGGTGATGTGATTGAATCGCAGCCTGTGGATCCGCCAGTTCAAACATCAGCCCTCCTCAGTGCAATAAAATCAGATCACTCCTCCTTTTAGATGGGAGTCAGGGGTGTACAACACAGTTTCTCAGTTCTGACTGCTGTGCACAAATCACACTATTCCCAGTATTTTGGCACAATACAATTATTTGCTATTTCTATGCACAACTCATCACACTGTCAACATTCAAAGGTATTAAATTATTTAAGACCGAAGGAAAGCCAAATAATAGCATATGAAGAAATCTTTTGGAAAAGGTTTCACTCCTGCATCAGGTGCCCTTCAAGTTTGGTGGGAGTGGGAGACTTTTGCCATAATAGACAACAGTGAAATGGAGCCCAGTGCTCAGAAATGGAACAGAAAAACAAATATGTTTTTGAGGAGAGGGAGGCAGACCCACCATTACATGTTGACAGTTGAGAAGCAAAGTGACAAGAGTTCAGAGGCCATAAGTTCCAGCTTGTTGCAGAATTTTAATGTGTTTCCACATGAGTGATATTCGGTTAGATATTGTAAGCACAGTACCGGAAAATTAGGATTAACAAATGACTAAATTAAACTGAAAATTGGGTAAAGAGATTTGGAAGTAAATTTAAGTGCTTCAGTCGTAATGGACTTTGGCCTCCAAGGAATTTTTTTTTAATAGCCTGTGAATTCTTATTGGATTTAAAATTCTTCCCATTACAGATGCTAGAGATTTTGCACAGAAATCTGATGGGGTTTTAGAAGAACTGTAAAAGAGCAACAACAAGAAGAGATGTAGGTTGAAAGTGATGCAATGACCTCTCCTTTGTGAAAAGCTCATCACAGATTTCTGGGAAAACTTCTGGGATTCATTCCTGGCCACAACACAATGACAAAAATACTTAACAGAAAACTCACCAACCCACTCCTGGTTCTTAAGAAAATACCTGTTACAAGGCCAAAATCCAGATCAGTCTTTGAAGGATTAATTATTTCTGATGCCTAAGTGAGATGCAAAGGGAACTGTACAGACAGATGCAGGACAAATAACTCTGGGCTTTAGCTGCAAAGGGGGAAATCACTCAGAGGTGGCAGGCAAAGGAGATGGTCCCTGCTGGACCCCAGGGTACACCAACCCCTGAGCACCCGCACCACAGCACCTTGCCAAATGCACCAAACTGAATCCACTTCTGATCGACAGCACTTTGATTAACACAGGAGTGGGGATGCTCCACAAAACTCCCTCATGCTGACACCAAAACGAACCAGACAACTCAAATACACAAAATGGAAAAAGCAATAAGCATTAATGAAAGGAAAGAGTGGGTGGTGCATAGCCCCAGAGACTGTCTCTGTATATTGTTTTTCCCATGAAGATCTGGAAGATCTGATACTTCTTGTACTGATTGCCAAGGAACATTGCAAGAGTATTAGAGATAGGGGGAGAGAGATGCAGAACAGTCTGATAACTTACCATGATAGTAGCTACCGAGTCAAAATTACATCCAAGGCTTCCCTCTTCAATCTGGGAGGTTTGATGATGCTGATTTTATCAGCAAGGTCATTTTAGCACCCATGCTTAATCCAGAATCTATTCTGATATTTGATTAGGAGATTTGAGTAATCTCTTTAAGAGAATTAACAAGTGCTGGAGTCCTAAAGAACAATCTTCTCTCAGCCCTTACTGGAGCAGAAGGATTTGAGGTCAAAGTTAGGTGAAGGTTTTTTTAAGACAATCTGTAAATAAATTAAATTATCTTTAGAGCAAGTCACGTTTTGGAGAATAGAGGCACGAAGTTTGCAAATTAATTCTGGTTGGTTTTGGGTTCAGTTTTCTGGCTGCCCTGGAGGCAACCCATGACCTGCTGCGTGATGCAGGTATTAATGCGATGGGCAGAGGGGTTTGCTCTGAGATTTCCTCTCTGAGCCATGTACAACTGCAGTCAGTGGCCAAAGAACATGTGAATGTTTTACTGCCTTTGTCTAATTCACCATATGCTGCCTGTTGGCTCTTCATGACACAGTGCTGGCCCTGGAGCTCTGTGTTGGGAGGAAACCTCTAGTTAAGGGAGTGGATGGGAAAATTCAGTGAAACAAAGTCACTGATGCTCAAATTCCAGGCTGATAAATCTTCAGTTACTCTTAGTTCAGAAATCAGTCATTGTTTTTTATAAATAATTAGAAATACAATCAGTGGATATAATCAGTGGACATAAAGTCAAATGCTCACTTGAGGGTCTTGGGTTAAATTTTTTTCCCCAAACCCACTGCTAAAGTCACTCAAAGTGAGCTGTCCGAGCTGTCCTGCTGGGGTGGGTGCTCTGGCATGAGCAGCAGTGCTGCTGCAGATGGTCTGACCGTGCTGAACACGAGCCCTCCAGGATTAAATGCTTATCTTGGCACCTGTAAACTTCCGTGGTAAGAAGACTTTAAAAGCAGGCAGCCTTATGCTTGAGGAAAGGCATCATGCAAGGATCAGCCTGCATTGTTTACCAAAGCAGAGAGACCGGGAGTCAAGAAAGACAGGACCAGGCAGCCTGAACCCCTAAACTCTGCCTGCCTTCATGTGCTACAGCAGGAGCTCAACCCTCACAGTTCTTTCATGGTGATTTACATTCACAAAATAAAACCTGCCTGGTTTCCTTGTGAGGGTCCTCTAAACGCCCCAGCAGGGGGCTGGAGCCAGAGGTCCTGGCACTGAAAATGCCAGGTCCCTGGTGAGGGCTCTGGCAGGTGCCAAACTGGCAGCCCCATCTTCCTGGGTGACTGCTAATGGTACCTTGGACTCTTTTCTTTTCTAACACTTTCAGAATTGTCTAACAACAAAATGGAGAAATAGGCAGTCCAGCCCTTACTGTCCATGAAAAAGAAACAAGCCCCTGACCAGGGAAAGAAGAGAGGACAGAGGAATGTGGAATTTCCAGCTTTCTCAGTGCTGTGTGATAGCAGGCATGAGAAAAGGCCCCCATTGCTTAAGCCCTTAACCCTTGGATTGTTTCTTCTGTAAATGTCAGATGAAAAATCTAGAAGTCTGGAAGTGTAGATGGAAGCTACATTACAGGAAGGCACGCAGAGTTAAACAAGTCATGGAATGCTCATTTCTTCAGTTCAGCACAGCTTGATGAACTATTTGATTCATCAGAGACTCTGCCAGTTCCCTGGGATCCATTCCAGATCTATTCCAGGGCAATACCGAACAGGTATTGCCCAAACTAGGGGACCCATGAGGTTGCTGAAGAAACACACTGAGATGAGAAATACCAACTGCTACTGTCTGGCTCAAATGTTTGAACAGAACTTCAAGAAGGAGCAGAATAGGGTCTGATTCAAACTTCTGGTGACCACATCATCCCATGAGCAATCAGAACAGCTTCAGGCCATGCTGAAGACCTGTGAGATTCTGAAATTTCAGCTAAACATTTGGATGATTATCGAGATGGAGCCTTAAGTTACAAAGATACAGTATCTGCTAGCATTTATAAAAGCCTTGTAATGGACTTCTGTAATATCCACACTTTCTGGCAGCCTAAAAACACCTGGTCTTATGTCAAACTCATCACTATTTGCAGAAACAAAATCAAGATGTGCAAAACCTGAAGCAAACGCAAAAAACAGGATGTATTTCTTTGGTGGCTTCTCAGAGAGAGAGTGCACAAGGGTGTGAAGGGATGACAAAAGTTACAGGTGAGAGTGTATGTAACTGTCACATGGGTGTCACTTTCTTGCACCAACACCTTCCTGTATGGCAGCACACCCACCTGCTTTGGTGAAGGTTCATAACCACACCTTTCTTCTCTCACAATCACTGCGACAGCAAATTGAAACCTGATGCTGGCCACTAATGCCTCACACACAAAAACCTGTTACTGGTAATAGCTGCAGAAATTATTTGGTGTTGAGTAACTCAGGTTGTGATTGTATCAGTGAGGGGAATTGAAAAGCAGAGTTATTCAAACTGTCGTGACATCAAGACATTTCTGGCATGATGTACCCTAACACAGACAGGACCTGTAAAAATGTGTGGAAAAAACTGGTTTTATTTTTCCTGTGTGAATTTGAAGGGTTAGATAAAATTTGTAATATAAAGTATGTGACTGCTAATGAAAGTATTAATATAGATTTCCTAGAGCTTTTTATTATTAACTACTACTACTAATCTTTATTTTCACAGGTCAGTGGAAGCATTCTTAGGCATTCTTAAAATGCTCCTTAGCAAGTTTGTGCATTTACTCTCCAGCCATGACTCACCCCTTGCTCAGAGAAGCAAAGCCCAAATGACCCAGCGGTGGTGAGCACAGAGCCACCCCCGAGGAGGTTTCCCTAGCAACAGGAAAACATCCAAAACCTCTTCTACCTCCTGCTTGCTGTTTCTTGAAGTTGTTCGAAGTAAGCAGATGCTAAATCTCATACCTGATTTTCAGAGGCAGAATCAGTGTGTCCCAAAGCAAACCCTTTTTCTTGCAAGCGAGTTAACTTTAGCTACCGCCCTCCGGAATTCAGGCTTAATAAGAAAAATAACATGAATTTTTTTAATCTACTCTCTCCAAACACTGCCTTGGCTCAAAAACAAATAGCAGAAGCAGCTCCTGCATCCTCAGCTGACACTGATTATCATTAGGGATCTGTTGAAGCTAATGAAACCATGGCAATTCAGAGCAATCAGCCCAGCATGAGCTGGGTGCTTGTGGGTTCCAGGTGCCCATGATCAAGGCTGATGAGCAGAGAAATAGTTCACCCAGGAGAGGGGTAGTCTTGGGGATTTGTTATGCAGTGTTTCTTAGTAAGTAGTTTTGAAGAAATTTTGAGGTTTTTTAGTTTGTTTGTTTGTTGGTTTTTTTGTTTTTTGTTTGTTTTTTGAGATGTGTTGGATCAAAGAATGGGGAGCTGTTTGACATGAGGAAGAATGCTTGCAAGCAAGTGGAAAAGTGTTCTTTGTGATCCAAGGTATTGTGGCCAGCAGCCTGGTCTATTTCCTATTTATGTGTACACTGCTTCTTAAAATATCTTTGCTCTCTGTATTGCAGCCTTCTGGGGTGAAATGTGTATATTATATTGCATCAAGATGCCACTCTTTGTGTTCACTGTAATCTACATTAAGGTTCAATAAGGATGAATGTATGTGCTTTCCTCCCTGTTGCAGGCATGCGGTCATGGAAGGAGAGTGCAGAAATGAGTGTATTGATTTATGCCCATCACTCTCTGACAGGAGCAGATGGGGGTCTGGGGGTTTTAGTTTAGCTGATGGACTGTTCTAAACCTGACCTGGTTCTGCTGCTATTGTATGTGAGATATCTTTGATGCAGCTAAGTCACTTTTGAAGTATTATAGAAGGTGAAGCGGAGCCAGCTTTGTAGGCAATAATAACAGAATGAGATTATTTAGGCTAAAATGAGTCAATATTTGGAAAATTCCACTGTTAGTAATTAGACCTTGCCTGAGGGGAGCTGATTGATGCTGCCTGTACCAGATGGTTTGTAGCATGAGACTGAGCCTGAGTGCTCCTGTGGACACCCCTGATGGGGAAGCAGCTCGGGGGGAAAATAGGAGGGTGCAGCCAGAAGATTCATGTGGGCACCAACTCATCTCGCTGGGAAAAGCACAGTCAGGGGTTTGGTTAAGGGTGGGGGAAGAAAAGGTGCTTTTGGAGAAGATGTAAAGTGACACAGATCTGAGCCCTGGCAGGACGTGTCTGTGGTAGCCCTCAGAGGTGGCCCTGTCCCCCGGTGGTGCCAAGCACAAGGGTGCCTGAGCTGCTTTCCCAGGGCTGTGAGCTCCTGCTGCCATCGGAAACATGATGCCTTCCTTGGCTGCACTGTGCTGACATTTGTCCTATAAAATTGACAGCAATAATGAATGATAGCCCATATTTCTGTAATATCTTCTTCTTCAGGACACCTAACAACGTGCCACTGATAATGCTTTTTAAGGGCTGGATTTTGGCCAGGTCCTTGAAGCAGCAATAGCTTGGCCATGGTCCCACAGCAGGGAGCTCCAGTCTGTAATGCTTCTGATCATGGACGAGGGACTTGCTTTCCCTTCTCCCTCCTGACTGACTCCCCTAAACAAACAACCTTTTCTCACAGCATGTGCAGGACTGTCTAGAGGGTCATTAATGGCTCTGATTGCCTGACCTGAGTACCTGGTTGGTCTTGTCTTGATGCTCAAACTCTAAAGGCACTGCCTCTGGCTGAACAAGTGCATGTGCCCTAATGGGTGATTTTGGGTGGGAGCAGCTGTCTGTAGTGTCAGGCAGCAGATCTAATGATATACCACTGAATCTGTTTTGGGCTAGGCTACAGCAATAACTCATTAAACATCATTCTGAGGGAGCCAATTTTGGTAGTGTTGGAGTGATCACAAACAACTGAGGCATAAACGAGTCTTCTCTCCGTCCTTGGTCCATAGCCCAGCTCAGGACTTCACTGGTTATTTGTGGACAGAATTTATTGATGATTATTGTATTCCTCGGCATGAAGTGAAATTTCAGCCTCCAAGTTCATGGCCATTAACCATGGTGAGAACAAGTGAGCCATTTGTCTCACATGGCGAGTTTGCCTGTGGAAGCTGCAGATGCTTTGAATGACTTATGAGTGTGGCTGGGTACTTGTGTCAGGTGCAAACAAAATCAAAAATGGCCAGTCTGGAATGGGTCTTTGTGTGTGTGACACAATGGTCCCTCCTGCAGATACCAGGCTGGGAGCAGTGCTGTGGCTCGCTGGTGCCCTGGTGAAATTTGCTGCCTCTGTGTTGAGTGTGGTTTTAAAGATAAAAAGGAGATGAATTAAACTCATCTGCTGCTTTACAGTGAACTCTGGTAGAGCCTGTCTGCTCGAACTTTTTGTCTTGCTTTGCTCGACCACTCTGACAGCAGTAATTTGCTGGTCTTTTTGATTCACCAGCATAAAATGAAACACAGTGATTTGTACCCAGGAGCGAGGATGGGAGTGTTCAAGCAGCTTGTGTGTATGCAAAGGAGCCTGATGTATCTGGGACTGCTCTGAAGACCACTTCAGATCCTCGAGTGTGGGCCTGAGTGGAGTTTGAACAAGCTGTGTGCTTATGCAATTAAGGCAAATCTGTGCTGCTCCTTGAGCACTTACAGCACTCGACAGGGACTCACACAGCTCAGACAACTGCTGTGTGAGCATCTCTTTAAACCCCAAATGGAGGGAAACTGGCCCCTGTGCTGCGTGAAGGAGGCTGTGGGTTTTTGTCTCTGGCTGCACCTGTGCTCTTGTTTTGTTGGTGGTGTTGCTTATTTTTATGGATCAGGAGTCTGCAATCAATTTCAAAAATACCAATAGTACAGTTTGAGCCCATGAGGTCAGGAGTGGATGTGTACTTTCAAGAAAGCACTGAAGAAAACAAATACTTTAAAACCAGTATTAATTTTAGCATCACTGTAAAGGATAGACACACCAAGGCACTGTTTTTTTTCACTGAGAGAAACAGAAAAATGAGGAATCAAAATTTCTATATCCTGTTCCAGCTTTTTCATTAACTTTTATTTGAAGGCAGACAAGTCCCTTCCTTCCCTGCTTCTGCTTCTCGTTACTGGGAACACAGTTGTCCTGTGGCTTTAAGACTGTATGATGATGGAAAGCCTTGGTGAATGCTCCTATGGAGATATAAAATGATTAATCTACAGGCATCTGAGAACACTTATGACTTAGATTTTAGTCTTGTGTCTGTTATTTCACTTATGGGGCTGTTAATAACCTTGTAATGCACATCAGGCCATATCTTAATGATTAAAAAATGATTAAAAAGGGTCTGTTTTATCTGTAACTAGTGAGAAATGCAATTATTTTAAGTAGTTCAATGCCTGTACCAGTCAGAAGTGGTATTAAATGTTTTAAATAATTTGGCTGGAGGGTTTTTTCAAGGTGGTGGAAGCACACCGTCCCTCAGATAAGAATGTCGTGACAGCTCTGGAGCTGGTGTGGGGGCAATGCAGGAGGGTAGAAGGGCAGAAGGATGTGAAGAGACAGTGGGAATAAGGGAATTTACAGAGTCAGATTTACCTTGAGTACAGCTGGGGAGGTAGAATAAGGCCTGGGTGGGAAATCTAATAAAGGATGAGAGAGTTGGGGCACATTGAAGGATGGACACATGCTGAGTGGGAAGTGAGAAGGCTGGAGATGAGGTGAGGGGGGAAAGCTCTTTTCCTTCTACACTAAGACCTTTTGCTGGCAGAAAATCCCAGGAACAGCCTCTGCTTCCTCATGCTGCCCTGCTGGTCCCTGAAGGGGAGCCTGCAGTGCTGAGCCCTGTCTGGTGCTCTGGCAGCGCTGCAGTGTTTCACAATGTGCTCCCCTGTCTCTGAAATGCTCAGTGCTCCTCAAAACCTCACAGTTTCACTCAGAGATAATTAACTGTGTCATTATCAGGGATCAGGCTTCAGTTTTGTCAGAATAAACCCAACCGTAAGCATGTGGGTGGGACGTGAATGGGCTTAAATCATTCCTGAGGTTTTTCATGTGTTCTTCCCTCAAATGAGATACATTTCATCACCCCACCAGCCTTTACACATCAACAATAGAGCTAAGAATTAAAGCAGAATAAAAGATGGATGGTTTTTCAAGTTTGTCACATCTCTAGTGTGGAGAGCTACTGTTCAATTCAAACCCAGTGCAGAAACTAATTGCTGAGAAACAAAGTGGAATCTTTCAAAGCTCCAATTAAAGGCAATTTATAATCTCCATTGGTATTAGGAAGAAAACAACTGCTGCTGGACACATCCCACTTAGAAAGACCAGCTTGCCAACTGAGGGGTACAACTGACCTGTTTTAGAAATAGGCAAGACTCTGATGAGCAAATTGCAACTAAACTGACAGTCTATAGAAATTTGTCCTGTTATCCCTTCTGCACACCCCAACAGTGCAGCTGGAAGATGCTGGCTGGGCAGTAAGGACCAGGTATGTTCCTGCGCTCTGTTAAGTGAAGCCAACTTGATCTGGATGCAGATCAACAAAGAACATCAAGGTGTGCCTGAGACACAAGGGTTACCAGCATCTGTGCAGCAGCATCAGAAGTGCAGACCTTCAGTTCTGTACTGGAGAAACTTTACATTAATGACATTTAACTAATTTGCTGCCTAATTTCTGATGAAACACTTAATGAAATTACACCGTCTCATACTTTTTGTTAACAACCAAATGTTCCAGCTGACAGGGTTTGCCTGGGCACACAGACATCAGTCCCTGGCCACATGGGAGACAGAGGCAGCTTTGCCACCAAGTTCAACCGGCACTAAAACTATTCCTGTAAAAGTGCATTTCTACAGTTGCACTGCAATATCTCCACTCTAGACCTCTAGTTAAACGCATGTTAAAGTCTAGGATCAATCTGCCTGGCAGTAAGTTAATGGTCCATGGTGTAGCTACTGCTGTGATGCCTCTCTTCCATTAAGAGCGAGGCAGCGTTGCTGTAAGTGGCTTATATGTCCAGAATAATGGTGCTTGTGGCTCGCACCTGCGTAGGGGAGGATGCTTGTTGCATTTAAAGTAGATGATATGAGCCAAAAGGCATCGCTAAGCCCGAGAGGCACTGCAAAGCTGCAGTGCTCCAAAGGGACACTCGTGTGGGAGTGGGGACTTCTGGCGTGTCCCCCCATGCCTCATTTCAGGAAGTTCATGCAGATCCCTTCACTGACTGGGTTTTGCTGCCTCTGCCTGCCCTTCACCTGCAGGGTGCTGCAAGCATCAGTACTCCTGTGTTTGCAGCCTCTGAACAAGCATGCAAAATCCAGGAGACTCCTTTGCTATCCCTGTCCTCTGTTGGCACAACGTCCAGCATCGGGCTGTGGGTTCACTGACCTACCAAATGATCCTGAAGTGTAAAGGGGAGAGGTGTTGGGCCATTCTGGACACATGCAATGTTCCAGTCTGCTGGCTTGCCTCTGGCATTTGGGATGGCAGCCTGAAAGGCACGGGACCTGGCAGGTTCAGTGCTTGGTGTTGGGATCTCCCAGCAGCCTGCACCTGGCATGCAAAGCACAGAGAAGGGGTGACCCCTCCAGCTCCTTTAAAAGAAAAAGTAGAAAGGGAAATAAGAAACAATTACCAGCTTTGAAGGCAGGAAGGGTGCTGAGGCCTTCTGCTTTCCTTTCCCATGGCTGTGCTCCTTGTCTCTCTTGGGCCCCATGTTGTAAATCCTACGCTTCCATCTGAAGAGCGCTGACTGCAGGCTCCCTCCAGAGCCCGTTGACGCAATCTGGGTCATTCAGAGAAGGTTGTCAGGAATGATCCTGCACCTCCCCACTGTGCTAGCACACAGCTTTGCCTTCCAGGGCATGGGAAGTGCTGGGCTGGTCCTGAGTCCTGCTCCTAAACCTGGCTGACCCAACCAACTGCAGCCTTGGGGTTCCTGGGGTGGTAACTGAGGTCGGGCAAAGCTTGGGACACCATGCTGGAAGCACAGGGAAAATACCCTGTAGTATCTATCTACCCACTTTTTTTGGGTGTTGAGGACACAGTGACTGAGACTAGTGCAGGGTATCCCCGTGAGACAAAACCCACCTGCCCTGCCAAGGGGCTGTTGGGGAAAAACATTTCTAGTGGGGCAATGAAGCCCTCCTAGGGAAAGACAGGATTTCATCCAGTAGGACTGAGTAGATTATGACAGAGAGCTAATCTGTATGGCTGTTTCATAAGTTTCCCCAGCGCCTGGACTCCGTGCTCAGCAACAGACACTCTATGTGCTGAGAATTACTGATTGCCCAGAAACTCTGCGTGGGGATGTGTGGAGGTCTGAACCAAGCTATGCCAGTCTCTTTGTATTTTAGTGTTATCTGACAAAATCTCTCCTCATTCTCACACCAGGTTAGTAGGAGGGACCAAATGTGCTGTCAAGCACCACTGTTTTGTGGAAACCGCCCTTCACCTGGCAGTTCAGCTCCTCGTCAATCCCCACGTCTTCCCTTGATCTTATTCTAGGTGTTTACGCAGGAAAATGCTTGTGGTGACAAACCTACCTCCAAAGCCACTGTTTAGAACACTGTCAATCTCCTGCTCGTTCACTGCAGCCAAAATGCACAAGCAAAGGTGCTTCTCCAGCCAAGGGATCACACCACAAGGACTTTGCTACTGCTGGTCCCTGTGCTCAGACCAACTCTGCTGTGCAGCAAAAATCATAACCAAGCAATGTCCAAGGCTTTCCAGATTGCTATTACAAAGTGCAAGTGAAACTTTAAGTTCCCATCTGGACACTTGTTCTATTCAGTTGTAGGTTTTTATTCAAATTATTTAAATGCTCGCTGCCTCAGTTTTTCTGTTTGTAAATCCCTAACCTGCTTACTTGCTATTCTTGAATTAAAATCACTGTGTGTAACACAGTTCCTATTCCAGCAGCTGCTGCTGCTTGTACACATTTGGAAAAACCAGCTCTGAATGCATTCTGAGGAATATGGATATTCCCAATCAGCCAAGGGCTGGAGTAACGGCACTGCTGTGGTACAGCACGATCTCTGGAAGCTGAGCACAGTGCAGAAGTTTGTGCTTTGCCTATGGGAAGTTGATGTGCAGTTACTGTTTCCTCAGCCCTTCTCTGTTTTAAATGCAAACATATAAATGACTTCAACTCCACCCTAAAACCAATAAAGATCATAAATATGAAGTCAAATAATACCCAACACCCCAGTAAAGTGCATTAAAGCTGGCAGCCTGTTTTAATTTGTTACTCCTACACCTTTAGTTTGCCTGACACAGCTGGGAAGGGCTGTGAGTGTGTGCTGTATGAGCTGCTGTGTGTGAAGTTGGAGGGGAATGGACAGTGAGTTCCCCCCTGGCTGTGAGCCACAGCCTGGAATTTCCTGGCAGCTCTTCTTTGTGGTTCTGAGAGCAACTTGCTGTCAGAGAGTGTTTCTTGTGTCCCTTCTCTACCCCATATGCTGTTTTCAGTCTCTATTGCAGCATTCTGGAGTATTTTGCTTTCCAAATGAGGTCCACAGGGTACAATAATAAGTTGAAATATCACAATATGCATCACTTAGACATTAGTGTAAGCCTCTAGCTGAATGCTACCAACAGTGAATTCATTCCTCAGATGAGCAAGTGTAATTTAGAACTCAAAGTAGGGCTTGAAACTGTTTGACTAATAAAATGTCCTTCACTCGACTCCTCAGTTAAAGCCTGGCTTGTGCCAGCCTCTTGTCAGATGTAATCGCTCTAGGAAATCCTTTTCTGCTGTGCACTTAGCAGTAGAACCTGAATTTGCTCTAACACAGGCTTTACTCTCCACTCACCAGTCCTTGCCTCTCTAAGCTCTCCCACCATCCCTGTCCCAAATGCCCCAGCAGGTCTAGCAGCTTCCCCCCATAAGAATCAGGTTTACCTGAGCAGCAGCGGAGCAGCAGTGCCTAAAATGGAGATTTCAATGGGATGTGACAGGGAGATTTTGCCTCTCATCTACATACTTCTGTAGTTGTCACCTTTGGGAAAACAGCCCAAGAAGAAGCTACCAGCAGAAGGCTTCCAAATATCTTGTCTCTCAATGTGTCCAAGTATTTCTTGCTGCTTTCACAGTTCCCAGGAAGTTTTAATTACTTTTGGTTTTTAAATAGAGGCAAAGCACCAGAATTCAGCAAGTATAGAGAAACAAGCTGTCAGAAGGAAGTGGGTGTGAAGACCCTCTGAATAAAGTCAGCCCAAAAAAAGCTGAGCTTTCTCTCTCCAAACTTTATTTCACGAAGCTCCTTCTTATTCTCACATTTATAAAAACTCTTGAAATCTGCTCTGCCTGTGCATCCTTGGCTGCCATGGCTCCTCTGGGGCAGGATGGCCATTTCCATAAGGGCAGGACGCTCGGTTTGGAGTAGGTGTCTTCGCTGTCATTTAGCAAAGTTCATCCCTCTCACCTGCTCTGTGGAAGAAAGCTGCAGGAGTCGGGCAGAAAAGCGAGATCAGGGTTGGGGCAGTCCCAAATTGTGCCGAGCCCGTGGGCAGCACACGAACAGGCAGCGCCTCGCTGGCCGCGCACCCTCTGCCTCCCGAAATGTCAGGGCTGTGCGGCAGCAGGCGTGCAGCTCTTTCTCCAGCACTCGCTCATCCCTGCATACCCTTGCCTGTGCTGGTGTGAAATCAGGGGCTTCCCAGCCTTTCCCTCAGTCACCTCCATCGGACCACTTTGTCCTTGGGTGGTATTTGCTTTTCTGAGTCAAGAACGTGCTGGAGAGACGCTCCGGTTCGTCTCCGGCTGCTCACTGATTTCCCATGCTGCGCCCTCGTTGTTTGCTTCTATGGCAAAAAGAAAAGCGGCTTTTGCTGGTGAGGTCCACAGCTAGTTGTGATAGGATCTTTTTTCCCCCTGTTTAAAATGTAAGGTTTCGCAAATTAAGAAGCTACAGCCTGTCTAGGTCTTACACCAGTCAGTCTCTGATTCATCAGAGAATCTCCTTGGTAACTAGCTGTTCCTCTCTGATGATTTGCTACTAAAAAGCTCTCCCAGTTTAAAGATAAAACACAGTGAAAGCAGAAAGAGGAGCTCCACTGTATAGATACCTTATACAGAAACATATGCCTTGTGTGCATGCAGCTATACTGGATATTTTCTGATGCGTGTGGGAAGCAGCCTCTCTGTGAGACAACACGATATTACCCTATGGATGGCAAATGTGCCCCAACTGCCTCATCTCTGCTAGAAATCCTTTTTGCTGCTGTAGGGTCAGTAACCCCATCTGCAGGGTAAATAATCCCCCAGGAGAAGATGAGGTTGGCATTTAACGAGGGGCTCAGCAGTTCATGCTTTAATAAGCCAGATTTCTGGCCTTGCGCGGGACTGATTGCCAAGTACAAAGATTCAGAGATGGGGCGACTTTCTGCAGGAGGTGTGCCTGGTGTGTTTGATGCTGCCTGGCTGCCCTCTGGCTCTGGTAATGAGCCCCTGCTGCCTGACCCCCTCCTCACACACAGTAAACTGCTGCCTGTGCTCTGGTGCCTGCTCAAGCTGGAGGGAAGATGCTCATTGAAGATTTTTCTTTCCCTAGGAACCAGTATTGCTGGAAAAGTTGATCCAAGGTGAGGCTAAAAGCAGTCTGTGTTTGAAATAGTGAGCAATTGTGCTCAGAAAGTCAGTGTAAGTGAAGAATGCCAGAGGGAAGGGCGCTCTGTGGTGGGAGATTCCTGGGGTTCCTGAGGGATGAGAGAATGCTGTGGGACAGGAGGTGAGGGTTCATGGGGTGTGGGTCTGGTGCACTACAGCCAGAGAGCTCCAGCTCCCTGTGCACGCTGTGCCTGTCCCAGCAGGACTGTCCTGCTGTCTGCGGGGCTTTCTGCGATGCTGAGCCCACTGGGGTAGTGAAGAGGACATCAAATTCTCAATGAGTGCAGTTGGGCTGCTTCCAATTCTTTTTACCAGATGAATCAAAAATCATTCCTAAATTTCTCTTGCAAAACCCTTCCAGTACCCCTTGACAGAAGTGAACCGAGGGTGGGTGAAGAGTAGGGCAGCCCACTCCCATCTGTATTTTCTCACTTGCTTTATGTGCTTTCTGTCCCATGGAACTAATTCCTCTGAATTAATATCACAAACAGCAGCAAAGCATCACATCTGTGAGATGTTTTTCCATCCCTGCAAGAGGGTTTTGAGCTCACTGAGAAAGCTTGCCCAGCTCTGGGAAGCACCAGCAGCTGGAGGAAGGCACTTCCAGGCAGCTCTGGCAGTAGGGAGATTGAGTTCCATGGATGTCAGCAATTTGGGACAAAATCTGTATTCCCATAAGGTGGTGTGGCAACTCTGATATCAGGGCAGGAAAGGCCCAGGATCTTATGCTCTGCCTGGGGAAACAAAGCCCTGCTTAGATTCAGACCTGTAGTTTCAGGGTATTTAGTTTCAGCAGGCAAATCTTGAGTGTAAATGTGCTGCCCATACCAGCAAAGCCAAAAGTGCTCAGACCTGCATTTATTGAGTAATAGGTGTGACAATAAACTGGTTCTGATAAATGAGGGCTGATATATTCAAGCCCATTTTTGATGAAGTTGGACATGTCAGGAACATGATCTCATTCTGGTTAAGGGATGAGTTTTTAGATAACCCAAGTTGTGATAAGCAAGGCCTGACTTCCACCTCAGTCAGGAAGAAAAGGGAAGATAGATGCTCGTCCTTCTCCTTCCTGCTCTCCTGCTGCCACTGTGGGTGCTGAGGCTTGGGATGGACAGGTGAGACCCTGCTGTGTGGGCTCAGTGATGCTGTTTCAGGCTTGAAGGGATATTACATGGGGCAGGCTCTCCTCCCCCTCTTTCCTGCTTTTTAGATTCCTTCCTGGAGCTTGAAGACCTTTGCTGCTATCAGATCTCCGAGCCTGTGCCTCTTGGTGGAAGGGAAGCAGATGGAGCCCCTGACAGGAGCGATGTCTGCAGGCATGTCCTGCCTGGTTTCCTCTCCAGGATCCCTCCAGGGAGGGAAGGATGGAGTGAGGTCAGGTCCAGCAGCACGGGTGCCTGGTGCTGGGGTCTCCAATACCCAGGGCCATTCTGTGACCACGCTGTGGCTGAAGCCACCAGGATGGGAAAAGCAGGATCATTTCTGTTTTGCCCAGGGATAGCAGGAGCTCATCTCCCTGGAGGAGCATGGGAGCAGAGCCTGGGTGCTGTGTCCCTCCACACAGCTCTCGTGGAGCAGGAAATGCTCCCTTGAAGCCTGTCCTGACCTATGGAGGCAGCAAGCAGGCTTGAAGTTGGACTGTTTACCTTTGCTGAAACTCTGGAGCGGCCAGATCTCAATTTTTATGCTGCACATTTTAACCGCAGTGTTGTGACTTGGACCATGTCGTGGGGAGAAGTGGAAAAGCATCAAAACCTACTTTTTCCTCACCCCCCACCTGGTGCTTGCATCCTGCAGTTGGTTCCCCTGCAGGTGCCTGCAGACAGCACCTCCTTGGCTGGGTTATTGCCCACCCTGCGTGGGTTTAGTTACAAATTCATATTTACAGACATAAAACCAGGACTTATGTACAGTGTTTTGCTCTTCCTATCTCCTTTGCAATGTGTCTCTATTTTGGGAAGTGGAACAAAGGTGTCTGCAGCTATTTATAGCAGGGGAAGGTGCACAATGCCTTCAGCCTGGGTGGCCACAGGGCTGACTGTCTGAGGGTGATCTGGGGTCCCTGCCATAAGAAATTACAGTTTTTTTTCTGCTTTTTTGTGTCTTTTCTCTTTTATTTCCATTGCTGATCTAATGATGAATCAGATATGAACTTAAAGGACCGTTAATGGCAATTAAAAAAAAAAAAGAAAGGAAATGTGCAGAGCCTTGGCAAGTATTTTTTATTAATGGAATCTCTTGAGGTGAAAGCTTCATTACTGTGAAACAATGAGCCTGCTACACTTTTAGTAGTACAAATGGGTTTCATTTGTATTAGGAAGATACAAGCTTATTATTTTTAGTTTGTTCCTGTAGTATCAGGAATGTTTAATGTGATAATCAATGTAATTGAGGAACTGAAAGTACAGAAAGTCACAGCATTCTCAGGAGTGATAATGACTACAGCTGCAGCATGGCCAAAAGGTCGGGAACATGGGCACAGGTGTGGTTAAAACTGATTCCTATCCCAAGTGTGGATGATCCCTTGTGCTGGGATCTGTGGGAGGACAGTGCAGTCCTTGCACCAGGGGCCAGACCCTCCCCACTCCTGGTGGGCTGTACCCAGTCCTGAGCACCCAGCAAGAGGCTCAGGGCTGTGGATGGCTCTTCTGGAAGGAGACAGGGAGCAGGACCTTCTGCCTTTTCCCCAAAAACCAAGGACTTGGGAGAGGAAGCGTCCCCTCCTGGGATCTGGGGGGGAAGGACATCCAAGAGTAAGCTTGACTGCAGGATTTGGGACCTATGTTTGAGGTCTTTACTGAGTATTTGCAAAGTTGGATAAGATAACAATTTGGCCAATTTTACTTTTATTTCATGGGGTTTTTTTGTCTCCCCAGAAATAGCAAAAGGCACACATTTGACACCAAACCCATACTGTCAAATTCCCAGCTCCTCTTCCTAAGTACAGGGTTGCTAAAGATTTTCAATTAAATGCTTCAGAGCTCTTAACACCAAGAAAACACAGCACTTCCTCTCCAGCCCACTGCTCGTAAACTGTGATGCTGTTCTGTGAAACTTTCTCCTCTGAAACCCAGCAGCAGGCACCCACCACACAATTTCAGCCCGGATTCTATGAAAAACATAAGCAGCAAACTCGTGCGAGGACCTGCCAGCAATAGGTTGGTCACCTATAGCCCAGCACCATGGACATCCTACTCCAGCCTTGGGAAGCTGCTGGTTGCTTCCAAATCCAACATCTCCTGCACCTCCAGGCAATTTTCCTGCTCATTTCATTCGCTCCCTGACGCAGCTGGGGTTTTTTTTGTGATTTACTGTGTATTTTGGTCCATAGGTGTGGTGGAGGGGAGGAAGGCAGCTCCTTGTGTCTGCCCTGGCAGCTGCCCCTGGCGTGAGGAGGATTTGTGGGGCAGATGTTGGGGGCTGCTGGACATCAGCCCGGGTGGTGATGGGCAAGGAGAAATGCCTTAGGGCGAGTCTGAAAGAAACAACAGTTTGCGAGGGTGCAGCCAGGTTTGTTTTCAGCCTTCTCCATTTTAATTTGTTTCACTCTGAGGAGGGAAATTTTCTGTGTTAGAAAAGTTGCCTTGTTCTAGTGGTCTCTAATAAATCACGGCTGTAGACACCAAAAGGCATTTTGTGCCCTCTGGAAATGCTGCTGGAGCTCTTTTCCCAAGCCAGGACAGGCTCCCAGCTGGTGGCACTAGAGCTGGTGCCCAGCACTGCCCCACAGTGCAGAGCTTCCTTCCTCTGACAGCCTTGAACAGGTAATGACAGAAAAAACAGGTTTGCCTGTTAAATGAACTCACTTTAGTGTTTGCCTTGAGTTAGGGTCAAGCCCATTGCAATCAGAGTATACTTTGAGGGAAATGATGGAAGGCAGAGCTGGAAGTGCATCTGTGGTGATGCACGGGCTGCGGTGTTCATGCTCATAATGCAATTGCTTACATTACAAAGCAATTATCAGAGTTTAAAATTCCAATAGCATTTAGAAAGCCGGATATGCCTGGGGGTTTTCCATTTGCAGAGATGTTTCTTTTATTGTACCTACTTGCCTAGTAAATTCACTGTTTTAAACACATCAAAGCGTTGTAGAAATCTATTTGTGATCTTTGTTGAAAAACAAAGGTGATCCTGCCAGGTCCACACAGAACACTTACTGCATCGCAAGCTGCTCCTAAGGCTTGGTTTAGGTTTTGTGAGGTTTAATGAGCTAAAACCCCCTGCACAGTGTTTCCTGCTCCCTTTTGTCAATTTTGGCAGCACATCCTTCAGCTGGGGCAGTGCGCTTCAGTGCTCTCTCTATCACTGCAATGCCATCAGCTTTTCCCTATCTGTCCAACTCCTCCAGGAGCAGCAGTCACTCTTGCAGTAAATTTTGGCCTGGAATAGCGCATTATTCTTGTGGCCTGCTCCCGGTGCTCTGCAGACAGGCTGAGGGGGTGGGAAGGGCAAACCTTCTCCATCAGCTGCTGAAGATGAAATTTCTTGCTGATAATTTGAGGTGGTGCCATATTGGCTAGCAGGGCTCTGGGCAGCTCCAGTCCAGCCCAGAAGGGCCAGAACTCAACTGGGACCTATTGGAAGAGGTAATTCGGACAACGTTGCTTAACAAGGTTCTGCAGAGAGGGAGGTGTTCAAACCTGACAATTCTACAGTTCTGTCAAACAGCATCAACAGACTAATTGTTTATCACCATTTATCACATGCAAAATGCATGTGAAATTGAGTGAATAATTGCCATAGTAACCATAATCAGCACCTTCTGATGCAGGGATTGGAATGTCCTGGTGTTGTGTGCTTGAGAGCACCACATGTACCTGTGTCCTTGCATAAAGCACACACTCTTCTGGCAGCCAGCCTTTTGTTTCTGGGCTTCCACTGCTTGGCTTATAAGCATATGCAAAGCCTTGATTACTCATCAATACCCTTGCACTAGACACATGCTTCTGTAATGTCTTTAAGGTTATGTGGAATTCTATTTGCAATCCCTTTCATAGGAAAATAACACAAACCACTTGCTGCTAAATCTGGCTGTCAGCAAGCAAATGCCAGGAACCAAAATGACTATTATTATTACTGTTATTTGCACCATTCCAAAATCCATTAATTTGCTTGTTGCAGTGTTAGGTAATGAACACTTCTGCAGCAAGGTCACACCTCCATTTTACATCAAATAACTATCTTTACTCATGTTTGATATATGAAGCATATTTCTTGCTTAGGGCATAATGTTTTATTAACATTATTTTCCTTTGTTCTTTCTTACAGATTGTCTATTATGACTCTAAAGATTGCCTGCATGACATCTCTTTTTAAATTCAATGCATAATTACATAAAACAGAAATTCATTTGATGCTACATTAATAAATCTCTCATAACTTTCTTTGAACAGGGGGACACGCTGCTATTATTTACCAGAAAACATGGATTTAGTTAAGCTTCACGGAATTTTGCAGTCACTGACTACACATATTGGATATGGGCAGAGCAATGATGGAAATAATGTGAAGGCAAATGGTTCAGTTCAAGCCAAAAAGACTGGTGGAAATAGTACAAAGAGATATGAAAGCAAGAAGTACTGAAATAAATATCTGAGACAGGAACTTGCAGGAAAGGTTCACTGCAGCTGCAGCGGTGCCTGGCTGAATGTCAGCCTGGGTTAATTTGCAAGGTGACAGATGTCTTGGGAACGGGCAAATGCTGAAGAACAGAGCTGGTGTCCCTGGGCCGGGGCTGCTGGTGGAGCTGAGCCACTCTTGGGTGTCCTTGGAGCATCCGTGCCTTACTGCAGCTGTGGCTTTGGCACTTGTCTTGAAGGATGATTGTGCAATCATATACCTTTGCAAAAAAAGTCTCACCCCATCTCCTGGCAGCACAAAGAAAGTTTGGACTGACTGACCCGATCCTGCTTGATCTGCTTCAGCTGGCCTTGTCTCACCCCTGGCTCTTTGAGCCCCATTTTCCCTAGACTGGCTGTAACCACCCCTTTCTGGGCTCCTCTGTGCTGTCAGCCACCATGCCCAGGTGTCTCTGGTTCCCTCAGCTCCTCCTCCACCAAGGCTGCTCCTAAATACCCACCCAGGCCACCCTGAGTTGTAACTTCGCTGTCCCTTTGCTGTGGCTGAAGGAGTCTTAGGGGTGTCCACAACCGATGTAGAATCCACCGTGCAAGGACAGAGCAGCAAAGGGATCCTCACACCCAAACTTTGAATTTGCAGGAGGTAAGTGCTGCTGTTACTGCTTTGGAGATAGAAAACTTACTGGTTGGCAGATATTAAGTGTTTGGCTCAAGGTCACAGTGAGTATCTTTGAAGTCACTTGATAAACACTCTGTTCTCGGCAAAGGATGTGCTTTGGGCTGTGATCTTATCCTATAACAAAAGCTGAGATACGTTCCTCCTCGTTTTTTCTAGCCTGGTGGTGTGTGTTGCTCACAGTTAATAATAAGTGGAAGACCATTAATTGTGCCTTCTGATATATGTTTTTAATTTCTTTGTTCATAATGAGCTCATTGCTGCAGCAGCAGGAGTGAAATATGTGATACTACTGGAATTTCTTTGCAATTCAGCATTAATTAATGTCCACTTCTTGCACAATGTTAATAATAACGTGCCTAATATTTCAGAGGCTGTTGTGGAAAATTCTTTTCTGGCTGGCAAGAAGTGAGATTTGCATTTTAGCCTTTTGTTTAAAAATGCCTCTGAAGAGCTTTGAAGTATTATAGCAAAGCTGAATGTAGCACCCATGTCCAAACCAGCACCATGTAATTGGAATTCCGGTCCATCCGCTCCCCTTGTCTCTTCATGTTTGCCAGTTGGTGCAGAGAAGGACACCTCATTTCCACAGAGGCCATGATGAACTTTTATTTAGGAGAGTAGGTCTGTCAGCCCTTATTCCTGCTCTTCCAGCAGAGTTTTAGTTAAATTCACTGTGGCACTCGCTACCTCTGACATCACCTGTGTCCCCTTGTGCGGGATGGGCTCCTGGGTCTGTGTGGTGATTTTCCTCACCTATCGATTGTAATAACAACATGCTGCAAGTTTTACTGGTCTTTGTCCCTCTAGAAGATTAGACATGCCATTTAGCAAGATTGGCCATCCAGGGATAAAAATATACCGCTAAAATTAAGTTGCTGTTTGCCTATACTGTGAGGTTTGTATTAATACCATCACAAGGTTAAACCCCTTTCTTCACAGGTTAAAGATGGATTTACTGGCCTGAAATGTTGATTTTTTTTCAGTGTACCTTGCTGCTGTTTCATGCATGCTCATCTCAGTCATGTCAAGGGAGAAGGAGGGGCTGGGTGTTGGGAAATCTTGACTTGTGGCTTTTGGTAGAGACTGGGGAGCGGTCAGACTGATGGTTCATGACTTACAGAAGTAGTGCATCCCTCTGCATTTAACGATCTCCCCAGTTCCGCAGCAGGACTAGGTAGGTTTGAGGCCCTCAGCACCACAGTGAATGTCTGCTGGGAGGATTAAAGGAGTAACTTGCTGTCAGAAGTCAAAGGTTGTTGCATTTCCTTTTCTGGACCCTTTAAAGTGTGGTGTGACCTTTTAAGCATACAGAGAGCTGAGAAATTCAGAAATGCACACAGATTTAAACAAGAGGTGCTGCTTCCTTTTCCGAGAGCCCTGTCAGGCTGTGTGGTAGTGGGATGATGTTGCATGGCAATCTTGGGGGTTTCTGTGTGACCTTGCTGCTAAAAGCTTCATCTTGTGGCACCAGGGATAACATTGAAATTGTGCATGAACATTAATTACTGCACCCTGAGGGCAATGGCCTCAGTGTCCCCATATTGCATCTGATTTTGGGATTAAGTGGGGGGTTAAATACAAACTCCAGTGGTAGCACAGGCTCTCCATAATTCACCATCTCACTTACAAATGTGCTTTGCAGAAAAATCACTGCTTTAAACCTTTCTCTTTGCTACACCCACTGACAAATACAGCTCTGAATTAGTATAATGCTGTCTTTCCAAAGCTCCCATTCACATCTGTCTGTGCTGAATTCATACGCAGAAGTTTTTACGAAGAAATGAATTGCTAAAATTCCTAATGAATGTCGCTATCAGAGAGGCCTTTCTAATAAAGATAATATACGTCAGCAGAGCTGGCAGGTTTTTGCTGGGGCAATTCTTCATTGAGTGCAGAGTAGATTTTCTGTGATAAATCTTGTTAGTGCTGTTACTCCTGGTCCTAATGGTGTGAATAGCCATTTAGCTTGCAAAACAGCAGAGCCATTCAGTGGCATGTGGGTTTTGGCAACATGCTCAAGTGTTCTCCAGCCTTTCCAGTCTTTTGCCAATCTCTGACTAATTCACCAACACTTTTGTAACACATGTGTTCCTCCTGCAATGTATCTTTTAACCTCTGATGTTCAGACTTTTATAATGGGTGCTGCCTGCTCTCACTGCAGGGTATGAGCCCCGCTGCAGTTACCTGGCTGCATTACCAGAGACTGAGATAATACTTTGTTCTCAGAACACCTGTGTGAGTTGTTTTATATCTTTTCCTTTCAAAAGCTTTTGAGCTGGACTTCCTCTCTGGCTCTCACAGCCAGTTCTAGCTCGGGTCTCAACTGAAGCCTAAGAGATAAACCAAATTTTGTGGGTTTTCTGTGGAAAGGACAACTGGTTCGTTCATTACAGAGGATGCTGCTGCTTGTTGAGCCACCAGTTGTGCATCTCTTGAGTCTGTCTCATGGAGACACCCACAGCCTGAGGCTGTGAGTCCACAGCTTCGATGTTTGCTTGCTGTGTGATGACAATGACCTTGTTTCCCTGGCTGGGCTCTAAGCTGTCTCTGTGTAACGCAGGGTGCACGCCCTGCAGACAGGGACAAGCAGGAATTTGGAAATAGCCTGTGCCTGGTACCTGGTAGCAGTGCTCGTGCTCCTTCCTTGCCACGTGCTGTGCAGGACAGTGGATCTCAGTCCCACTGCATCAGCTGCACTCTGGCAAGTGGTGGAAGGGTTCTTTATATTTCTTCTTTCAAAGTATCCTTTGGTGATCTTATGTGTCAACAACTCAAGTGTTTGCAGCAGAGACAGTGTCTTACTGAGTTGTTTTGCATCAGTGGAGAGCTCAGCAAAAACTGAAAAAATGAATAAATACTAGATAGTTTAGTGAAACCTGTACCAGCTTTGTCTAGTACTAACATTGCAAGAAGTTCTTGGATGATATGAACTGACTGTTCTTGCCAGCAGAGAAAATAAAGTTGCAGCAGTTTATTCCAGCTAAGCACCTGGTCATTATATCTAACGTTGTAAAAACTGCTGTGGAAGCACAGGTTAGAATGGCTATTCTTCTTTGATCCATTAGCAATGTGAGAGTCTGTAGCAATCTCTAAGATTAGGGTAATAGAGAGCTCAAATTTTATATACAGCCTGCTAAACTGTGTGTACAAGATGTTTCAATTCAAAGAAGAAAGTGCTGCACGTTTGGTGTGGACCGGATCTCCCCTCCTCCCTGCCTCTGCTGGGTTTTTCAATGTGTCCCTGGTGCCTTGAAAGGCTGCCTTGGCAATGCTGAGGGTGCTCTGAGCTGAAGGCCAGCACTGCTGCCCCCAGCACCTGGTATTTCCAGGGGAGAAAGTGTAGCTGGGATGGGGGGCACTGGATATTTATGGAATTGCCCATTCTTTGGGAGCAGACATGGAGCCAGGCTGCATTTGAGAGATGATGTCAAACCAAGTTGCAGAAATACTGTCAGGCAGAACTGGAGTCAGTGGTTTTGCTGTTGCTTATGTTTCCAGGTGACTTTAGTTACACTCCTATGCAGAAGAGGGTGTAAAACCTGGTGGCACAAATAAACAAAACCATCCAGAAAACAGGAAGCACAGTTGCAGCTTCTTAGTTTCTAATCCCACACATGCACTGGCCACCGTGTCTCTGTTCCCTGTGTATTAACACATGTCTTACAAAAAGCAATTAATGAGAGGGCTTTCAAATGCCAAAGCAGAAAGTCACTGAGACCAGGAACTGGCTCATTTTTGTCTGTCTTGGGCCAAGCCTGGGATTGCTCCCTAGGCTTCAGTGGATTGTGGGTTTACCCTGGGAAAAAAACAGTTTGTCTGACCATCAAATGAAAACAATTCAGACTGCAAAGCAGAACAGAGTGAATTTTGTAGCTTGTTTGCCAAAGCTTTGTTCTTTAAAGTCTGCTCTGGTTTTGTGTAGGATACTGCAAAAGAGTGGATTTGGTAAAGGTTGGGGTGCTTCAAGGATGAATGGAAAATTTTCTTCCCTCTCAGCTTGCAGTAGCAATTCTATGTATTTGTTCATAGGTTTCTCAGAAAACTATTTTCATCCTTCCAGCAATGTTTGATACCCTGGCTATCCTGCAGACTGCAGAAAATGTTTACTTTGTCTCGCTTGCCCTTCTCCCAACAATGCACACACACAAAAGACAGTTTTGAAGTGCTTTGTGCCTTTTGATTGACAAAAAAATCTTTTGCTATGAGTTCTGGCAAAAAGTTCATGGTCCTCGGAATGCTTTACAGTTAATTCTCATTTCATTTGCATGACTAAACAGTGGTTCTGCATCACTTCATTACAAAAGATTTGCAGAGCTTCGAAAGCATTTCATTGCTGGAGAAAAATCCAGCAGTAAATCCATCTTCTATGTATGGTTAAATTGCTTTAAGTTAAAAACCTCAGTAGGAATAATTCTTTTTCATAGAATCATAGAATGTTTTGGGTTGGAAGGGACCTTAAAGATCATCTTGTTCCGTCTCACTGCCCTGGGCAGGGACACCTTCCACTATCCCAGGTTGCTCCAAGCCCGGACCAGCCGGGCCTTGGACACGTCCAGGGATCCAGGGGCAGCCACAGCTTCTCTGGGCACCCTGTGTCAGGGCCTCCCCACCCTCACAGGGAAGAATTTCTTTCCAATACCTATTTTAAATCTGCTCTCTTTCATTTTAACACAATTCTCCCTTATCCCAAGTCCCTCTCCAGCTCTCTTGGAACCCCTTTAGGTACTGGAATGGTCTCTCAGGTCTCCCCAGAGCCTTTTCTTCTCCAGGCTGAACAGCCCCAACTCTCTCCCAGCCTGGCTCCACAGCAGAGCTGTTCCAGCCCTCTGAGCATCTCTGTGGCCTCTGGACTCGCTCCAGAAGGTCCTTGTCCTCCTTATGTTGGGCACCCCAGAGCTGGATGCAGCACTGCAGGTGGAGTCTCAGCAGAGCAGAGGGGGAAAATCACTGCCAGGTCATGTGGAACATTTTGTTTATCAACACTCCCAAACCCTTCTCCTCAACACTGCAGATGCCTTTTATCCCTTCAAATGCAGCCTTAGGTAAGAGGAGACTGTGAGGCTTGAAGCCCCAGAAGAATCTGGGGGCGGATGGTGGAAACAATGAAAGATGTCTTTGTGTAAGAAACAATCTAAGTTACTGTCAGCACGATAATGTGAAACACTGGCGATTCACTGCTGGAACTTCCTGCCACATCAAATGTACTGCCATGAATTATTTAGCAAATCTAATTGAACGTAATTTTGCTATTGGAGATAAGTAGCCACTAAGCTTAGGCTGAAAAATCAATTGTAAATGTCACAGCACTGATATCCCTTAGAACTGTCTTGGGATCATCCACTTAATGCTGAAGTTTTACGCCCTTCTTTTGGTGTTAGTTTGGCTTGGGATGTCCAACAACCCACGGCTCTCTGAAATTTTACATTCAGGAGGATGCAAATCTCCCTGAATTTCCAGAGTGACACACGTCTCAAACACCTCCTTGTCTTTCTGGAGGTTTTACACTATTTTAGGGTGGTATGGCAGACACACCCAGTTCACTGAGGGGTGCAGAAGGGCTGGGGTTTGCCCAGAGCAGCTGGCAGGACTCGTGGTGGATGTGCCATGGAACTTCTGAGCCCCAGTGAAAGCAAGTCAGGATGTAACACAGCTGGAAAATATCTCTGCAGTGGGAGCTAGGAAACAGTGTAAAGGGGTTGTGTAGGCTAAGAAACCTAGATTTGGTCTATCGAGGTCAACATTATCTACTGGGGATTAGGTCGGATCAAGTAATTAATGAAAAGGATAATTCATACCAGTTTTCTAATCCCTGCAGACGGTGTAGATGACACACTTCTGCTGCTGACCCTTCTAGATATGTTTTCATTGTAAAGAAGTGCAGAGAAGGAAAGAATGGGCAACAGGCTGCAGAAGTTGTCAATAGCTCTTTCCAAGTGGAATTTTTTCAGTGGAATTCTTTTGCTGAGCATTGGTCAGACTTTTCACAACAATGCCCTAAGTCAGAGTGATGTTTCTGGTTACAGAATGTTTTGGTGCAGAACTTCCAAAACTGTTGCTCTCTCTGTTTGAAGGCTCACAAAATACCGTTTCAATAATTTTAATTACACTCTTAGAATCCTTGAAATAATACGAAATTTGAAAATTCTTTTGGAATAATTTTCTAGTTTTAAAATGTCCTTTAGTTTAAAAAAAAACCCTGTTTGAAATAACCCCTATTTTAAAATATTTAAAGTAGACTTGAAATGAAATGTGGATTTTATTAATTAATTGGAAAACATCCTTTTCGGATCAAATGCAACTAAATTTTTCCTCTCTGACCTTCATTGTCCATCAGACTGGAAACTCCATTATCTGACAATTTCTGCAAGGGATTTTAGATCCTCAGCAAAAGGAAATGCTGATCTCCAGAAATTGGTGCTGCTTCTGCCAGTGCCCAGCTTGGACAAGAGGTGGGAGAGAGCACAGCTGGGTTAGCTATGGGAAGAGTTTTTTCCAGGGAATTCCCTGCTGGGTGTTGCAGCAGAGATGGGATGTCTCAGTGCACAACTGCCAAGGAAGCAGAGCCTGAGTGCTCTGATGCTTGCAGTTTCAGTGTGGATATCTACGGTTGTTTCCCACAATGTTCTCACTTTTATTGCTGAAATGTGATGCTTCGAAGTACTCGACTGCAGCAGCTGGAGCCATTTAGCTGTGTGGGAGGGAGCATTTCTGGGGACACATTGCAGGGCTCATCTCTGCCACTGTCCTGCTGTCCTGGTGCAAAGGTGTCCTCCAGGGGAGGACAAGATGGAGAGGGAACAGGGAGGGCTGTCCTGGGTTTTCCCAGAGCAGGTGCCCAAGCAGCCGGAGCCTGGCGAGGAGGAGAAAGAATTGGAGAGGGAGGGAAAAGAAACTCTACTAGCCCCAATCCCTGTTTTCATAGATCCATGGCTGATTAGGATCGTCCTGAAGAGCTAATGTGAAGTTGAAGATCCAGGAAATCAATCCACAGGCGTTTGTGCATTGATCTGCTTGGAAACACTAACCTGAGGAATTTCTCCATCTGCACTTGTTTTCATTTGGGTGCATGTTCACAGGGATTGATTTTCTTAAGAACTGAGCATTGAATCAGATGTTTTTCTGGATGCACTGGCTCAACCTCAGCTTTAGTAAGAAGGCAACAACTGGGATTTCATCTAATTTGGCTTTGTTTTTGAGATTCACCAACAGTAAGCAGTAGCTTTGTGACTGCATTTTTCTCAGCGGCCTTTGAAAGGGCAGAGGGCTCTTTTATATGCAAGGTTGAACAGTGTTTTCACCCAAATGCTGTGGGAAGTGGGGGCCAATTCCGGCTATTGTGCAACAGAGTCATGCAGCATGACATGGGGCTGGATTTCGACCCCAACAAAACACAGTGACCTTTTTTTAGGAAAAGTAATGTATCCTAGATACGTAAGATGTACACGTAAATATGTGTATGTTTATGTGTTTTCTTATCAGATTGCTTTGTTGTCCTCTGGCGGCAGAGGAAGGAGAGTGAAGCCTTAAAGTGAAAGCCAGGTGGCCCTGTGTGCTGCAATTTTGGTGAAAACATTTTTGGGGAGAGAAGGAAGTCATCAAATGCACCAGAGAGCTGCAGGAGAGGCTCCCCATCCCATCTGCTGGGTGCTGGTGCTGCCCATCTCCCAGCTCCTTTCCTATGGGTGCAGCCATGCCCGTCCTTTGCCGTGACTCCTCACTGGTGCCAAGCCGCTTTAATGGCAGCAGTGATATCTGTACCCAAATCGCTAAAACAGGCAATGCCATGGTCTTATTTCCTCTGTCTTCACCCTCCCCACAGGCTCTGTGCATGCTCCTGCCCACCGCTTGTCCCTTAGCTCCGGTGGTCCCAGCACGGTCTGCCCTGAATCCCATGGAGACTGCTCCAAAGCCAGCTGTGAGTGGAGCCACTGCAAAGTTACAGAAATAAAAGTGGCTTTGTCCTCTGCAGGCTTAGACCCTCTTTACCTTGAACCTGTGCAGAGCTTGACTTGCAGGGGTCAAGTCAGAGTGAGATAAAGTACAATTCATTACAGTGGTATTTTGTATGCAGGGACTGAGCTCAGGCACTCTGTGTTAGCAAAAGCTGATAACAAATAGATATGAAACACCTTTGAAATGTTAACTTATCCTAAAAAGCCTATTTCTTCAATACTTCTAAGCAGCATAAAGCTTCATCCTAGACAATCTGCTCCCTTCTCTCTATTTTAATAAGCAAGAAGCATAGCATCTGTCTGGGAAGAATGCAACAAATATTTTTACATTTACACAGCTCAGGAAAGAAGGGATGTTGCAAAACTTGAAGAAATCAGAGCTGCCAAGTACAGATATGAACAGGCAGAATAGAAAGCTGGGAGCAGCAAGGTTTCAGGCAGGATTGTGCTTCCTCCCAGCTGTACTGTCCCATCTTTTCTCTATGGGCTGGAAGGGGCTGCTCAGGCTGTGTCCTTCCAGGGGATGTTTTATTTTTGACCTGCATGCAAGAGCAGCCAGAAGCCCAGGTTTCTGCCATAGCAGGCTCTGTTTAGCGCAATATGCACTTTCTCTCCCCAGCTGCATTTTCCCTGGGCTCCCTCTGAAGTCAGGTTTGCTGCTGAACTCCTTGTGTGGGTACACTGTGACCCATTTCAGTTCAAATGAACTAGGTTAGCTAAAGCAGTGGAAAATGTAGGTCTCTTGCTATTTTCCCTCACTTTGAGTAAGATCCATTGGATGTGGAAGACCAGTCCCTTGGCTGATGTAAGTCAATGCACCTCCTTTGACTTTGATGGAGGCTCATCTCTTTGTTCCAGCTGCTGATCTCCCCTGGCATCTGGTACAATCTATCCTGTGTGGTGTTTATTTTAATAGCCTGATAAAACTATTATTCTTAAAGGGAGATAGAGGCTGCTGGCTGTGTGTTTAGACAAATCTGCACTCATACAGATTCCGTAAGTGTTTGCTTCAAAGATGTAAACACCACATTACCCAATTAAAGGAGTGTCCTTAATAATTTATCAGGCAATTAAAATGTTCATTGCCCTTTATCCCAGAGCACTCCACCAGTGATATATAATCTGAACCGAAGTTAAAATGTCATAATAAATGAACAGTGATGCAATGTATCAAACATAATGGGAACATTAAGGCAATGAAGGGTGGTTTGTCAAGAATGGAAGGTATAACACAGTTAGTAGAGCTAACTTAATTTCTGGAAATACCAATGCTCCTGAGGAGTGGGGCATGGCAGGGGGATGTCTGGCAAAAAAATTTCAGTAATATGGTCCAGGGAAAACTTGCCCATTACAAAGTTAGAGATAGAAAAGATCTCTGTCCCCAGTTATTATTAATAATCCTCTTGAGAACGTCATGAGAAAGGGAAATGAGCAACTGAAAGAGAGGGATTATAGTAGGAGCAGAGTTTCAGCTTAACTCTGGCTGCTTGTCATAGTACTGTACTGCTTCATACTTGTGTAATGGAAAATGCAGAAGTAAAGGGGGGATAAAAAAAGGCAAATGCTTGTGTTACTATTTCTGATCTGGATGTCTTAAAAAAATAACCCAAGAGGTTGGGGAGTCCACTTCACACCAAGCTAAAATCAGATTTTAACAGTTCATTTCCCCTTTAAAAATCTCACTCATTATTGTAAAAATGCCAGAGCCTGGGTGGTGCCCAATCTCCTGCCTGTGTTGTTGCCTCTGCTCCTGGGAGCTGCTCCTGGGAGTATTTTGGGCTGTGAAGGTGTACCCAAAGATGTGTAGGTCATGCAAACATACAGCTGGTATGTGTTGCACTGCAGATGAAGGAAGGATGAGAGTTTAATCTTTCCATTTTTAATAGTATCTTAAGGTGAGATGATGATTAAGGGCCACTATTACTGTTTTTGAAGAACTCCTCTTGAGCCCTCCAATTCTGGATATGAAAAAGGATGGGATGGAAGTGAATGGCCACATAAAAATGATGGTCCTGCAGTTCTGCTCTCCAGGCTCTGAGGCTCAAACATGCCAAGTGGTTTGCTTCAGTGGGGAAAACCCAAATGAGACTTATTCTGTGGCCAGAGTTTTGAGGCTTCACAAATGCCCACAGCTACTTTGACTGTGGGTGTGAATGTGGCATGTTTTGAAAATAGGTTCCCATAGTAGGGTTGCATGTCTGATCTTTCCATGGTGACACACATCCTCTGCCAGCCTAGGGAAGAGCTGTCCTCTTCGAGGCACTATCCCATGCTTGCTGGTTTATTTGTCAGCCTGTACAGACCTGTAGGATGCCTGTGGAAATGGTGGTTATTAATACTGGAGTCTTAACACAGCCTCCTTCATCCAGCAGATCTAAATGACCAAAGGGCCCTGTGTGGAGCCCACTGCATGCAGCAAGGGCAGGAAGGACGTGGGCTTTATTCCTGCTTCAATAACTGACTTGCTGCCTAATTGTGGACACTCTGTGCTGTCATTATTTTCCCTTTGCCTGTTTGGTCCCCTGTGGATGCTTTGGAGAGGGAGCAGCTGCTTGCTGCGGGATAGAGGGTGCTTAGCGCCGTCACTATACGGCAACTCATAACAATAGCGGGGAGGGCTGTTGGATAGTGAGCTTTATATTGAGTAGTTTGGAGTGGATTATATGGACTAGAACAGTGTAATGGAATGCAGGGCTCATCTTTTCCCCACCACTTGCAGTATAACTCCGTTTTTTTATACTGCCACTCTTTCTCCTTCATGAGATGCAAAGGAGAGTCAGCCCCCTGCTACAAACTCCCCAAAGATTTTTGGGACTGGGATCTGATTTTTACTATGCATAGGAAACTTTTACATAGTTTTGGAAAAAGTTGCATCCAGCTGCACATGCAGTTCTACCATCCTAGGCTGCACAGCAGTGCCCATGCTGGAGCCCTGCCTCCCTGGAATAACAGCCTGGGGAGCTGGACACTTCTTGGCAATTACCTGTCCTAGCTTAAAGAATAACCACGTCTGTCAGGATAAAAAATTTTGGTTTGTTGTATCTCTTCAGAATAAATTTTTTCACTGAATAAAATTTAAGGACAAAAGAATACAGTTAAACAGAAGCACCAGCCACAAAAACAACAACAAAATGTGATTTTAGAGTGATACTTAACGCAAATAGCTTTTTATTGGTTTAACTCTGCCAGCTTTTAGTTCTTTGTGGTAAGTTAAAGTAGGCATCTCCCTCTCTTTTCCTCAGAAAGTCACACAGAAGAATTGATATCCTCATTTCTGTCATCAGGCGCCTGCATGTCCTTGTATTGTCACTCTTGCTTTTTGTGCTTGGTTCCCTTCTTTTTACAAATGAGCATTTGGATGCTGCTCAGCCCAATGAGGGACTACAGCTGCTCTTTCCCTCCTCATTATTCTGGTCACTTGGCTGACACTTTCAGCACGTACCTAAACTTTCCCAGATTCAGTGTGCTTTTTCTTGCACCCTTCTGAAGGCAGAACAGCAAGTCCTTCTGTATTGTTATGAGATTTTGAAAAACCAACCCAGTCTTTTTAGGACACTCCTAACTATTTTCTCTTGACTTTAGATGTTTGAATGAAAAATGGCTTGTGTGGTTTACTGATGGTCCACCGCACTGTAGAGTTATAGGGACTGCTGAAGGTCCCTCTGCAGTTAGATACTGCCATTACTTCCTTTGTATAAGTGCTATTCCTTGGCATGAAACTTAGAACACCTGAAACAAAGCCAGAGATCTAATACCCCATCCTCGGAAAATCAGGAAAAAGCCAGCTCTAAATTTGCTGTGAAAACATTTGATTTGTGATGAATTTCTAGAGGAAAATAAAAATAAAAATTGCTGCCTTGCAGAAACCATAAGAATTTCAGTAGCTTACAAGAGAAGTGTTTTTTTTGATGACTGCTTGAATCCTCCTAATGTCATGTAATTTATGTTAATTAAATGCTGATGGAATCTGAATAAGCATATTGATGGAAGATGTATTTGAGATACTGTTATTAATTCATCATTCAGTAGCTAGTGCATGAAATAATGCATTGCTAGGCTCTGATTTAGGACATTTCATTTTCAGTATCACCAAGATGTCTGTTTCCAGCAGAAATAACCCTTTAATCTACCAGAAAAAACCCAACCAAAGCACAGCACAACAACAATTACGCAACAACAAAAACCCACCAAAAACCTCATTGGAGGCAGACTGATTAAACAACTCGGAAGCAGTAATTATTTATGCCTTTCAGAGCTATGGCACATACCGAACCCAATTCTCCAGGCAATGGACATAAACCAGTTATTTAAAAATAGTTATAGCATTCAAGCATGAAGAAGGAGAACCTCTAAACCCAATAGCATGTGCTTTATTGCACCCCAGGCTTGTATTTTGGCAAGTGTAAGGACATGGCAACCTTTCTGGAACTGAGTTTGTACCTAAATCCTCACCTTGGGGGTACTGAGGTGTGGCCAGGACTCAGCATCCTCCATCCGGGGGGGTGAGCTGAGGCTGGCCAGAAACTTCACCTGACTGCAGAGTGTTCCCCACCATGCCATGACGTTTTCTCGTGCTGGAGATGGTTTCATAGGTCATCACTAAATGTTCAGTGTCTTATAAATTCATTTTGGGAGTCAGCAGTGGCTAGAGTCATAACTGCTCCCGTTACTCTGAGCTTTACTGGAGGAAGGGGAGCAGTGTGACCTCCAGAAGTTACTTTCCTGTGCTAAAGGGTGGATCTGTCACCTGCCCCAGCAGCTGTGTTCAGTGACACCCAGAGGAAGGAGTGACACATGCACACAGGGACAGGGGAGGTGTAACCCCAAATCCAGGCAGAGGCTGGTGAGGGGCTGTGACACACAATTCCCACCAACGCTGTAGTGTCTCTAAATGCACTTTGCTGCTTTTGTGGGATCACATGAAATTGGGCCCTGATTTTTCTGCAAAGGTTTTCAGGTGTTCACCCAAGGCTCCCGCTCTGCCCCCTCTATAAAAGAGTCATTGCTTCAGGAGGTGGGGAAGCACTGATGCTGTCAGGAGCTCTGCTAATGTGTGAGGCTGTTCACACTTTCCCCATCGCTGCATTGAGCCCTGGGGAGGAGTTCAAAAACGATGGAGAAACCTAATGATGAGCTTCACTGAGAGAATTACAAATGTAATAGGGAATGGAATGAGGTAAACAATGAAAACCAAGGTGAAATTTCCTGACTAACTGAAGCTGAACTAACTGTGGGCACTACTGAAGGAAGCTGTCTCATCTCCCAGCTCTGCAGGCTTTGCCACTTTCTTCACCCAATACCATCACTCTGGTGGCAGGCTGGGGTCTCTTTAGAGCTGTGGGGCTAGATTTCAGGTGGATCACCGAGTTTAAGTCAGTGGGAGATTTCTGCTCATGCTGAAGATGAAGTGCAGTGGCAGCATTGGCAAGCTGCTGTACAATTGAAAGTGCAATGTGGAAAGTGGTAGTGCTGTAGGTTGGATACATGGGCATACAGGACAAATACTCTCTTTCTCTGCAGTGGGGATATATTGGCTTCACAATGCTCCCAAGTAACCGAAAGTATTTAATATTAGGTTTTAGCTTTCAAGGACCTTTATACTGCACCATCAAGAGAGAAATGAAACTCTGGGAAGAGATTTCTTTGAGCATCTGCACAGAAAGGACAGAGGTGCTCCAGATTGCAAACAGCCACTTTCCCCTTCTGCTACCCAGACTTAACAACACTGAAGTCATTCCACGTTTTGCTCATAACCATTCAGATCAGTGAATTCTTTTATTTAAATGTAATGCCTGTGGCTTCTCAAATGGTAGCTGGAATTCTTTCTTTGGGTCATTTGGGAAAAGGTGCTTTTAGATTGTTTTGCTAAGGAGATCCTGCTATTCAAGTAGGTGTGAAAGGGTTTGAGAACAGTCTGTGTGTTTGTACACAGCAGGGAGAAGTGTCTGCTCACTTTAATTCCCAATTCAGGCAGTGCTTGGGGATGGCTCTGGCTACCCCAGAGATCACAGGTATCTGTGTATTTATAACCTGCTTCTGGGCTGCTTTCTGCTATGGACAGGTCTGTGTAAGAGGCACAAAGCTGGAAATACTCAGGAACTGCTCTTTGCTCCCCAAACAATTTGAATTGCTGGAGAACTGACTGAAAGAGGCCCTGAGGACCAGGAACTACCTGGATCTCACACTGGTTGCACTCATGGATTCAGGCATCTCTGCAGCCTGTAAACCTCTGTTTCTTTTCTAGCTATCATTCTTTAATGTCTAACCGTTTTTGATAGTAAACCTTGTGAATATATCTTGCTGGCACCGGTATTTGCCTTTGGTCTTGGCTTCTCCCCATCCCAGGACAGGGCACAGGGCACCACCAGGAGCTGTGCACTCTGCAGAGCAAAACACAAGAATATTGTAGCTCCCTCCTTCATGTCCTCTCTGCTTTTACATTACTGTGGCTTTATGTACATCCCCTTGCCTGGGGACTTGTCATCTTATTTGTAATCTATTGTTTTAATTATTTTGTGTGAAGGTGCCCAAAGACCTTGGGGTATTGAGACACAAATACATTATTTATTCATTAATTATTCATTACTGCTAACTACTCTCTACAATGTGGCTGTCTGCAGTAACGTGCCTGGGTGAGCCCTCTCCCCTGGATAAGAGGGTAGCTGCTTTATTTGCCAACTATTCTTTGGTCAGAAATAAGATTGCTAAGAAATTGGAGGGAGAAATATTTGCACTTGGCCAATAAATCATTTTCTTATGTGAATCTCTAAGTGTTGACCTAAAAATCATCAGATGGAATGTAGGCTTTTTAATACAACTCTGGGGTTTATAACCTATTGCTAATTTGTCCCAGAACTGCCTGGAGGGGGATTTACCAAGTGGGTAAAAGGGATTTAATTTCCTTGGTTATCACTGGCTTTTCCCACTTAAAAAAATGTCTCCTTCTGCAGCTTCACCTGCATCTGAAACCACCTCAGTTACCTCTGCAATTCAGTGCACAGGTAGTTGTGTGCACTGCATTTTATTTGGAAGGCAGAAATAAGCAGAGAAATGTTAAAAATAGAAATAACCCTGAGCTGAAATGATTTCCCCTTGCTGGCTGGCTGCCTCGTACACCAGACTTCAGTCATAGATCATCGGAGATTGTTGAGGCTGGAGCTACCCAGTGTTGATCTCCTCACTGGTTTTCTCACAGAGATACCTGGTCCCAGTTTTCATGGGCTTTACTTATTCCTTGTCCCTCAGTGATCTGATTTCCATGGTTTTCCTGCACTGATTGCAACAAAAGAGGGGACTGAGCAAACCTCCAGATGCAGGAGGTGTTCTTGGACAAAAGTCAGTGATTTCAGCCTGCCTTCCTCCCTTCTGTGCTGCAGTTCACTGCACCCCTTGGTGCCAGGGGGTAGCTCTGTGGTTTAAGCTCAGATCTTGGTGTGAGATCTAATCCTGGTGGGGACTGGGATCCTCTCCCAGCCCAAATATCGCACATGTGGCTGTGGGTCAGCTGGGGTAACCCCTGGTGAGCTCTGCTGGAGGATGTGCTGCTTTGGAGACGGCTAAATGGAACTCTGAGGAGTGACAGCTTTAAAGAGGACCCTTTGAAACCCCAGGAGAGCTTTAGCGGACTTTTGGAGTTTTGTTTAAAACAATTAATAGTTACTGAACTTCTGATTTTTAGCTTGGGGGGAAACCATTCATTTAAGAGTTGGGTGATCCTTGTGGGTCCCTTCTAATTCAGAATGCTCTGTGACTCTGTGAAGTGTAAACCTCTTGATTAGTTAATTGATTGGTATCAAGTCAGAGAAGTTGAAATACCTGAAATGGATTGATAAGACCAGGCTTTCTGGGGATGGAAATACTGACTGGAGAGGTCTGAGGTGGAGGAGAGCTGTGTGTAATATACAGAGATAGTGTTTTGTCCTTCTGAAAGGCCGTCTCCTCAGGGACTATCGCAGCAACGTGAGTTTGTGTGAGCACTTCTGGAAATCAAGCTCACCTACCCAGGAAAATCAATGCAGGCTGCCGGGCACTGCTGGGACTGGCAGGTCTGGAGAATTTTTTTAATGTCTTAAGATCATTTCTGGGAGCTCTAAAACTGTGTAAAAAACCTCATAGTCTTATCAGAAATTGCCCTGGGACACTGTGGTCACCATGACTGTCTGCTCAAGAAATGTTTGCATCTGCTTGATTAGTGCGTTGAATTGCTACAGTAATCAAGGAAATTATTTAGTGGTATAGAAAGATATTCTGACAGTCCTGGAGAGGATAGAGAGGAAGTTTGGGTAAAAAATCCGTGCACTGGAGGGGTAAATCGAACACCCAGCATTGCTGTCAGCTGTTTAATGGAAAGCAGCTCAATCACTGGCAGGATCAATCCCTATAGACTGAGCCCATGGCTATTATCAACTTTTCCTATGTCCTTCCTGCTTGTAAATTTAACTCCACGTCTCAATTTTAAATGAAAGGCACAGCAGCACTGCAGAGAAAGGAAACAAAATGTTGCCCTAACACGTTGCTCTTTGAATACACCTCTCCTCTCTATGAAACTTAGCTTCTGCCTGCTGCTTGTGTTGAATTTGCGCCTTTCTTTGTTCTCTGCTGTGGTTGAGAGCAGTCCCAGTGTGATACAGCTGGGAGGTACCTGTCTGCCCTCCCACAGTGGCAAAATCCACTTTAAAGCAAAGGTTCTGGGGAGAGCACAGCCCATTGCACACCGTTGTGAATCTTTCTAGCAGAATAGCATATATTAAATGGTAATCAGATGTCTTGCAGGGTAATTCTTCCTCTGCTGCTCTCTCTGGTGTTCCTACCCTCTTGGAGCTGTGTGGAAGTGAGGCTCGAGTGTTTTCAGTCTGCTTCTGACCTGCCTGGAGAGATCTGGAAAGCAAGGTGGGAAAGTGCTGGGAAAGTGCCTGTCAGCCTCTTGCTTGCACCTCTCAGGAGGTTTGGAGCTGTGCAGCTCACCTGCCCCCTCCATTGGAGAGGACCACAAAAAGGAGTTATCTGTGACCTTTCCAAAGCTGTCGGCGCAGTGGCTGAGTGTGCCTGGCTCAGATGCTGGGAGGAGATGGCTTGGAGCTGGGGTAAGAAACGGCACAAAAGTCTGCCTAACACAAGCTCCAAATTTGGCTGCGGGCACACCGTGAGTATTTTTAGCTTTCACATTCTCCCTGCCACTTAGGTGCTAATTTTCCAGCCCTGCAGTGTGTTTGCCTACAACTGCCTGTCTCACAGTCCTGTGGCCGCTCTGTCGAGCGCAGGCACCGTGCCAGCGACTGGAGCCGCTGGATATGGCAGCAACAGGAGCATCCTATGCCAAACCCACCTCCCAGGCCTGGGTTAATGGAACACTGCTCAAACGCTTGCTCAGTTTAACAGAAAAACCCCAGAAACGTCAACATGTGCTGGCAGCTGAAGGCCTTAGAGTGTGACTGTGTGGTGACTAAAATTGTGCAGAAAGTGATGAACTCTGGGGGTGTCTTGGCATTTATGGGAATGAATGCACATACATTATTATTGGACATTATCGTATAAATTATCACCTTCTCTATACTTCCCAATTGTACTATAATCTTTCATAGTGCTGCTCCTCACCATGCAAGGAGCAATAAGGGAGCTGGTGCCTCACACTGTTTTTCATAAAATAAAAGTGCAGTATTATTGTGACAACATTTGTTGAGTGCTGCTGTGCCGGGAGCAAATCCAGAGCCATTTACCTTGTACCTGGGAGACGAGCAGAGCTAATCTGACATTGCCTCTGCCAACTCTGCACAATGCTGCTCACAAACAGAAACAGTTCACACCAACATCTGTGGAAACTGGATCTTTTAAGCCTTGCTGCCACATATATTTCTATCTTTTCATAAAGGAGAGAAAAGCTGAAGTCTAGAGACTTCTATCCCAAGAGACAGAGAAAATATCCTTCCTTTGATGCATGGTTGCCATAGTAAAACCAAACTTGATTTGTGCAAAGGGTGTGTGTGAAAAGGTAAAAGTTTGAACTTAGACAAAGTAGGTTCATTATAGAGTAGAAAATAATAGAGATAAGAGCTGCAGGGAAAGAAAACACTCCTTCAGACAGTCTCACTTGATCTGTGATGAAATAAGGAGCCATTGAAAAAGGTTTTAATGTGTTTCAATTATCTTGCGTTCAACAGAACTAGCCAAAGTCTGAAACCACAAGGTTTCAGTAGGAATGTGATAATGATGGAGATGGGGTTCAAAAACATAAACAAGGGAACTGAATCTGATATGGGCAGTTTGTTTGAGATTGTTTTTAAAAAGCAGAATTTCTCTCCAAACCCTGCCTGTCTTAGTCTGTCAAGAAGATATATATGTGTGTACAGGATGTGCTCAACACCAGCATGATATATCACTGATGAATAAAGAACTTTGTAGATGAATACCTGCAGATGTAACACATAAACAAACCCTCCTTCCACAGTCCCCTGCCACCTGTTGCAATCTAATGAGCAGAAATATGTCAGGGAATGCTAACAGCTTTCTTCCAGCAGGATGTCTTCAAGTGCATAATTGGTACCAAGTCATGACACTACAGAACCTTGTAAAAATTGTAACTGATGATCAGAAAGCAGTGGTTGCCAGACAGAGTTTTCTCCCTGGTTTTGTAGCCCCTGTTGAGCTAATTTATCTGACCATGTAGGGTGGATGAAGGCTGCAGCAGATTATGGCTCGTCAAGCACCCAGGGATGCTCTCCATGTCACCCTCTTGCCCATTTCTCATGGCTAGTGTGATCCCAGGAACATTTGGCAAACACCTGAGAAGGTTTGCAAAGTGACACTGTCCCACACTCAGGCAGGAAAGCTGTTTGCCTCCCCCACATGGCATGGGAGCACAGGGGGTCAGGAATGGAACTGCAAGGATACTTCATGGAGAGGTCTGGGGATTTTTGCATTAGAAGTGCAATACAGGACCCCTCCTCAGGTCTTTTTCCTGTATGAAGGGAATGTTTGTCTAGTTTTCCTATCTGTCACAATGCACAATAAAAACCATCCTCCCTTTACCCGTGACAACCAGTCTGTGAAGATCACGGGCCACTCCCAGTGATTACAAGGTCACTTTATCCAGCGTGGGGCAGATCCCAGGGCTTTTACTCAGATTTTTCTCTTTTTCTTATTTCAAGGCAAAGATCTCGTTTAGCCAAGCCATCTGTAATTATAGCTGAGCTAATGTTTACAGCATTCCCCCAGAAACTGTCTCTTTTCCACAGCCCCTGGTTTTGCCTTGCACAGCGTGCCTAGCTCAAAACCTCATTTTGCCTTGGAGGAGCTCGAAGGAGGCCAAGGTGAGATGCTGTGATTTGACCTGACTCTAGCTGAAGTCAATGCAACTTTTCTTCCTTTCATCCTATTCATTTAACATGCATCAGGGTAGGGTTTTCCAGGTGGGGATGATGTTTGCAGCAGTGCTATGGTGTGGTGAATAAACATCGAAGCCTGCTATGACTATGGAAAATAAGTTTATCCCAGTGAACTCGCTGTGCAGGGCAGAGGTGTAGCTGTGGTATGTTGTAAAAAGGCACTGAATACATGGACCTGGAGGTAAGAATAATAAGCAAGAAACTCTGTTCTGCATGTACATCATAGGAGGTTTCTGATCAAAAGCAACACATTTTTTAGATTGTGGAAATTATTTATGAACAGTATCTGGGGAATTCTAACTGGTACAAATGAAAGGAGCTTGTCCTCCCCTCCCTGCAATTTGTCAGTCTCTAACTTCTCCTTTCTCCTGGTTGCACAACTGAAAATTGGGCTTTTATCTGAGGAAACGAAATTTAGTAAAAAAGATTTTTAAAAACTGATCTGATCCCCAAGACTGGGGGGAAAATATTACAGCTGCAGTATTTAATATAATTTAAGAGCTGATTACTTTTCATGTGGAATAAGTATTTTTCGTAAGGCCTTCTACTGCATGTGGTATGCACCCTAATTTGTATTAATGGCTCCTAAGGAGCCATCACAGTTTATCAAGAAAGTAATATGCATTTTAAAAGCATTCAAATAAAGATTTACATGATAAACCTTAATAACTCTGGAATGCATTATTAGCTAACATACACTCCCAGAAGCAGTCACTCAGTCTTGGCAAATTAGAGAATTCAAGAAGCCATGAAAAACTTCAGTTCAGAACTAAACTGTTGCTTGGTCACTCTCTAGGATTTATTTCATGCATTAAGGGGCACTTTCCATCTCAGCCTTTGTATGGCAAATGGCTATTTTTTCTGCATAGAAGAACTGCTATGATTCCTTCTGAAGAAAACAACCTGTTAAGGTTTAAAGCTCATTATTTATCACAAAATGGCCTTATATCTCTGACAATATTTTCTTGCAATTGTCCTGTCAGCCAGATGCTAAGTAAGATATCAGTATAAACCAGTTTCACAATATCTGTGAAATATGGCTGGTAGATAACAATGTTACTGAGATGATGTTTTTAAATCATAAGAAAAGCCAGGCAGTAAATTGATGGCTTCCTTAAAGCTAATGGGAAAATTAATACTGTGGAGGAGTGGGGCTGAAAACTGCATTTACACCAGCAAGATGAGAACAAAGCAACAGTGCAAATGAAAATTCAATAACCCTTAATTGTGTTGAAGACTGGGACTCCTATGATACAAAACCTTGCATGGAATAAGAAAAAAAAAATCTAGGGAATAGCTATGTTCTCCAAGTAAAAGGATTAACTGACCTTTCTCTGCTGTAGTCAAGATAATTTAACTTTAAATGTACTTCTTAGTGAGACTAGTCATGTCCTTAAAAATGAGTGATTTACACTTTTTTCTTCCCCACTGAGTTCTGAACTGACATTTTCATGCTGTCAACTCCATTTTCTGGCTATTCTGTATTTGCAATTATTCTTGTGTGGACAGCCTCAGCACTAGGGACTCGTTTTGTGCTTCTTGCTGGTCAGGTTCATGGTGCTGCAAAGGCTGCTGCCCAAAAAAGAGGAAATATTTGACTGCCCAGACCCATCCTCAGCATCTGTGCGCAGTCACCAGATTGATATGGTACTGCCTAAAAGTGGGGTTTGGAGTTTTTTGGTCCTTGGACTTTGCTTACCCTGCAAGCTTCTTGTGCTCTGTGCTTTTTCACCTTCTTTGCAACTTTGGAGGGACAGCGAATATTTGCATGTTCTGCTGCTAGCTAGGATTAATGAGAGCAAAAAACAGGTCTTAAGTGCGCTGCATTTTTTAGACATTTAGATGCCGGAGAGTCTTAGTCAGCTGGAGCAAGCTCTGATAGTGAGCAGCCGGCGAGGCAAATTGTCCTGAAAGATTAAAAGCCTTAACTTATCTTGAGTGGCACTATCAGTGCCTGCCCGCCTTTGTGGGGCATGTGCTGCTGAAGATCAGCTGCTCACTGCGCTCAGGGGAAGGACATGATGAGGGAAAATGGCATGGAAGGAGAGAGGGGTAATTTTACCTAATTGATCTGATTTTTACCCGTGTCTCTGAAAGTGCCAAGGTGAATTAGAGCTGAGCAGGGCAAGCAGGAGCTGGCAGAGCGCTTGGCTGGCTGTGGCAGAGCAGGGACCAGGGATTGCCTGGCAGAAGGAGCATGGATTGCACCACCTAAAGCCATTATCTGCTGGAGTGCAGTTGCTGTGGCAAAACCACACAGAGCTGGGCAGTGGGGAATGTCTGGGGCAGGGCACTGCTGGCTCCTCACCTGGGCTCCATCACAGCCACAGCGAGGGCAGGGCTGGGTGTGGGGCAGAGCTCTGCTCCTTGCTGGCAGCAGAGTGATCCTGCTCACTCTTCTAACCGTGAAGGAGAAGCTGGACGAGGCTCTTCTGGGGATTTGCTTGGATGGTTTGTTGTTTCTAAAAGGCTGCATAGCAAGGGCTGAAGGAGCAGGGTCAGGTTACTGCCTGTGAGGAAGGGAATGGTGCCATCTTTGTTCTCTTGAACAAAAAAAACCACAACTTTTGGGGAGTTCTGTGTATCTTGTAGAACAGAGATAACTGAATTGCTGCCTTTGGAGCCCCTCTGCCTAGGCTGCTTTCAGGCCAAGCCTGAATTCACTGAAAGGGGAGTTTTACTGAGGAAAGAACTGCCCTGGCCTGTCCCCAGCTGACCTGATCTTGTTACCTATTTACAAAACAGCTAAATGCCCGTGAATGCAATTGCAAATCTGAAAAACTGGACTGTCTCCAAATAAGCTGCAGTTGCTATTGGTGTAAATAACACACAGCTTTGTTTCGTGCTGCAGTGTGGAAGAAAAAAGGAGGTTTGGGAAGTATTGCACTCTCTGAGGTTTGCGGAATGTAGGGAGGAGTCCTCACCTTCCCTTGGAGAGGGTGTCCCTGAAACACCACAGTTGTGCCTCAATCCCCACCTTGTTTTTACTTTTATTTTACATCTGTATGTCTCTGATGAGGTACCTAAGAGAAAGGATGTTCATGGTCTTGGCCCTACCCTTCTCCTTTTTGTCCAGCCAGTGCCCTTGCAGCCTGGGCTTGGGGTGGAGGAAACCTCCTGGGGAGACCCTGGTGGGCAGCAGAGAGGGCAAAGGATGAGCTGGGATATTTGGAGGCAGCTGGAGAGGTGAGGGTGAGTACAACAGGGTGGGTGACTCCCACCCTGCGGGGCTTTTCCTTGGCACAGGAGGGATAATCCTCCCACTGATATTTCTCCGTCCAGTAAGCCACTCAAGAAAGGGAAGCACAGTCCGGACTCACGGTCCCCTTCCTTCCCCTGAGTGTCTCACTAACAGGAGCCTGGGATGGATTTCCAGCTGGGTTAATTACCTCTAATTGCCTGCAGCTTCCTGGCCAGCCTCACTTCTCCCCAGGAGGAGATGTTCCCAGTGGGAGCAGCTGAGATCTGACGCCCAAGGAGCTGCTCCTGCTGCCTGCGGCCACCCAGCACCTGCACAACTCTTCCCCCACTGCTCAGCACTGAATGGCTTTGGGCATTTTTGTAACTTCATGTACTCGGGGGAAAACAAATGTTTTTGGTTCCCACTAGTTTGATAAAAACTTCAGAAATGTGCATATAAAAATAATGGTTTTTCCACATGGGTCTCTTGTCACAGATTTCCTTCAGCTGCCTGATGCAGTTGATCTCAGCTGGAGCATTATGTAGTTCTGGGAGCTGTAATGGGAAAAAATGACCCTTGAAAAGGGAGTTCAAAGTATTCCTATAAGGACACAACAAAGTTTTCCTTTTCTTCCTACCCCAAAGCTAGGCTTTGTTTTATGTGCTTGGGGAAAAAAAAACCCAAAAAACTGATTAAGAGGTTTAGGTGCATTTGGTATCTGTTTACGCAAAATCCAGGGCTTAGTTGTGATGAGATAAAAGCAAATCTGGCTTTATTGTTCCTCTTCTGCATTTAAGTGATCACAGAAAGAGCAGCCACAGCACTACTGCTCAGACACACTCTTTTCACGTTTGGTTGCTGCTTGTATTAGTGTTAAGTCGGACTTTGAAATGAATTTTCTGCAAATTTGTTTGTATGAAGTTTGGCACAAAGCAATTCGAAGCTTGGCATGGTAACAGCGAAGGGGAAGCAATTCAGAAATCCAGGGAAATGGGGCTGGCAGCATTTCAGTGTTATTTACCTTCCTCTATAATCTCACTTGTGAATACAGGGACTGGTCAAAAATATGCAGTGCTCCTCTCCATTCTCCTCCTTCATTAACCTGTGGTACTCATTAACTGACGAACCTCTGGGTTTCAGATGATCCTCTAATGTCCATCACAAATAACTGTGCTAATTAAATAGGTAACCGAATGGTTTGGCATGGGAGTGTGATTCCTGAGATGGAATGGCCACGTCTGTGAGCTATGAGAGTGCTTGGAGTAATAATATTTAGCACTAATAAATTAAATTTTGGAACTCCATAAAAATTCATGCTTCAAGGCTTAAAGTTAATCTCTGTCGGGGCAGGACCACTGTTGGCATAGATTATCCTGTGTTTACCAATTAAGGAATTTCTTGTAGCTTCCTCAGAAGGCTGCTGCTGGCTGGCTTGGAAGGCAGGATTGCACCTAGGCAGAGAATTTGTCTGACTTGGGTGGCAGCTCTTACACCAGGTACACTGGCCCAGGGGAACAAAGCAAAAATGGGCACAATTCCATGAATGCAGGAGACATTGATTGGGATTTAGTCATTGTGCTGGGGTTTGGGAGGCTGACTGCTACCTTTGTTTTAGGCTTCCTATCTGTTTTGGTACAGTACAGGCAATTTTTCTGTGCCTTTGCTCATCTGCTTTCAAATAAGAAAATAAAATCCCTCTTCTGACACCTTTTCAGTTGAAACACACACCTTTCACTGAGTAGGGATCAGTTCTTGCTGTGGGCTGGTACAGTCAGTACCTGGCATCACGGAACATTGAATTTGAGGATTTTCATTTTTAGCTGTGATGCTGCTGCCATTCTTCATGATAAGGATGACAGCTGTAGCTTTGCTTTTTCTGAAGTTTATTGGTTTCAGCATTTATTTTTATGTTTCATTTTCCTACAGTAAAAACTACTTTTCACATATAACAGCCTGTTAGTTTGATTTTTCAGTTGTGAGGATGGATAGTAAAGACAGCCAGGAGTTAGCAGAAGGTGAAGTAATTTGACAATATCTCTAGAATCTGAATGAAGAAATGAGGTCTAATTTATGATAAAACACTTCTTTTGCAACACATATTCTGTCTTATTCACACAGATTTAGAGAAAGAGATACAACAGCACAAGACACATCTGAAATCTCAAGAGCTGGGGAGATGCTGTCGTACAATTTGTAGCTGTTTCTTCATGTCTGGCAATAAAATACGTTGTAGGTGAAAAAGATGAGTTAGAGAGGAAAAGGAACTCCTTTGGATAAGCAATGTTTCCTGGTCATGTGCACATGAAAGGCAGAAATATAACATATGAGAAAACACATAAGAACAAATGTGAAAAAAGTACTATTGTGGGAAATGAAAGCTTGAGAATCCAAAAGGTAGTTACTGCTTCAGAGAGGGAAGATTTGTTTCTGCAGCTACTATGAAACCTCATGAATGAAAATGTCATTCTGCTGTCTTTGTGCTACTATACAGTGCAATTTACTGGCAGGTAACAAGCTATTTCAAATAAAAGCTGGTGGTCCAGTTACTGTGATGCTGCAAATACGCAACGCGGAAAAAAAATTGCCTCAGAGAAAGAGCTAGAAAATGGTGTGGTTGTTAATTAATTACCCCCCTGCCTTTCCCTTGCCTGGCCAGACCACTTTGCTCTCCGTGTCCACCCCTGGGCATTACTTATCACCCACCCAGCCTCAGAGCTGCAAAATTATCATTCAGTACCTGTGGTATTGCAATTCATTTGCAGCAGCTACTGTCCCAATCTCTCATTCCTCTCTGCTGCTCACACCAGAGAGCTCAGAACTCTGCCTGCAGGATGCTGAGCAGCCAGAGGGGATGTGTGTGTGTGATGTTGAGGTTCTGGGGTCTGTGCACTGACATTGCGCTGGCTCGTGGCCCAGCACGTTCGTGGGCTGCATGTTGCCTTCGTGTGCAACCTCTAAATGCATTTAATTGATCTTTATGGCTGCGTGTTTGTCTTCCACCTGGCTCGACATGAGGCTTTAATTGGCTACCATGTCGCACACATTAATAATAAATATGGCAATTAGCTAAAATGGTACCTGTTGTTTGGGTAACTCCTCTGTGTTATGTACCATGCATGAAGGCACACCAGTGCTGCTGCACGGCCTCACAAGCTGAGCACACAGGCACACATTCCTCGTGCTGGGGATGTGCTCCTGTGCTTGCAGCAGTTCATGATGCCATTGTTTCATCCCAAAAAATAGAGACTTTCCATATTAGGTAACAGCCACAAAACAGGCTTATGTGAGACCATTTTCAACTGTGAAATCCCTTAACATAAAATCACTTGCCCACATCTTGCCTGTTTTCCAGCATGTAGGGAAGGTGTGATGACTGTAAGTTGTTTCGTAGGCTGGGAATGAAAAACCAGTGCCCCTGCTCTCAGTTTGGTTTCCCAGGGGAGTCTGAAGGCATTCTTGATGATGAGCTGCTTCGAAAAATGTAGTCCTTAATTTTGGCAACTCTTTGAAGATAAAATGGTTTTTATTGTTGGTGTTTCCTCTTCCAACGGATCCCAAATTTGTGATATTGTATTTCTGTCTCCTACCAGCCAGAATAAGGCAGGGCCACAACCATCTTGTAATAAGTAGAAGAAAGGCAAGTGGCTTTGTCAGGCCTCTGATGAAATACTTGTGTTGGATTTTGTATCAACTTTGAGATGGGAATTGAGCTGGTTTTTGTTCATCTTTAGCTGACAAACAAGATTAAAATCCCATTTATGCTCAGTCTCTGGCTATTGTTGACACTGTCCTGTATAATCCCTTCTGTTGGGTTATCAAACTCCATCGTAAAAATAGTCAGAGTTTATTCCCCTCCATCAGAGAGATGCTTTTCATATTCTAATCTTTTTAGGGTAAGGTGATTTGACACCTACTATTTCAAGACAGAATCTATTATGAAAGCAAAATTAAGCAATAACATTCATTCTCTGATTTCCTTTATAAACTCCAACATATCTTGGCACATTTCACTTTTTTATCTCTGACTTATGCACAAGAGACGAAAGTTATCACTATAAAAAATGTTAAAATCATTAAAGATGCTGTCACAGTTGACTGTGATATTTATTCATGCACATCTGGGGGGCTTCTAATGCTGATGGTGTGGTTTGATAGAAATTACAGAGTGGGAGGTTTTTTTACTATTAACAGTTGTTGAGCATGTCAAAGCTGGTGAAGTCAGAGGAGCTTTACAAAGACAAATGCACAAGAAGCATGACAGCTGGTGAAATCCATTGATGAATTCTAGTAAGATGGATTGTAGAGAATCACCTCAGCTTCTTACATGTTGGCAGATTTAAAATTAATTATATTTTAACTGCTTTGGAAACAGACCTGAGAACAAATTTGTGGAGCCCAATGTAAGTGGCTGTTCAATAAATGAAAGATGTATAGAAAAGCAATCATCATTTTAGCTGTGTACAGAATGAAAAAGAAATCAAATACTGAAAATATTATTACAGTGCCATTAACATAAATCAATTGCAAGCTCTATCCTCAGAATCTTTTTCCATTTCTGGTCATCCTATCTCATAAAGTCTTTAATGGTTATAAAAGGAGTGCAGAGATTGACAGTAAAAATGATTAGAGCAGTGTAAAGATTTTTGTAAGAGGGGAGGCAGCGGGCTGGAACTGCTTAGAAAAAAGCTTTAGATGCTCTGGGAGACTTGAGCAGCTCAGCAGGACCAGGACAGCTTGTAGGTGCAGAATGTGGTCTCTCAAGCACCTTGCTCACCTCCTCCCCAACCCTCAGGGCCCCTGAACTCTATAAAGCAGCTGGGATTTTAATTCAAGGTGTTGTGGATCTGAGTGGCAGCTCTTGCTCCAGCTGTGGGTCACACTCTGCTATGGGACAGGCTGGCACACCCCAACCCAGCCTGGGCTTTCCCTGGTGGTAATGGAAACTGTCAAAATGGACCAAAACACCATTTAAGAAGTCCCAGTTCTCTAAAATACAGACTGAAGGTCTCGCCCTTGAGAGCTGGTTCTATCCCACGTACTTTTTGGGGGAAGTGGGATTTCAAGCCCTTCCAGTCAGGTCCTCACCCAGGTCCCCTGGTTTGGGAATTGTCCAGCACAATGTACCAGACTGAAACTCCCTGTCCCCTCCAGCACCAGCTGCTAAAATGAGTCTGCTGGAACTTCTGTATTATACTAAAATGTTTGCCACACAATATACATCCATTGCTTAATGGGATTTTTAAAAAAAACCCTAGAAATTTCTGCAGGTAAAGAGAGCATCTATTAGTTTTATTGACCAAGCTAAATATTTTCAAGGTTCTGTTATCTCATGCTTTAAGGTATCTCATGCTTAAGTCAAACATGCAGCTACAGCAGATTCAGGCAATGGTTCCCCTCTTGGTAGGATGTCCCAGAGTTTTTGTTGTTCCTGGGAGGGTGAGTGCTGGTTGTTTGGATTCCTGGACGTGATGCAACTGGGAATTCCTGGGACACACTTCTCATGGCACTTCAGCAAAGGGGAAGGAAACCTGTCTCCTCTGCCATTGCATTTGGGGTGGGCTCAGCCCCCTACTCACACAGGTGCCTCTGGCACCTTTCTACCTCCTTTCTACCTTTCTCCTGATAAAATGGAAGAGAGAAGCAGCATATCCGAGGTGTAAATAATGTTTAACAAGCGGGCCTTGGAGTTGTAAAGGAACCCCTGCACTTATGCTATAATAATTTTGGTGGTTGATTTAGAGCCAAATCCTGCTGGCCTGACTGAAGCAATTAGCCTGATTACTGTCAGAGGGATGCTCATGCAATTAAGGTGAGCAGTGTTTGCTTTTTATTCTGGAAACCAGTTGTCTGTGTAAAAGTAGTTGACACAGTGCAGCGGTGCTGAGGCAGGAGGGTGATGGGCTCTGAGACAAACCTTCACACCGGGATAGAGCCTGGTGTCTCTCACAGAAGAAGGATGGACAGATGGACATTGTCTGACACTGCTCTGAGGGGGAAGAGAAAACCTGACAGTGAGAGACGTGTCCTGGTGTGTCTGCTCTGTGGGACTGCAACTGTTGTTGCTCCCCCAGCTTCTTTAAAGGAGGGGACTGGCTAATTAGATCTACAATTGCCATTTATCAAAAAGAGCATCTGAAGTCTTCAGCAATATTTCTCCCCCCTTTCCCTGCTATTTCTAAGGCACCTATCAATGTGGTGCAGAAGTACCATCTGGATACCTGGCTAGTGACCAGGCTGTGATATGTGAGGCTTTTTAAATAGAGACAAGAGAACAGAGAGTGGAAAGAGCAGACAAACAACATGTTTTAATGGAGGTTGAGGAGGGTATAAATGAACCGAAAAGCAAAGAAGGGTGGAAAAATTCCTTTTCTTCTTTTTCCTGATAAAATACGCAGGGTACATTAAATCTTCTAGGAGCCTCCCTAGGATATTTAAATTGCCTGGGAAGCGTTCCTGCAGACGACCAAGGCTGCTGCTTTGACTCTGTGGATGAACACTCACCACAGAGCAGGAACACCTCTGCAGAGGAAACTTCTTCCTGCCCTGCCAGGAGAACCTCTGCACCTTGCTCTGGATGCCAGCACTTCTCTGCATTCACAGCTCAGATGTGCTGGAGTTTTACTAAGGGCAGGCACAGCTTTGGGGTCAAGAGTTCTGACTTATCCCTCCCCCTGAATTCAAGGAAATTGAGAGGTTTTATTTGACTCTGAAGAAATAAAATACACTTTACAGCGTGGGAATTTGCCTTTTTGATGGATCTAAAGGGTTTATGAATAGCCTAGTCCAAGGTTTTAGTGTGAAGCCTCTTGTGTCGTCTCAGTGATGATGAATTCACTCATCTCAATAGAGTTTACTCTGTGTGTTAGCACTGTCCCCCAGGTGGGTGTCTGTGTGTGCACAAAATAATGGCTCAGTCTGGCAGAATATCTTTGCTAAGAAAACTTCACTTGTCAATTACTGGGAATTTTCCCTGAACTCTGATGGTTCTGGAGCAGAGTTCGGGCTTCTGGTGTTATGACAGAATTTTGTAGGTTCAGTGATGGCTTTTGACAGCTCAGGTCCCAGTAGGGAAAGGCTCCTCACTTGAAATCAATCAACTTTATCACACAGGGAAAAAGAAAATTGAAACCCTCCTGAAATTCAAACCTGCTCAAACAGGAGATCCTCTCTGACTGAGCTGTTACTGCAGATATCTCTACACAACGAGCATATTCATGTAGGGAAACATCAAAAGGTAGGTGCATCTAACAAAGACGTCCTGTCCGTGCTTAATGCACTGGACAAATTATTTTAAAGTGCAGGGGGGCTTTTTGTGTTCTTAGTAAGTGCGTCCACATATGCATCTCTGAAGAGTTTTTTAATTAATTGCTTTCAGTCATTTTCCTTTTATAAAATTAGAACAATGATGGAATAGACTAGCTGTGGAGTTTGGCCGAGGAAAGATTATACTAATCCACTTGAAATACGACTAAAACAGAAAGCAAGGAGAGATAAAAGCAATTTTTTTCCCAAAGCTTGTTTACCTGTGACAAAATCCTTCCAAACCAGCTGTACACAAAATAGTGGATCATCTTAATTAAACTCGACTAAAAAAGATTTTGCTTTGGACTTCTTGGGGTATTTAATAACCAGAGAATTTGTCCTGTGATGCTTTTAGCAAGATGGGGGAATACGTGTTTTATGCAATTAATAATTAGAAGAGCAGCAGAGCTTTTAAAGAGCAGAGTGGCACCCAGATCAACTTGCTATATGGAAGCAAACCAAGAGGGGAATTTGTAAGAAATTTTTGATATACCCTGAGGCATCACTAGGAGTGGTTTTCAAGAGTCAGGGGACCTTTCATTTGCATATTCTCCAGTTAATAAAAGGCTATGGTTTTAATGAACTTCCTTTGTTCCCTGAATGGGTTATTGCTCCCTAAGCCTTGAACTATATATTCTTTGTTGAAGGAATAAAAAGATGTCCTAGTTAACGTGATGCTTTCCGCTCAGACTTTCTTTCCGAAACTCTTTTTCCAGAGCAGTAAACTTTGCCAAACCACAGCAGCCCTCCATACAGCTGTTCCACAAAGACTGGTTTTCACAGCCGAATCAATTCTTTCCCTATCACCACCACAGCAGCTCTGGAATTCCACATATCAGCTTAGAAACAGCTCATCAATAACCAGATGGGCCCTGACGATCAAAGACCAATGAGCGCAGACAGACTGTTGTCCTTCTTTGCCCTTCAGCTGGGCGGTCCTGGGCTCTGCAACACATTGCTGTGGTCAGCCTGTGGCTGCCTGAAGCCTGTTTCTGCAGCAGTCTCACCAGCTCATCAAGGCAGAGGAATCTGGGGTGTTCAGCTGTGCCAGGACTGCTCCTAGCTCCCTCTGCACCTGACTGTGCTCTTCCCTTGCTTTTCTGGCACCAGCCATGGAGCCCATTGACTCCCAGCTGGGCTCTCTCAAGAGTCAAAACCAAAGCACAATTTTCAGGAGGTTTCCTGAGCTTGGAGGGCCAGGAGAACCTGGGAGGTGCAGGGGTGGGTGGCCAGAAGGGAGTGGGAAGGCAACAGGAGGACGAGGGGCGCTGCCAGCCCTGGGCCAGCCTGGCTGAGGGGTTCCATGAACTGTCCCCCACAAAAAAGTCCATACACTCCTGACTGAGCTCAGGGAGTCAGTGTATTTGGCAGCAGGACTGAGGAGCACCTGGACACAAGTCTCCAGAAGGATTTAATATCCCTTTATTCCCTCTAACTTTGATTTAACCGCGGGCTGTGATGCTTTAAGTACCAGATATTAATTAGAAGTGGTAGTAGGTCCCAAAGGGACCGTACTCCAGATCTTCTCACCATTCCTAGTCTGACTTATTTCAAGTTACTGCTCTGAAACATTATTTATGCACTCAGGAGCCTGACGTTTATAAGGCCTAACTAAATTTGCAAATAACTAATGGCTGTCAGTAAGGAGTACTACTCTGCTGAGGTGGAAAATAGCTTGCCCTCGAGTAAAACATAGCCAAGGATATTGGATGTTTTCTGCAACACTTCTTAAGGGCAGGCAGGGACAGTAGTTTATGGAGGGGTGCCACCAGGATGGCAATCTTGGAGAGATAAATCACTTTGGGTTTAAGGAGGAACTTCACTCTGAGCTCTGATCCTCTGAAAGGGAAGTGGGGAAGTGGGACAAATGTTCTTTTGACTTCTCTGGTCTTCAAAACCCTCTGGCAGTGGTTGATTTAGGACAATGCAATGGCACGCAGAGTGGCAGCAACGCTGAACTTGGGCAAAATTGCTGAGTACCTGGGAACAGCTGGGGCATCCCATTTGGCAGAAGCAGAGATGAAACTTATTTATGGGTAGCAGGACAGATTTGTATTAAGAAAAAAAAAAGTGTCTGAAGACATAATAGGAGTTTTCATAGTATCTAGGGGGAATTTCGAGTTGGGATTACATTCCAGACTACATTGGGTCAGTTTTTGCCTTAGCAAAGATTCTCTGTTTCTGCTCTGATTTTAGTTCCTCTAATTCCTCTCATTCTCTTCCTCTCCCCAGGCAGTATTAGTCTGGTGTTACGTGTGCCCTGACAGAATATGAATACACGTGTGTTGCCCGTAGTGACTCTCACTGCGTGACTCACAGCACTTGCAATTTAGGCCCACTTCTATTTTTAGAATAAAAAAGGATATCTAGGATCATTGGACTTTAAAATTATTGAAAAGGTAAAAAAGGGCCATCTGACGGGGGTGTAACTGCTGGTTGCCTCTGTGAAGTCTTAGCAACCCTGTTGATTCAGCTCACACCAGACTTTCTATATAAAGTATGTGGACAATAGAGCTCCCTCAGTGGGAGACATGAGGTTTCCTCCTATATGACATAAGTACAGTGCAAAAATATCTCAAAAGGCAAATATATTCATGTTTTATAACCTTTTCCCCTTGATTTGTTTCTGAGTCAATAGAGCTCAGTGTTTTGACAGCGGGATTTTTGTGTCTATGAGAAAATACATTTGATAGAACTCCTTTGCCCAACTGGTTTTGACTGCTTTTAAACCAGACATCAGGTGTTAGTTAGTTTTCTTCTCATCTGCCGTTTTCCGAACTCTTCCATGGCAGGTTATCAGACCCTTGCATGACAAAAGCTAAATTGTGCTACTCCCTTGAGGGATCGGGAGCAACATCCCCAGGGCTTGCCATGGGCTAATCTGACAAGGCCATTAAACCTTGAGGTTAATGACCCAAATTCATTAGATTCATTGTTAAAACTTGTGTATTAGGTGTTCCTGCTGTGCCCATTCCTACCTCCTCTGTACCTGCTCTGTGCCGCTGATCCACTGGTCCCTGCTGCCAGTCACCCTCAGATTTCCCCTCCTTTGTGTTCTCTCTCCTGCCTCACTGTTGATGCTCTCTTGCTGCTCTCCCTGTTGGCTGTCTTCATGTCACAGGATATGCAAGACAGGCACAACAGGAGAGGTTATAACATGGAAAATGTAGGAATTTCCATTCTGGTGTTTTTTCCTTCTAAATTGGCTACACAAGCTGTTTCCACCTGCACCGTGGACTTACACTGGAGAGTTGAGGAGACTGTAGGGACATGGCAAGTGCTGTGAGAGAACGGCCCATGCAGTGCACAATGTTCATTTCAACAGAGCTGCAGGAATTCAAACATTTTTCATGAATATTCATGTGAAATTGAAAGCTGTTTAACCTGGCTCTCACATCTGTCTGGTGGGAGCACTTCAGTGCTTATGCGTTGCTCGTATGACTACTTGCAAGACATGAATTTTAAACCTGACTGCTCAGAGAGTGATGGAAATCCAGTATGAAACAGTAAACTTGGTTGTGAAATTTGCAATTCGTTCTCTGCCAGTTAGCTACACAAATCAGCTAATCAAGGAACACCACAAGATTGAACCAAGCAACATAGTATGAATTTGCAAATATTTGCTGTTCCCAAAAGATCTGTAAGCCAAGAGTTTGCTGAAGAAAGCCCTTAACAATATCAAATAAATAAATTAGAAAACTGCATGATCTCCACAGACAATTTGTAGCACAAAGGGCAAGTGAGATTCACAGCAAAAGGTACTTATTGAACTTCTGAAGGAAACGGAAATCGTTCCTCTGTGCAGTGAATCAATCTGATGTAGTTTGCTTCACTATCTGCTGCACATTGATGGAATGATGAGAGATTTGGAGTCACTTCTGACAGGTTCTCAGACAAAAGGATATTTGGTCCTGGCAGAAGTTTTTGTAAGTAGCCAACTTGTCTGGGATAATTTTGAGAGCAGATTTAGTTTTGGATCACAGGGCTTGTGTTATGTCGAATTGTACAGTTGAAAATGCCTGAAATATTAACCTCCTTCTGCTACAAAATTTGGCTTTGCATTTTGCCCTATCTGGAGCCCTGTGTTCAACCTCATTCCCTGAGTACAGTGGTCTGCATTTCCATTGCACCATTACCACATTGGCCTTGTTTTCAAGGCAGGGCTGTTGCACTGCCCATTTCTCAGAGATGCTGAGGGATTTGCCCAAGTCTCCCAAAGAAGTCTGGGCACAGGTTGAACTCAGTCTCCCACCTCCTCATGGTTTTACCCCTTCAGACCCTTCCCTCAGAGAGGCACTGAAGTAAGAAAAGTAAAGTTGTCTAAGTCTCTGGACAAAAGCGAGATGGAGAAGAAAAACCACATACTTGATTTCCACATGCATTGCTCATTTCTGGCACAGATTTAATATCTCTGCATAATAACTCTTTGATCCATACTGCAAACTGCCACAGTTTCTTTGGAAGAAAGTTTTCACTGTTATCTTTATGTACTCAGTAGAGTACATAACACAGGTTAAAATGATTTCCCCCCAAATTTGCAATGCAAAGTAATGCAGTTAACCAAAAAGTTCTTGCTTGAATCAAATGGGAAATATTTATGTTTCTTAAAAGCAATTTTTACCATTCCTGATCCAATATTGCTTCTTTTTGGCACAACCAGTATTCACTTAGACTGAATGCATTTAGCACTTTTGTTGTTAAATTGTCATTGGTGTTTTGTTTTCAAATGAGTTATATCACGACCTATTTACAATGCAGTATAACACACTGAAGTTCTCCTTAAAGGCAGCATTAGTTAGGATGAGTAAATTCAAATTACTTGGTTAGTCCCTGCTACACAGGAATTCTTTCTCTGATGAAGATTTAGTGAAAACAATCAGTCTAACAGAATTCTAAAAGTTGTGAGCTTTTGACAACAGTATTGTAAAGTATCCTTAGTGACACCCACATTAAAGCAGATGTAAAATGTCATCATAACCTTAATTTTAAAATTTAGCGCAGCAAGTGACTCCATACCTCTTGCTGCAAGATATGACACTCAGCTTCTTCAAGTGCATTTTTAATAGGTCCTGTGAGAAGCATTTCCACAAGCAGAACATTTTATTGTTGCTAAATACCACTCACTCTGAAGCCTCTGTCTTGTTTGGAAATGAAACTTTAATGAACAAGTCGAAACAATTCATCAACCCAGGGAACATCACGCTCAGATCAAACACACCAAATGATAAGGGCTCTGCATATGCATGGAAATATGATTTTCATTCATTATGTTCCTGCTGCTCATCCTGGTGAGGATTACACACACTGACAAAAACACAAACTCACAGCACAGCCCTGCCCAGGACCCCGTGCAGACCCTGCTGCCCTGTCTGGCCACGCAGACCTGACTGATGTTTGGACATTTTCCTGTCTAGTGATGTTAAACAGGCAAACCATAAAAACGTACATGAGGCTTCTAACTTTGCCTGTCACCTCTTGGACTTCTGGCTGGGGAGAAAAAAGCATTTTCAAGGGGAAGCTTTCCTGTTATATGACTGAGTGTTCATTGCTCCCCTCGGCCCTTGCTCACAGTCCTTTCAGCATCCAACTAAACGTTGTGTACAACCCTCCTCACACTGCTTTCTCAGGGGGAGGAGGGTGTCAGGGGGCTGGCAGTGACACGGGAGGAAATAATGCCTTTTTCTGTCTGAAACTACAATACTCGTCCAGCAAAACAACGCCAACAGTGCAGAGAAAGCTTTGATTATGCAAAATGGATGGACATATCACGCCTTCTTTTGCAATAGGTTATAACCTAAGGAGTTCCTCACCCGGAAAATTCCTCCCACCACCTTCCCCCGCGAATGTTTTCCCCCTTTCGAACGACATCGGTGGCACTCCAGACACATTTTACGCATTAATAGCATGTCTCTCTCATCTTACTGGCTCCATAGCTTTCCTTTTCCCCTTTTATTTTAGGGCAGCTTCCCTCTCTCCCTTCTCCCATCTCAGGAACAGCCCGGCTGGCTCGGTGGAAAAGGAGTAAAGTGTTTTCTTGCATGACCTCTATGCATTTCACTCCGTGGGAAGAACAACGTGGAATGCACACTCAGCAGGCAGCGAGGTTTGAGCCAGTTTGTCCTCGAGGCATTCCTGCCATAAGACACAGTACTATCCACAGAATTTCCAGCCCCGGCTCTCCCCCCATTCCAGCGACCCCTCCCCAGCGCTGCCGCCGCACCTGGCAGCGCTCGGAAAGCCGCGGAGCAAAGCACAAACAGCGGGCACCAAACAGCAACAGCTCCCTTTGTTTCCCATGCAAATCCTACCTCCGATAGTTGTCACATCTTCCTCCGAGGCGAAGCCTAATTATTAACAAACAGAGATCCAGCGGAATCCTCCGAACTGCCACCGGTTGTTAAGTGCTGTCATCGTTCCCTCCTGGTGCTTAAACCTTTTTGGACCGTTAATGTCACAACCCCTGCTAACTCATCGCTTAGTACTCGCTGCTCAAAATGTCTGAAATAGTTTGGAAGGACAATAGGAATGACAGGCACACTAGACAGCCATGCTTGAAATTAGTTTTCTCCAGCTGACTTAAGGCTGTTTCGCAGTGCTTTTAGGCATGCACTCCGTAGGGTTTATTAACCTAGGCTAGACATGCCATTCCTGCTTTTATTCAGGGCTGTAATAGGATGGCTGCTAGGAACGCAGCGATAGGTCTAACTCCATTCATCCCTCCGTAGTTCTTAAGCCTTCCCGGGAGAGGAAATAGCTTCAGTCATCCTTAAACTTACTGAGGCTACTGTTTCTGCAGAGCAGGCTTTCACACATTGTTTTGAAACTAAAGAGAAAATCCCTCCCGGGAATGGAAGGTGCCGTAGCTCTCCTGGCTGATGCGAACGGCGAGAGGAACCGGCAGCATCCGCCCCCGCCGCAAGCTGAGGCTGGCGCAGGACTTAGTGGAAGTAGTGATTGGAAGCTGAAAGTTCTTAAAACTCTGTAAGGCAGCTGTGGCATAAAGAGAACGAGGGGGATGCAGGGACCATGCTGTGGTTTGTATGCACAGAATCACAGATGTTCACTGCTCTTCTCAAAAGGCAAAATGCTGTTTGCAGATGGCAGGGACTTGCAATCCAAATTTCTGAGTAAGCAGCACCTGGGGTAATGGTGGGCAGAAGAAACGAGAGCAATGCACGGGATTCGAAGTGCCTGTGATGTGGGGAAGAGGAGTGGTGAGAGATGCTACAGGACACTGCTGTTTTCAGTAAAACTGTGCTAATCACCAAATCCCAGGTTAGAGATACTAGTGCTCTGTTGAGATCTCAGAGCCTATTTCCTCTTGGTTGTCGGTTAATGACAAGCCCAGGTCAAGTGCAGCAAGACTTGACAACATCTGCTATCTGTTGGGTGGTGCTGATCTCAGTGTGGTCCCCAGTGGACAAAAGTAAGAGCCACCAGCACAGATGTGGCACACAGGGGCTGGAGAGGCACCCTGGAGCCAAGGTGGGCTGGGAGAGAGCAAGTGGGGAGTTAGTTCTTTCTCTGATTTTTCCACACCTGTCTGTTTTTTTAGTACCACTTGGTTCACAGCCCTTTGCTCTAAATGAAAACACCAGGCATGGAGACATCAGAAATGAGTGGTGCTGGGAGAGATTAAGGAGGAAATCAGACGACACTGAAACGTCAACTATGGCTGCCTCACACCCTGGGAATGAAAGGGTTAGGATGGCACTAGTGGCAAATTTGCTTTCCCAAACATCATGTCAGTGTTTAAGCCTAGTGTGGGCCACTGGCCTCTCCTCCTCCTGCACTGGCCTTCACTGAAGTTATGAGTGACAGCAGGCTTGTTGCTGGTGCAAGCCAGCCATACATGGTGATGGGGACGTCTGGAGGGACCACAAGAATGATGTTTGCTTGAATCAATGCTGCTCCTAACAGATCTGTCTTTGCACTCTGTGCTCCCCCATGCCCGTGCTTGCTGTTGCTCTTAGACATCCTCCCCTCCCTTCTTCACTCTCTGCTCCTTACACTGTCAGTGGGTTGGAGGGGAAGGCTCAAGGCTCCAGTTTTGTTTCTCAGTTTACAGTGGGGTATTATTAGCACCTTAAGCTTCTCTCAGGATTGGTGGCAGCAAAGGGGACTTAGAATTTTGTAGGCAGGAATCTCAGGGTGGGCAACTACACACTGACTGATAGCAGGACTGACTGAACAATACCTGCTTTCTGAGTAATTCAAAGAAATTTTTTCCTTGTCACCTATCTTGCACCTTTTGTATGCCCTTCATTCACCTTAAGGCAGAAAAAGAAAAGGAAAAAAAAGAAAAGTTCTCCTTGTCCTAAACAATACACTTCTTATGGACCCTTATACTTCCTTATGGACCTCTCTGCCAGGGCGAGTGCAAAGGCCTCAGCTCTCCACAGAAAGCTAAAGTCACTCAGACTTGGGGGTCAGGAGGTGACAGCTGGCTGTGAGAGCTGCGTGACTGAACAGAGATGAGAGGTTCTTTTCTTGTGTGGTAATTTCAGGGGGAATAAACTGTTCAAGGTGTGCAGGGCAGGGTGACAGGAATGGCCAGAAAGATCTTCTGGGGGCTGATCACTTCAACAGGGCTCAGCCTTAGGGAGAGATTCCATGAGACTCCCCCTTTCCTCAGGCTTTTTCTAATCACTGAGCAGCAATGGCAGCTGCCATCAGTGATGGGACTGGTGTGCTCCCTATCCTGACTGTGGCTCTACTGCTGCTGCATTTTTCTGGCATGTCAATCTGCTCCTTGCCGGGCAGAAGCGCAGGGAGCAGTGGATGGTGATCTGATCAGGTGTACCAATTCTCTGTCTTCCTGGACTGCATGAATGTTGCAAAGTAGGATTGCCCAGGGAAGCAGAGGGCTCACATGTGCTTTCACTCTGCCTTCCATTAGGAAAATCCTATCTTGTAGCAGAGGAGATTGCAGCACTGCTGTACAGCAGTGGAGCCCCTTCGAGAAAACCCATTGCTTGCAAAGGAGTTACAACAATTTAAAATACCTTTGTCGGTTTCTGACCAATATTTGCTTAGGAAATGGCAAAGGAGGGTGAAGGACAGGAGGAATTCAGGAAATTTGTAGTTTGCATGCTGACAGTAAGCCAAATAATATAATGAACAGAGCAACTAAGGCATAATTTCATTATGAATCATCCTCATTATAGCAGGAATTTGACAGATACGTAACTAGAAATTGTAACTATCAGTTACAAATACCCATTTCTAATTGCAAAGGAAAGGGCACGATATAATTAAAGCTTCAGGTTGCCCATATAAAAACCTTTTCTCCTCCTGTTGTCACAGTTTCTCTAGGAACAGTATGAGTATATTTTGAAGTTGCATACCGATCAGACAACATTCCTTCTACCCCCTTGCTGAGTCTTTTTGAAACAACAGCAGGTAGTCTCACTAATCCATAGATGCTTGGTGTGAATCGTGTATTAAAGGAATTGCAGGAATGATCCATCAATGGCTCTGCCACGCTGGGTGTCTCTGCCGAGTGTCAGTGCTCAGTGCAGCATGAGCCTGGCAGGGCTGCAGGTGTGACGTGCACGACAGGTAACAAGTTGGGTTCAGGATGTATAATCACAGCGTCAGTGAAAATTGCCCTAACAGGAAAAGGGATCCTCCAGAAAGGGTCAGATTCTGTCATGCACATCAAAATACTTTCGGGCACTGTGGAGCCTGAATCAGACCTGAATTTTCCAGAGAAATTCATCCTAAAAAGAGTGATTCCAATGTGGGGGAAGATAAATTCCTAACAATTATTTTGGAAACAAACATTAATCTCACCTCTGTCATTTAAATGAACAAAATACCAAGAAATGCTGTTGATGTCAGTCCCTACACGTACAGCTCTCTCTGGTTTCGTTTCTTTTTCCTGTCACAGAACAGGCAGCACCTGTGTGGATGCAACTGTGTTTGACCAGAGCCTTGCAGAATCTCTTGTGTTGAGAACCACGGGACACCCAAGTGTTCATTTAGCTGAGTTACATCGCAGTGACTGGCTAATCACTTCCACATGCTGCTTGATTGTCCCCTTTGTGTGCCAGCTCTGCCTCTTTCCTGCACAGCTCTTTTTGAGCTGCTTGCCTAAGAGAAAATAACTACATCTGGAGTGTTGTTAAATGACCCAGAAGCTGCTGCTTTGCAGACTGACAGTATTTGATGCAAATAGATGGCTTCTTGCTGTGAGAATCTCTTTGGTTGACAATCCATCGGGTACTTTCGACGATAGTTGTCTGAGTTAAAACACAGGCTTCTCTTTGCATATTCACACTATCACTCTTGCAGAAGTGCTGGTATTAAATTCTTCCTGTGCAGTTTCCGTGGAGGCCTTTCTACTCCCCATTTGTGCACCAGCAGCTGGTGCACATCGCTCCTTCTCTTTGCCTTCAGCTTTTGCCATCTGCCACCATTAAGTTGCCCAGGTGTCAGGAATCTTCTTGCTCTTCTCTGGCAAACATCACTCTGCCTTCTTCTTCACTAATTCAACCTTCATTTATATGGAGGCTGATAGATCAGGATCAAACATCTGCTGCATTTCATACTTCATGGGGGTGGATGGGGAACAGAGTATGTATAGTTTCTGGCAAAAATAAAGGCTGGTTAACCCTTCCTTCCCTAACTTTCCATCTTCAAGCATTTATGGTTTTCCTGCACTTCTAGATGTGCCAGTTAATTAATGCTTGCCAGTTAGGGTGTTACTTAGAGCAAATATGTCCTAAAGCAGAGCTAATTTTCAGAAACATCAAAGCTTTCACATACTGCAACAGTGCCTAGTCCTGAGGTACTGAGGAGCAGCAGAGTTGGAACATGCCTAAGACAGTTATCAGCAAAGACACCAGAATAAACCTTTTTTCCTCTTTAGACTGTTTCTGCTGGTGCAAACAGGGGCCACAGCACTGACTTTATTATGCTTTCCACTGAGATACAGGTCAGGCATCCTTTGTGATTGCCTGCAGGGGAAGTCCAGACTCACTGATCATTGTTCACAACAATGGGTGGTGTAAACTATTGAATTATTTTGGTAGAGATAATGCAATTAAATGATTTCTGGTGTGCCCAATCCTTTTCAGTAAATCATTGAAGATTGACTGCAAGTTTGAACAGCAACAAACCAGAATCCAGTAAAACAGGGGGCTTACACCATGCTGCTTGCTGGGCCCAGGAAATGTTTCCTGCTTAAAGGCTGGTAAAATATGTATCTGAGGATGCACACCCAGCTGCTGGGGCCAGTCTCCAGTGTGATCGTTGAGTAATTCCAACAGGATTTCACACTTCAGCAATTTTTCTCTCCTCAGCCTGGTTCTCAGTACCAGCACTTTCAGAGCCTGATTTTGTGTGAGGCTCTTGGGCAGAGATGGTTCCCTGCTCTGAGCAGTTCTGCTGAGCAGCAATTGCTGCCTGCTGCTTTCCCATTTGTTAAGCAATGGATTACTGCTCAGACATTTGCAGACCACGTTGGTCTAAGCCCCGTGTGCAATTCTCCGGATTTACTCCTCTCCTGAAATGCCGTGATCAGAGGTTGTTTCTTGCTTGTTCAATAATTTCCTGAAGCACTGCTCCAATCGACACCACTGTGATTTCCCTGCTTTGTGACAGATAATACATTGTGCTATTCACCTTTCACAGAAACACCACATTGGCCACTTAGATTCTCGCTGATTTTATACACAGTGCCTGGCTGTTTATCCAACTCCTGATTGCTTTTTCTGTCCACACTTTCCCATTCCTGTGTTAATATTACTTCTCCAGCTACTTTAGCAAGATATTGCTTGATAATTCTTTTGCCTTTTTTACCACCTCTCTGCAAATCATTTGCTATGCAGAACTCTCCTTTCTTCAGGATTCAAGTATCTCCTTTAATCTGTTCTTCCTTTCATTCTTTACTCAGCTGCTGCTGCCGTGCTTTGGTGGAATAGTCACTTGTCTGATGAAGCTCATGCTTCTATTTCTGTTCTCCCTCTTTTGAAAGGTCCTTTGCATCAGTGAGATGCCACTTTGGGGTTCTTTGATGATTTGGTTCTGAATACTGAGCTCTGCACTCCAGGAGTGAAAGATCAAGTTGTGGAGAGAGTGTGCAAAGGGGGAGGGAAGGGGGTTTTGCCATGTCCCAATGAGGAGGTTTTCAGTGAAGCAATACTAGAAGCAAACAGGAAAACAGCCGGGCCAGGAGCAGGGCTGTGGAGAGGCTGTTTTGTAGCACTGTGCCTCAGTTTCCCTTCTCGTAAACTAAGAATAATCCTCTGCCCTTTGTGAGCTTTGCCTGAGATCTGAAAAAAGATGACTGAAATTCAGCCTTGTTAAGTTTGTATTGTTGCTGTCTTGCTGCCAGATTTAAATTTGGAATAGCAAGGGACTAAAACTGCCTGCGTAGCCTCCACGCAGTGTAGGTGTTTGGTGTTTTGTGGTCACACACGTCCGCTAGTGAAGGCACAATGTCTTCATGTCCCCTGGCTCTTCTGTCTGAGAACACCACAGACTCTCGTGGGAGAGGCTGTGGGGTGCAGCCCTGCTTGTAGGGTGATGGAGACGTTTGGTGGGGGGTTCACAAGAAACAGGGAGCAGAAGGGACATTGCCTGGGCTGGGTTCAAAGCCCAGCCTGCCTGGAGAAAACATCTGCTGGCAGGGGCGGGAGAAACCTCACACAAGATGCCACTTTTTAATTTTCGTGATCTATATTCTGCAGCAGGTGCTCAGAGTGCCACATAAATCCACCAGCACAGATTTATGGTTGTGAACACCAAATATTCACCAAAGCTCAGAATCCCAGTTTTCCTGCGGAGTGACCAGAGGGATTTGACTATCCTTACTGAAGTAGAGTTGTTTGGGATTTGTACCACTGAGGACAACATTTGGTCCTAAACATACATCTCCACATGTATATAGGTTTTGTACAAAGTTATTTCTTCCCCATGAAGAAAAGCTTACCGTGCCTGTACAAAGCCACCACCTCTCCCCCATCACCACAGCAGCTGAGGACACAGGATGTGTTTATGAATAAATTAGTTGGGGAAAAATGGTATTTGGAAATCAAGCAGAGGCTTTCCGAGAGGAAATAGGCAGAATGATAAAGCTTTGCTTTTAAGACAAGCTACAGGGATACTCCTTTGGCATAAACACACATTTTTTCATTGATAAAACAAATTTATTTTTTCCACCCTCTCTGATGAATTCTTCAATTCTGCATATGCAAAAATATTAATGTATCTTCAAAAGCTGAAGTGGACTCCAGAGGAATTTAGCCAGTCAGTTATCTTCTGGTTTTAATTACCTAATGGTATTTGTTTACATCTGTTTGAACTTATTTTATACTCGTTATGGGTATTGAATTAATGTCTCATTATTTCTCCACTTTTGTGAGTTTTTATAACAATATAAATAAAAGGAACAAGTTGTCCAAAGATACACCTGTAATCTGACCTTTTCTCTGCTCTGAAAAGTTTTAAGAAGATTATCTAAGTTTTTGCGTCTGTACTTGCTCTATTTTCAGAGTCTTAGAAGTAACCTTGGCTCAAGATTGTGGCCTCTAAGAGAGGCACAGAAGATGCACTACAAGCTGTGGAGTTCATCCCTACTGGGATAAGGGGCCACATCCTCATTGCATGAGAATTTTTCCAAAAATACACAAACCCCTCTTGCAGCAGCTCCCAGCTGGAGCTTCAGACCACAGAAACCAGCTATGTTTTCATGGTGTGAATAAAACAGACCTGGAAAAACAGCCCCAGGAAGCCTGTACTTCTGTAACCAGTGTCCCAGCTCCAGTGTGACCAGGATGTTACAGGCTCTGGGGGGATGAATTTTGGCCTCATCTGCCGGTATTTAAAGATAAAGGCACCCTGATGTGCTTCACAGACACACACACACCCTGTGTCTCTAACCCTTGGCTCACTCCTCTAATCCCCTCTCCTCCCACTCACAGCCACTGCGGGAAGGATGCATTTTCTGCACTTGGTTTCCCTGCTGAGATTACAAATGCCCCTTGCTGCAGTGAACGAGTGAAAAACCCCAGTGCCCAGAAATGCAATCCCCTTTGGGGGAAGCACGATGGATCTGCTAGTGCAGGAACAAACATCCCCAGGGTCCCGTTTATCTCACACACCAGGTCTATTTACCTGGTTTTTCCCCCTCAGAGTTGCTACTGTTTTTGCACGGATGACTAAAACCACTCTCCCCCTTCTTGCTTCAATTCTCACTGGCTCCTGCTTGCTCTCTTGGTGGTCCCAGCTGGATTTTAACCCCTGCCCAGGCTGGTGGGCTTGAGCAGGGCTCAACCCCCAGCAGCAAGCTCTGATGTAATCCCTCAGCAAAGCAAAGGCAGCTCCTTGGAGTTCCTGCCTGGCTCTCCAGACAGGCTGTGCTGTTTGCAGAGTGGAGTTGAATAACAGGCTCTCAGACATCTCCCCAACTCCAACTTGAGTGAACCCACCAGCCAAGCCAAGAACCTCTGTTGCTCTCGGTGTGATGCAGAACCCGTGCTCTGGCAGGTTTAGTGGGATATGGAAGGGGCAGGAAGCCCAGGAGGTCTCTGAAGCTGTGAAGAGTGCAGGAGGTGCCTGTCAAGCAGGGAAGGGGTACCTGGTATGGAAGCCTGATTTCCTCTGCCCTTGCAGATGTGTGTGGGGCACCGTGCGGTGTAGCTGTTGCAAAGGAGCCCTGAAAGGGTGTTGGTGATGGCAGGGATGGCTCTGGAGTGTGAAGCACCCTGGGATGGGGATTTGTTTTGCCAGGCTTCCCTCCCGAGCCTGGCCCAGCTTTTCCCAGCAAGGAGTGCCCTGTAACCTCCCCACGAGAGCCTCAACGCCCTACCCTGGTGATGGGCTCCTGCCTTCACAGATGCTGCAGGATTTGACATGTCTGTGTGAAAGGCAGCTCCAAACGGGACAAACTGGCCTGTTTGGGAGGCAGAGCAGGGCTCTTGTGGTCAGTGCTGAGGGTGTGTGGGCAGCCAGCAGCATCTGCGGTGCCATCGCCGCTGCTGTGCCTCTCGTGTCTGTAAGAAAACTCGGGGCACAACCAAGGCAGGGGCTACGTTTGTATTTGAGGTCAGTGAGGAGATACTTCAGTGTTTGTCAAGATCGGATTTCAAGGCAGAAGCATCCAAATTATACCTATCAAAGGGGCAGAGAAGAGGTGACGTGATTAATCTCTCAGCTCCACCAGTGTAAATACAGAGCGGTTCCCTGGCAGTCGATTGAGCTGCTCTACCTGTGCCAGTGTCAGGCAGAGTTTGGCATGGCTGAATGCAGGACAGCACGAAGGAACATTGATCTGCAGCCAAAAAGGAGCCCAGTTCTACCAGACTGATTGCAAGGGATGTGTCTCCCACACACCACAATGAGGAATACAGGTCTGGGTCCAAAAGCAGATGTGCTTTTTCTGTCCTCTCTTTTGCAAAGAAAACAATCATGTGCGTTAATTACTTTGGCCAGCTCAGTGCTTTCAGGGTTCTTTTCCAGGGACTGCTCTATTGTGTCAAGAGCAGTACAGCCACTGAACAAAAAGACATTTTGTGCCTGATGTTATTTAGGTGCTTTATTTCAGTAACTCTCAATATTTTAGCTACTAGAATATTCCTTGAAATATCTGATGTGCTGTGAAGAAATTTAATGACATTAATTTCTAGCATAGCTATTTTTAATGACATAGATGATCAAGATTCTACATTTATGTATTTCATGTGATATACATATATATTATATTCTCTACTGTATAAGTTGTACTGTCTGCTCTAATTTCTGTTTCCCTATGTACAAATGCATTTTGCTTTGAAAAACTTGAATCCTGACATGGGATTTTTCTCCAGACATCTTTTGCTCATTAAATAATAACAGTCAATAATATTTGAGTATGATGAGAGAGCCATCTAAATGTAAGTATGAGCCCTGTTACTGTCAAGTCATATAGTTTTACAAAGGAACTTAAACTTTCTTGAAGCTCTTCTAATTTCAGTGGTTTAACAAGAATATAAATGAGAAGGGAATTTCCCCCTTTGCTGGCATCTGATTTCTGAGTTGGATTAATTATGACAAGAGTTTTTTCCTTGTATAATCAGATTTACTAAAATATTCTTATTAGGTTCACAAAACTGTTTTGTGAAACAGAAAATTAAGTGGGGATTTTTTGCCACTAAGTTCAAATTTGTCTGAACTCTCAACTGGACTCTGGTATCCTATTAGAGCCTGTCTTTGATAATAATCATGTTTGAATTTCATTACTTTCTCTTCTAATTCCAGTCAGTAACCATTTTACTTTTTTCTAATAGCAGTATGAGGTAAATTGCCCGTGCAAGGCTGTTTAAGATGGTCCTAGAACAACTCACGTGAAATGTCCTCATTTTTCTTAATTTTCATTAACTCACCATCTTTATTGTTTGTGTGTAGTGTAAGCAGTTAGTAAAATACCCTCCTGCAGACCTGCACAGCCTGGCTGGGAGATCTGTCTGAGTAGCTGCTGAAACATTCCCAGGGAATACTAAAACTGAAGAGGAGGGAATGTAGAGCCCTGGCCAAGGGCTGTGCTGAGAAAAGGAGCAGTAGCAGAGCAGGCAGTGAATGATAAGAGTCTTTCTCAGGCATGAGAAAATGAAAAAGAATGATAAAGATGTGATATGACCTGCAAACCCATCATGAGAGCATCATGAACATGGGGTTTCAGGGAGAAAAGTAAAAAAGCCTGCCCTGGCTGGGGCAAGAAAAAGGAGTTTCTCAGTGGGTAGCATGAAGGGAGGAGGGGAAACAGGGAGAGAAAAAATGTTAATGTGGATAACTTGGTAACATAAATTCAGCACCAGGTCCCCAAAGCCAGGTCCTTTTTCATGAGTGGCCAAAGAACATAGAAATGCTTAGAAATTAGATCTCCACCAGAAGGCTGTGAATATCTAATAGCCCATTACCTGCACCATCCAGAAGACTTTGGATCAAACCCAAACAAAACACATGTAATATTCACAATTTTATTTTCATTTCTAATCACCTGCTTCTATGCACTTTGAAATTCTCTGGCCTCTCTTAGGGAAGAGATTTCCTAACTGCCATAGGAAAAGATTCAGCATTTTGTTTCCACTGGTCCTGTGAAAATCCAGGTCTGATATTATTTTTCTGGAACTTGGTCTGCTTGACTCTTAAGTCCCTGAGTCTGTACTTTGACATTGTAAAAGCCCGATTTCAAACCTCTTTTGAATTAAAGAATATAAAAAAGTCCAAACATTTTTTAGAAAAGGTAGAAAAGCAGACAGCGGAGGTTAGGGTCTATTCTGCTGTGGCTTTGCTAGAGCCAATTTGTATGGAATGTGGCTCCAGATGGGGCACTGTTCCTAGCACCCTTTTGTGTAGTACTCACTTAGTATATTTTGAATGAAAAATATGATCTGTGTGACTAAAGGCTGGTTTGTCTGACCTCAACATTATATAAAACTTTAGGAAGTAAAAGGACTTCTTTCTGAAGGAAAGAATGCAACAAAGCTTTACCAAAGCAATGTTCTGTCAGATGCATTTGATGATTTTATTTGATAGGATAATTGATTTTCTTAACAACAGCAGTGTAGTAGATCTAATCTCTCTGGACTTCTACAGTGTATTTGACATGGTGACAAGATTAGTCAAACTGCAGAAAATGTGGATTAGTGGAATTGTGTGGGAAATGTCTGGAGAACTGGGGAAAGTATATTTTGGGAAAGTTTAGGGTGTAGTGGTGACCCTGGCACAACTTTAGGGTTGGTGGGGGAGATTGATTGCACTTATAATTCTAATTTTTCTGGCACTAAAGGAGGCACTTTAAAATTTGTGGCTGAGGTGAAATTAGGGTGGATAAACACAATAGCGGAGGTTCAGAAAACTGTTCAAAAAACGGGATAGACTTGAAGGCTGCAGCAGGAAAGATGAAAGCGTGACGAAGGATGTAATCATATGAAGGGCAAGGCTGGACACTGAGAGAATCCTGCCATGCAATATTTCTGTGAAATGGGACTTATCTTTTAAAAGCAATAGGGAAAAATGTGAAGTCAGACATTCTGGGGTGCCCCAAGAAACTTTGTGAATCTACGATGATGCATCAGACATCCAGTGTGAACATCCCTGCTCCAGGGCCTGATGAGATCTCACCTGAAGCACCAGGCAGTCAGTCCTGGCACAGAAACTGAGAAAAGGTCTGTAAAAACAGGAACAGCTGCAGAGAAGTGCAGCAAATGCAGCCCTTCCTTTCTATGGCTTTGAGAGAAGTTATTGCTGTCTAGAAATGCAACTGGGAGGAGGGCTAACACTGGAGGGTGAGAAGAGCTATTTCAGCTCAAGAACAGCATTGGCACAAGAAAAATAGGTAGAAGGCTGGAAATTTTGAGATTTCCAGCCGTCAGGAGAATGAAGCATTAAATTAGTCCTCTTGACAAAGAGGTGGAGGTAAAGAAAGTAAACTATGTAAGCCAGGTAAAACCAGTTTAAAGACAACAGCTTCACTGCAGGATGAAGGGGATCTGATGAAATGATGGCCTGTGACTGCAGGCAATTGAGCTCAGTGATGCAGATCCCTTTCCCAGCCCTCTTTCTTTTCCTGTAAGGAGATCTCCAGTTTTGCAGTGATTCTGTGAAATCCTGCCCCTTTGCAATGCAGTGTCTGAGGAGGGCTCAGAAAAAAGGCTTTGCACCAGCCAGGAGCACAGAAAATATCTACTGAAGGCCAGGTCTGGGAGACCATGTGTGAATATCCCTGGTGTGCACGTTTGTGGGTGTCAGCATCTTTATGGCCTCTGGATGAAGGAAGCAGCTTTCCCTGAGCTGGGCACTCTAGCCAGGCAGGACAGAGCTTGGCAGGCACAGCAGAGCAGCTGCTCTCTTATTCCCACCCCGCAGGAAAAATGGGCAGAATCCCTTGTAACGGAGGGAGTCATGACCTGTGACTGAAACTTTTATCTAAATCCTGAAAATAGAACTGGTCTGATCCTCAACTCCCAGGAAACAGCCGCAGCAGCAGGAGGGGCAGGCAGGCACCAGCTCAACATCAGCAGATCTTCTCCCCATTTCCCACCTCAGCAGGGGACCCCCAGCTCTTGCTGCCTCGCCCAGGGAGCAGCACTGAACCCAGCCAGGTTCCCAGGAGGGCTGTGGCATCCCCAGGTACAGCGAGGGCTGCTGCAGGCAGGGCTCTGCTCTGCTGCAGTGCTGCTCACAGCCCAGCGCTCGCAGCATGCGCAGGCTCCTGCAGAGGCTCAGCAGCTCCTTTTACCCCCAGCCTGATCACACCGAGCCCTGCAGGGCTGTGTTAGCCCAGCTCTGGCCTCCTGCTCATCACACAGGGACATGAGAGCCAGCTCAGGGCTGTGCTGGTGCAGGATGTGACGTGAGGCTGCCATGGCTGGGCTCGCTCATGTTGGCTGGAAAATGCCAGAGCTCTGTGCCACAGTGACGCTTCTCAGCAGAATGACACCATTCTCATGGGGAAATGTTCTCCTTCTACTGGCACAAGGTGGATGTCTCTTTAGCTCATGTAAAGCAGGCTAGCTGGGAAACAGCATGGCTAAATGTCATGTTGCCCATGAAAGTACCTCTTGTCACATTTTCATAGGAGTGGCTGAAGCAGCAACGATGCCAGGCAAGGAATTGTTCCTGTCTGAGCAAACATCTCCTCAGTTTCCCCTTGCTGAGGGGAAGAGGAGGGGCAGGCACTGATCCCTTCTCTCTGGTTAGCAGCAGTAGGACCCAAGGGAATGGCTGGAGCTGTGTCAGGGGAGGTTTAGGTTGGATATCAGGGAAATATTCTTCACCCCAAGATTCCCCAGGGAAGTGGTCACAGCACCAAGCCTGACAGAATTCAAGAGGCATTTGGACAAAGCTCACAGGCACGGGATGTGATTCTTGGGGTGTCCTGTGCAGGGCCAGAAGTTTGACTCAATGATCCTTGTGGGTCCCTTCCAACTTAGGATATTCTATGTTCTGTTATTATAACTCATCCCACAACAGATCCTGCCTTCTGAGCAAGAAGGGACTTGCAAAATCCATACATTTACTGTGATATTCAAGTCAGGAAGCAAAAGGGACTCTGTTCCTGCAGATGCCTGAACATTTTTCTTTAATAAAGTTCAGGCCATGAAGAGTAACTGCACGGTGTCCAGGTGGTATTGTCTGAAATGGAACAAGTGTGTGTGTGAGTGTCCAGATCCTACACGCATTTGAGAAGTGCTGGTACTTCAGGAGAGAAGAATGCACATTTATTCTGAGAAGGTTCTTAGTGTCACAGGGTTAAAAATGGGAAAATAAGCCTGTCCAAAGGCAAAGAGCTCGGACCAAACCTCCCTTCCTATGGTGCTGTGTGATACTTAATAGAGTTTCTCCAGCAGGGAGATCTTCCCTGTAGCCCTTTGTAGCTGGCACTGGTATGTCTACAGCTTCTCTTCTCTCTTTTTTTATTTTTTTCCAGAGAAACTGAAAAGACTGTGTCAAATAAAAGGCACAAATCTTGTCTTTGACAAAAATAGCAGGGAGAAGAATTAAAAAGACCCAGAGGACAGAAAATTAGTGTTTTAAAAGAAAGAAAAAAAAAGAGAGATACAGGCCCATTTTTTAGCTTGACTGAGTTTTGGCTCCCATTCTCTTGTATTCTCTATATGAAAGCCAATTTCTTAGAGTCAGAGGTGCACTGCTGGGTCTGCTACCACCACGAAGGATGCAGACACCTCGGGGCAGTTCCTGCACCCCCAGGGCTATGGAAGGAAGAGACTTGCACTCCTGGAACTACCTCAGATTTTCTTCCAAAGATGAACTTCTCTAGAGGAAGGAAACACTCTTCAAAACTAGCCCATTAAGGAAATTGCTGTAGAGCTTGTGAATACTGTTTGGAATTACTCAGGTGGTGAAGGGTTCGTTGCCATCTTTTGCTGGTGATGTACTGGTGCTTTTCCCCAGCTCACTCCCCAGGAGAATGCAGCTACAGAGATGGACTGGCAGCCACAGTCTGTCATTGCTGGATGTGCTGTTGACTTCTCAGGCATTTCTTTGTGTTTTGGTTTGCTAATTTGTAAAGCAAGCAATTTTCTTAATGTTGAAGTTATTTTTAAAACCAGGTGGTGTCCATGGAACGCTCTGCATTCCCTGACTCCACTGGAGAGGATGGAGTGCTGCTACTCCAACCCAAGGTCATGCTGACCTTGATTGCTGCACATGACTAAGCCACCCTTTTTTTTTGCCTTGCTGCTAAAATAGATGCACTGAGAACAGTTCACTCACTCCTGCCATTTCGGCAGATTCCCTTTTACTCTGAGTGCTTTCTTCAAGTCAAATGGTCAAATTGTAAAAGGTTTCTGTCCATCCAGTGGATGCCTCAGAGTGAGAGGAAGCCAGCAAAGGTATCACCACAGCAGACAGAAGCTGCCCGAACTTAGCTATTAGAGAAGACTTTTCCCCATCACCTCATCTGAGCATGAAACAGCTGAGAAGTAATTATGCCTAATGTTCCTTGATCTCTTCCCTCTCTGCACATGGCAGGATATTCTGTTTCTGAAACACTCGCCTCATGTCCATGGCATTTGGCCTGTAGCAGGGAGGTTGACTCCAGCCCCAGAATGTCTAAAACATTTTCTTCTAATAGACAGCTCACCATAAGCTGGAAATGCGTCACACACCAGCCAGTTATTTCCACATCATAAACTCCTAATGCTTCTTTAGACTGATGGGGTTTTGTATTTGCTAAGACCTGGAAATATGCCCAATATCCTTCCATGCACGATGCTTCTTTTATTTCAGCCACGGCTGAGTTAATCGTTGGGTATTTCTGGTGCTTGAAAGCCCCTCCATTTGCTCCTGGCTATGAGCTGAAAGCTGCTCCACTGCTCGGAGCTCTCTGTCCGGCAGGGACAGAAAACATTTGTGCTGAGATCTGACCTCCCACTCTGGCCCTGGGGTTTGCATTGCGGGAATTCCCAGGACTTCAGGGAATTCCTGGGGCTGGGACCTGAGCTGTCCTCACATCCAGGTTTCCACTCAATGACCTCCTAAATGTTTTCTTTAATCTCTGCATGCCACCAATCCTATTTCCCTGCTTCTCTGCCTTTTTTCCTCTTCCACCAGCCTCGCCCACTAAAATCCCGGTAGAGTTGGGAAGTTCACCTTATCAATGTTTGCTGGAAGGAGAGGTATTTGGGAGGGCAGTGAGAATAAATACAGATTTTCAGTGGTGCCTTGACTTCTCTGCTCAGATCCTGTCCGGATGCAATTGACTGTTCATCCCAAGAACCAAAAGGCAATTCTGTTCCATTAATCACTTTGCTAGCTGACTTTTAATGGTCTTATCAACACGCTTTCTTGTCTGCAGACTGTTCTGTCTTTGAAGTGCTCTGCCTGCTCACCTCTCCCTTTAATTTGTTCCTTTTGTGACAAGACCCTGGTAACTGCAGAATTTCCTCTTTTCCCCACTGGCTCCAAGTCTGATGTGCTTTCCAGATTCTCCAGCTGCTTAACACTAGTTAAGACTGTGCCAACTTGTCAGATAAACCTTCCTTTAATTTTTTTCCCCAGAGGTTTGTGTGTACAAAGCTTCAGGTATAAAAATTGCTTTGGTCCTGAAGCTTGGCAGGCACACCTCAGGACAGCAGCAAATACCTTTGCCAGGTTCAAAACAATGATAATACTTTTGGCCATTTTTTCCAGTACTGAGAATGTAAAACTAATGGTTTGTGTGGTGGAGGAGTGTATGAGCTTATTTAAGTGAAGTGGGTTTGATTTAGCAAGAGGATTTTGCGAGGGATTCGTCCTCAATACAGCCTATTGCAGTGCTTTAAATCCCTCCTCTTTCCTCTTTTGAGGTTAATGCAGTTACATTCACGAAAGAAGGAGAGTGTGCTCTGCAACTTGACACTTTGTTTTCCAAACACCCAGGAACTAGGAGTTAATTATACCCACAGACCTACTTGCATATGCACATGCATGCAAATGCACACAGGCAATGCACGCATGGTTTGTTTTCTCTTTGCCCTCTCTAAAGGCTCTGACCTTGTACCAACCCTTCTTCTGTAGCTACAGAGCTGCTCCTTCTAGAGCTCTGCAGAGCTGCTCTCCACAAAAAAACCCCACTTTACCTCCTCAGTGCATGGCACAAAGTGCCTGTGAGCCACTACTCATGAATCCCGGCTTCCCTGGCTGACACCAGACCTCACCACACACAGGGAATCCTTCAAATGTCAGCTCCCACAGGGACTGCTTTCAAAGGACAGCAATAATGGTGATGCTTTTTACTTCTGCCACAGTTCTCTTCACAGGAGAGCAAAGCATTTCCTCAGCACTGGGTCCCGACTACAGAGGGGCATGCTGGTATGCTCTACCCTAAAAGTACAAAAATATTCTTGATTTGACTGCAAAACTCAACAGAAATGCCCACTGTGGCGGTGGCCTGTTTTCATTGAGCTGGAGAAGCAGAGATCTGGATGTGGTATATGCAGCAGGATGTCATCCATAGGGGGAAGGAAGGAAGAAGGGGTAATTTTCATTAGAGCAATGAAATCCTGCCTTTACTGCAGGATTACCACACGAACTAACCAGATTCAGCCCAAAGTCTTTTCAAATCACAGTAAATTGCCATAAATAAGAGTAAACATAAATGCCTACAAGATCACCTCTGCAATGTCAGCATAACCCCTGACACGGAACCTTACACAGATGAGTAGAGGTGGACAAAACCTCACACTTCAAGATATACAAAATGTCTAAACATTTAATGACATCTAGAAAATGGTTTAAACAATGTGGTAAGTTTATTCTGAGTCATAATGCACAACAATTAATGACAAGGGCACGGTTCCTGCCCAAATCCCTAAAAGCACAAAACAAAAGCCTTGCTGGTATAAGCACAGAATCATACCATATTTCTTAATTCCGCCCCAAAACACTTCAGATCCCCAGTCCCAAAGGAGAGCTTTATATTTATCAAAAATCCAATAGATGAAACAAAAAGTCATGGCAGAACCCAGACCGTCCAAATTAAAGCCTCTGAGAGTCTCTGTAAATCCATCACAGAACATAAAAATCATTAATTTATCTCCTGGCTTAACATCCTGCTGACAACTTAGTATCCAAATGCGTGATTAGTGGCCATTCCTTTGCAGTTGGTAGCCAAAAGGGAGTTGGGAGGGGAAGGGCTTGTGGTTACCGGCACAGATCAGGGCAGCCCCAGGAGCTGCACTTTTCCACAGGTTGCTGTATCCTCTTGGTCAAGTTGCTTAGCCTTTTTATGCCCCATCTCCCTCCCTGTCCTGGATAACAACTGCTGATTTACTTCACAAGACTTTTGTGCAGCTCCATTTGTCAGTGCTTGTGATGTATTATTTATTGTCAAAGACATAAACAATCGCATCCTGAGGATGCTGAGCACATCACCTGCATTTTGATTTCTGCCAAAACCTCTCTTCCACTCAGGACAAACCCTTTCTCCTTCATGAGCATAATAATATTTTATTAAATTATAATGTAATTTAAACAAGCTAATATATGTGTTAGGGGCCACAGAGCCAGCTCCCAATTACTGACTTTCTGGATCAGGGGAGGCTCAAGGGAAAGCCATTGGATTTGTGATGTGGTGGTGACAAAAAATCATTGCTAGTTTTGCAAGATGCTTAAAATTGGTGGTCCTGTCAGTATCTTCAGCAAGGTGTTACTCATGTCTGAAGGACAGCTTTTAGGGTGAGGAAATGCCCTGCACAGAAGCTTAAAGAGCAGCAGTATAAACATATGTGAAGAAAAGCTGAACAGAGCCCAGATAAAGAACATCTATCTCTGTTAAAGCTGCATGCGGTAAATGTATCTGAGAAAAGGCACATAAAGAGAAGTACATTTTCTATAAATCGTGGTGAAAATATTGACTTGGTTTTCATATTTTTTTCTTCTGGGGATTCTGGTCTATCAGACTTCCTTGTTCCTGTTACAAAATGTGATGACAAACTAGGCAGGGGCTAGATTTAACATCCTGACTGACCTTATCTAACTGACCTTGCACCAAAACAGCACAGTGTGCTGCCAAATTTTCCAATTCTCTTCAGTATTTGAAGTCTCAGGAGGTCCATTTCCTAAATAATTCTGCATCTGCTGAGCTTATTTCCCTGCCCAAGAGCAAAAGTCCCAGGCAGGCAGTGGGGGTATTTCAGCATGCTTAGAAATGAGTGAGCTCGGAGTGCAAAGCCCTTCTCTGGAAATCCAGAAACACTCGGCTTGTGGGTGGTGGGGCTGCTGTAAATCACTGAGAACAACGAAGTCTGTGTCACTAAAGTACCTTTAGCTTCCAAATTCAACCAGGAACGAGGGTTTAACTAAAATCCTGCCAAATTCTGGAAGATTGAACATGGTTTGGACGACACAAAATGTTGCAATTTTAAAGATACATGGCTTCACTTTGGGGAGAACTCTTCACAACACTTGAAAATAAACCAGAGAAAGTTAGAAATGTATCTTGTGACTCTCCAGAAGTTTTATGTTATTTCACTTGTTATGCAAGCCAAAAATGGTTTTAACACAAAATGGCATTGACTTTTCAATCATTAATGGCACAATCAACTAAAATACATAATCTGTTGCAGTGTTTGTAAACATGTGCAATTAAAGTGGAATAAGATTCAATTATAATGGATTATGTGTGCATAATAATGCAGATCATGCAATTCTTATTAGTTGGGCTGTACCCTGAGCTCGGTTCAGGAGGAAATTATATTGAAATGCTCTATAATGAAGAAGAAATTTTAATGGGAAGACAAGGTTGAAAAAATATTACTCAAAGCAGGAGGAATGAAAGCGTCCGGAGGCAGAATACAAATGACAGTAGTACAAAGTCATTTGACTCCATCTCCGGCTTTATGCAAAGATTAGGAATTCACACTTGACAGCTGCTGGGAGCGAGGTAGGCACAGCTCGCCCCACTGGTTGCTGCTGCTCACAGAGCAGCTCTGTGCTTCCTCTCCAGATGAACTCCCTACAAGCTTTGCTCATTTTAAGAGTTTCACAGGGTGCAAGAGACAGAATAATTAATTCCTCCATTCTAAAAGACTGTCTCCTTCTCCTAGGCTGCTACTGTTTGGGTGGGGGCAAACAGTACACCCAAAGATGCTTAATTTAATTAATTTCCACTTTTTTCTCCTGATAGATCAGCTTATGTCCAAGGTAGATATGCAGCTATCCTATCTTTCCCTTTGTTCAATCATTCATGGAAAGCGGTTTACTTCACATGAATTGGTTTAATTAACTATCATTAAGAGTGCGGGAGGGCCAAACTACATTTTCCAATGCACAGAAAATTACTCCTGAAGAGAGCATAGGTGAAACAGAACACATAAGAGCTGATCTCAGCTAAACCACGCAGACCTTGTCTCATTCTGGAAACAGATAGCTCACGTGCTGCTTTACAAAACCAGTTACCATGGGCTCACGTGTACAACAATGCAAACTGTGCTGCTCTGATTAGTACAAGACTTTGGCTTGACTTAATCAATATTTGAGAGGTGAAAGTGATACAGCAGATGAAGTAAAACAAAACAGATGACAAAGCAAAGCTGGTGTGTTGCATTAACCACACAATCCTCAGGTGGCTGAAATCCTGGAGAGCAATCTGTGTTGGCTTGGACAAGGCATTAAGGGTATCGGCCCTGAGTTTGATGCTGTTGGCACAGAGCATAAAGGTGCGCTTCTGTAGAGTGATAACAAGTGACTCTAAGTGTGAGAGATTAAACTGGAAATTTTAGATGGAGGAGAAAGCCTCTCTGCGAGTCTGGTACCACCATGGTACCACCAAACGTGAAATCTCTCAAATAATCTAGGGAAAAATTGTCCAGAGACGAGAATCTAAATTCTCCATTCTGAACAAATGCTAGCTAGAAGAAATTTGAAATTATACAAAGGAAATGATACTGTCACTGCATCTCACAGTGAACAATTGTCTCATAAATATTCATACATTCATTGCTCTCTTGTCACCCCCAGAGAGGGATGTGTGCCGGTCCCAGGGAGAGCACAGAGATCTCCTGGCTCTCCAGGGCTGGCTGATCACCCTCCATTGCACATCTGCTGGCTTCTTCTTCCCTTTAACTTGAAGTGCTGCAACGCATGAGACTTCCCTTTCCAGGAATTCTTTCTGGATATTTAATCTGTTTTCCTTTCTCATTTCCAATTCTCATACTTCCTTTTACCCTCCACCACTTAATTCTTCCCTGTCTTTGGCATTTGTACCTTTCCACACTAGATTGTAATATCTCTCTGTAGCCATTTTTCTAGGAGTGAGTGTGTTACAAATTCAGTTCTTCCATTACTGATTTAGTTCCTTTAATCTTCCTTTATAAATGAATCTCTCTATCCCCTTGATAATTTTTTGTTACTCTTCTCTGAACTCACCACAATTTTTCAATATCTCCTTGCTAATGAGTTCCCCAGAACTGAACACAATGTTCCAGGTGTAGGAACAGCAGAGCAGCACAAAGGTGATCTGAACCTGTCCTGCCCCAAACTGCACTGCCCTTTTGCTGCCATATGTAATTTCTAGCTCGGTTCTAACTTGTGCCCACAAGTCTGAAGAGAGTAGATGGAATTCACCTACTGTTCTCTTTCAGATGTTTAGCAGGAAAATTCTAAAACTTCAGGGTTTCTTTAATCAAGTGTTATTGAGTGTGCATATCTGTCCTGAAGACTGCAGTCTGAACATGTCACCCATGTGGAAGTCAAACCCTGCCTTATGTCACTAACTTAGAAAATATCCAAACTGTACAACATGCTGGGGTGTAGAAGTAGATTTTCATAAGCCTTCCAGCTCACAAGATTCCTGTCTGCAAATACAGACACACAAAATTATGAACCCAAACCTCCTTTCCTCCTACCAATGAAAACTAATGATCTGTTTGTTCCAGCAAACGCAAAAACTGGTCACAGTCTCCTGCTCTGTAACTAACCCTGAATTCATTTTATACTGTCTTGACCCAGCTGCTTCTCTCTCTGTCTGTTTGCATCTTTTGTGGAGAATTTAATTCTTCTTAGTTTCATCTCATCTGCACATCTTATTAAAATGTTGTTTCCTTCACCATTTCTAGATGAACAGTGAGGATATTAAATATAAATTAAGAGTAAGCTTTGTGGTTCTTCTACAGTCTCCTCATCTTCAACTCCGTGCTTTGCCACTCACTGACAACCTCTCTTTATAGCCTTCCAGCCTGTTTTCAATTAAGAAGACAGTCAGTGTTCATCTCCAAGCTGATTTAAATTAATTTTTCTAGAAAGATTTCATGAGGCACAGTATCAAATGCACTTCTCAGATGCAAACATATTACAGCTCCAGCATTTCCTTTATCCGTTAATTTTCTGTTTCAATCAGAAAAGCAATCAAGTTGGTCTGGTGAGATTTATTCTTGCTAGGGCGGTGTTGCTGGAGGCTCTGTGCTGCTGGGCCCAGCCCGCAGGCACCAAACACTCAGGACCAGAGCTATCTCTGAGGTAGCTGGATGTGTCAACACCTCTAAAAAAGGGTTTTTTGGGGGCATTGTTATGCTAATTCTACACTGTGGGCTCAGCTAATGGGCAGGTCAGTCATCATTGTACCAAGGAAAGCCCAGGTGAAAATACTGACTTTTGATTTCTGTCCCAAAATGTTGGGATCCTGTACGACAATCTGGGGTTCAGGGATCACTGCAGGGACCTTTTCATGGGCCTAATTGTGCCACTTGCCTTTGTATTCCTCACCTTTACCACATTCCAGAGCAGTGATAATTGGTTTAGAAAGGGTATAAGGGAGATATTCAGAAAATAGTGTTTGGGATAATTTATTTCTCATTTTGAGTGTCTGCATAGACTTTTCTTTAGTCAATTCTTAGTCTTCTGTTCACTAATTAGCAGAAATAATCACACGCAGCATGGCATTTTCACCTGTTTCCCCCAATAACAGGGGTTCATCTGTATCAGGTGATTGATGTACAGACTCATTTTCCTTGAAGTATTTTCTCATATGCTACTAAGAAAAGATATTTTATTGGCTTTTTCTCATTTCTAAATTGTTCACATTTCTTTTATCTGTCTAATTAAAGGTAGAGTCTAGACATCATTATTTTCATACCAACTTAGTTTACTAATTAATGGACATATCTTCTGTCTAGGATTTTTTTGCTGGTCTTCCCCTGATTCTTGCATAAGAATCTTTCATATTCCCTTTAAACCCTTTGACAGCATTAATTCACTCTGGGTTTTTTTTCCTTTTTTCCTATCCTTATCATTCCCTGATGAGCTTTAAATGAATCTGTATTCTCGTTTGATTCCCCTCCCACCATTTCCTATTTCAGAGCAGGATTTTAACCTCACATCTTTGAGCAGTCCCTTGTGAAGTGACTGTAACTGCGGCAGATAACAAACTTTTTGTGCACGCTTATTAATCATGCAGATTGTGCATCCTGGATTGGAGGGGGCTTTTCTGGAAATGGTCCCTTGTGAATTATGAGTGCAGGGGCTGGGTCAGGACAGGGACCATTGACACTGAGTTCTCCTAAGCTGAGTATCCTCCCATGAGTCGGACAAGCTAAAGTCGGGCTCCCACCCAAAACATCACCCATTAACCCCCAGTGCAAGCAGCAGTTCCGGCAAGTTCATCAGGTCCTTCAAAGGATCCCTGGCCTACACCTGAAGCTCAGAAAAAACGGTAAACCTCTTGCTGTCAGTAATTAGTTCCTAAAATAATTAGTTCCTTAAATAATTAGTTAATATTTGTATAGTACTTTGAAGGTGTTAAGTGCTTTATAAGTGCACACATTATTTTTGGCATTTAAGGGTCCTTTCAGTCTCTGCTGCCAGCGCCTGGCTCTCAGCATTAATGAGTTATGTGACATTGCTTAGGGGTAGATGTGTTCAGCAGAAAGGATTAGTTGTTATCTCTGCCCACACTCTATGGAAAAAACAAACCCAAACAACCCAAACCCAACACAAAATGACTGTTTCCTAGGAAAGGGAATATCCACCTTTACCACTTCCTTAGGGCAGCAGAGAGCCTCGCCTGGACAGTTGTTGTCCTGGGGGTGGGGAGCAGAGCTAAGCCGGTCTGCCCCATTCCATGTTCCAGCTGCAAACCCTTCCCTCACTCAGTTGTGGCTTGGTGGGGTAAGGGAAAAGGCAAATTCTCTCCTTCAGGCCATGTAAACCACTACATTTTTTTCTGTCGCCTCTAAAGTGGTAACTGAATATGGATGATTTTGTTTTTTAAGAGTCACTACATTTCCAGCAGGGACACCAGTGAAGTTATTCTCAAAGTCAGGCTATCAAGATATTAAATAGCTTCTTGATGAGATCTGTCTAAAGGAAGTGGAAGTGGTGTTTGTGCTGGTACTGTTTAGATTGTTGTTACAAACTTACTTAAAGTTCCTGGCTAATTCATTATTCTGGGAGCCTAATGCAAGGCAGCAGGTACTACAGTTCCCCTGCAGAGTCTATTTTCGATATTAATTATCTTGCTGTGCGTTAAGTAGTTTTTGTTTTTGCGTTTAAAGGTTTATGAAAATTAGATTATTAAAATGATAAAAACTAATTTTCTCAAGTGTAGCCACTCCGCAGCAGTCAACTCGAAAGAGAAAAATATGTGCACTTAGTTGTCTTGGAAAAATGGTACCATAACTAAATTATCATATGTGGAAGAAGGGAACAGTGGGAAAGGCTGCTTTATCACAACTGTTGTTGTTGTTGTCCTGCTGGCCACACTTGTGCTTGTGTTGATGGCTCTGCTGCTCATTTTTATTCCCAATAAAGCAGATTTTTGTCTGAGAAATTAATTTCAATATGTGACAGGAACGGCTATCACTTGCAAACATACCACATCTGCTGCAAAGCTAAGCCCAACGTGGCAGCAGGGAGTATTTTGACTGCTCTTTCGGGAGGGGAGGGCTGAAGGAACCTCCCTGGGGCTGGCTCTGGTTTCAGGGCATTAAGCTGGGCTACCCCCTTGCAGGGGCAGCTGTTCCTGGAGGATGATCCTATGGTTAAAGGAATCTCTCACCAACACCACTGCGGTGCCTGGGTTGCCTTGCTGCAAAACGGTGAGGAAGCTCTGAAGGAGAGGGATAAGTCACAGCCCTGCCTTCTGTGAGACACTGTTATTAGTCTGCTAATGCTGACAGAGATGTGGTTTCACTCCCTTGCTCTTCATCCCCGGTGACACCCAGGGGGACTCTGCAGAGCTGTTACATCTTATTACAATATATTGCTAAATTCAGATCTTATTACAATATATTGCTAAATTCGGGGCTGTTGCACCTCAGCAGATTTGTTGTCTTAATTTTGGTCAAACAGTGAACTCTGAGGTGGGGATTGGATGGTTAAGAAAGATAATCCATCTCTTTCTCTTGGAGCCAGTGGGCTGGAAGCGTGATCCGAGTGGTGCTGCAGAAGAGGTGGCACCCATGCTGCAGTTTGCTGTCCTGTCAGCTCTGCTGCTTCCATCACGGTGTCACCACTGTCACCTCTGCTGCCTCCATCACATGTTGGGTGAGACAGGGAGAAATGGGCACAGCAGCAGCAATGCTGTCCCCATCCTCTGTGCTCCCCATCCTCTCTGCGTCTCTGGAACAGAATATCCTTTCCTTTCCCCCCATCATTAGAAAATATGGGCACTTTTAAGCAGCATAACACTTTTGGTATAACAAAGTTTCCTGCCTGTCAGGCAGAGGGATCTGCAGAGAATTTGCTAATGCCAGAGCCATGGGAATTAAAGTCACTCTTATCTTTAGCAGTTGTCACCCCATTGCACGTGTGAGGATGAAACCAAAGAGCAAAAGGTGCTTTGTGAGATGCCAGTGTAAGCCAAGAAGCTGAGGACTAGCAGGAGAATTGCTCTGATTATTTTTCATGTTGCAAATATCCATTTTATGTGGTCCTGTAGTGGTTTCTGCATTTTGGAACATTTTGCTTCAACGACTAGCATTCTAAATCTCTTTTTTTCTATGAGGTTGTTATTGTTAGTGTTATGATCTGTTTATTTGTTGATATCATGCAGTTTTTCAATGTCCTAGAATTTATTATGGGTATTAGAGATGCCAATGTTTCTCCATTTTACACCTTCATTATCTGATCTAGCCCCATCATTACTCCAGATACATACAATAGCATTATCATTGTTGTCTTGTCTCATAATTCCCATTTGTTTAGTGCTTTATTTCTAAGAAATAATTTGTTAGAAAACATGCTGAGGCGTAATCAGCCCCCATATTACATATGTTTGGATCTCAGGCATTTGACAGAAAATATCTGTGACTGAGAGGTGGCACAGTGTCTGTTTTACATCAGTGTTAACAGACTGGGCCAACAGGCACAGTTAATGCTAGGACCTAACAGCCTCTGAGAGCCTAAAATGTCTGTGGTGGCTTCCCCAGTCTCCCTCACGTCCACAGGCAAGGTTCGTCCTCATGCTGAATACAGTCTCTGTCCTCAGAAAAAGAGGAATTTGTCATATGAATATGGGTCTCACCTACAGTAAAAATGGCTGATGTGCGTTCGATCCTTTTCCTTTAGTTCTCCTGAGCTGAACTTCTGTGTTGTGTGAGTCCATCCTCAGTAGGGAGGGGAAAAGAGGAGAGAAAGAGGAGGGAGTGGGGGAGGAAGAAATTAAAGCAGGATGCAGCTGCCTCTGACTGGGAGGGACACAGATGTCTCCCTGTCATGGTGGCAACTGTTAGATTTTTATACTGAGAGGGATTTTAAGGATCAAGCAAATAAAAAGTAAAGCTGAGATGTGAATACAGAGCATAGAGGGGCCAGAAAGACAGCTGGGACATGTGTGACATGAGGGGACCCTGGATTAAGGAAACTGCCTGTCCACACTGGGCAGAGAAAGTGTGCTCCCAGCCTAGAAGAAATCGCTGAATGTCCTACCTGAGAGAAAGCATTGAAAAAGTTGACCTGAATCCATTTTTAGCAGTGATTGTTCTTCTGACTGGAAGTGTTTTCCAACTACAGGGAAGCTGCAGTCAGCTATGAGCAGGTTCTGCCTTGCTGGATTCCCACCAGCTCATCCGTGTGAGGTGCTGGGATGCCACCAGCACTCGAGGACAGCCTGGGTTTGCTCAACAGCCCTTCCTTCCTCTGATTGAACTGTGCAGCTCCCGGCAATCATTGGCCCAAGTAACACAGAGTCACAGGAGGTCTTGTAAGAGCATGTGCTGCAATAAAAGCAGATAATTGTGTCTGTGTTTTAGGGAAGCTTACAGTGAGTCTGAGTTAGTAACCACAAACACAGCACTTCATTCCTCGTAAAAGGCTGGAAGGGAAAGGTCCTGGTTTCTCAGCTTGCAAGGTGTCATTAATAAACAACCCTTGGAGAAAATACCAGAAACAGTGTTTTGGAACAAATGATATGATTAAAAAAGTATATTTCATCCAGCAAGTAATTATCACACCCGCTGACATTTGCTAAGATATAATTCAGTGAAAAATAGAACCTGTGTTTCTGCTATAAATTCTGGCTCAATTCCCACAGATACCAATCCTCAATCTTTAGACAAAATTTGCTGAGGCATTGTCTGACACAGAAAATGGACTCTGAGCTCTAACGTAAAAGCTAATTACAGGAGGTACTGCAAAACAGGGCAAGAGATAATGCCAGTGGTACTTAAGAAGACAAGGTTTGGCACCCATTCTTTTCCAGAAAATAACCCCAGATATCAGCAACACTGCCTTAAATGCAGAACATGCCCACAGACACATCCTGCTCCAGAACTGAAAAGCATAAACTGCCTTCTGTCTTCACTCAAACCCCAAACACCTGCAGCACTATCACCAAATACCATAACAATTAGAAATACCATTCCAGTTCCCAATGCAAAGAAGCTATGGTATGTGTGTGTGCACAGAGAGGGAAGGGGGAGGATTTGGCTGATAGGTAAGAAGTCGAGATTGAATCTATCCAATACAATATTTGGAAAGCCTGTCTATCTATTGATCAGGAGCAGCTCTGTGCCTCAGCAGAGATGGCAGCTGTGTCAGTCAGTGCAGCAGGGCCCATCTAGGGACAGCAGAATATTGTGGGCGACATTAATGCCTCTGCAGGCATTGAGACCTTTGGCATCAGGTCTGGATTCCCCAGATGCCTTTCCCTGCTTAGCACGAGGAAGCTGCACTTTGCTGCCAGCTTTGCCTGGAGGCTGTGCTCACACAAAGGGGAAGTTTGCCATGGGCTGTGTGAAATGGCACAGGAATGGGGCTGGCACAGACAGCGTAACAGCATGGCTCTGAATTAGGCTGCAGGGAAAGTGCTGCAAAATGCACTTTTGTGTGGGAGCTGCTCAGCACTGAAGGCTCAGCCTGCCATGGGGTGGTGTGCGGGTCCTGGAGCTGGCAGTGGCCATGGGGAGCAAAGTGTCAGCTCCCAAACAGTGCCCGAGCTCAGGCAGCGAGGGAGAACTCAGGTACCACAGCCAGTGCTCAGCTGCCACCAGAGCTCCGTAAAGGACTCAGGGCAAATGTTATCATTCATTACGGAGAAATGAGAAATAGGGATCTCTGTTCTGCAGCAGGAAGCTGTCTGGAGCTGTGTCAGGGAGGTGGCACAGCCTGTGGTGGGGGCTGTAAAACACCTCTGCTCCCTGCTGTTTCTCAAGCACCATTGCTTGCTTAGGACAAGGTTTGACGTGGCAGAGCCATTCTTTTGTAGGTTCATCTCCATGCCGAGCTGGTGTCTGTGTCTGCCCAGGACCTCTTATCCACAGGTTGAAATTCCTGCTGGATTGCCTGGACACGGCTGCAGCTTTGTGGTTCCTGCCAGGGACTGTTTTCTGTATGCTGAAGAGGCAGAAGCTAAACATCCCAAGGTTGACAAGGCTTTTCCTTCCCTGAGGTGTTGCCTCCTGTGTCTCCTAGGATCTCTTGTGTTGAACTGTGTTCCAAAAGAGCACCTTCCAGTTGCTCCCATCCCTGCACCCTAACACAGCTCTCTGCCACCCAACTAACCTTCATGGCATGCCTGAGACCTTCCCGTTCTATGAGCAGCACCACACAACCCTCACATTTCAGCACGTCAAAACCACCAGAGATCACATACAGCCATTAAATGCATTTTTTGAGAGTTCCCAGATGGAAAAATTAGAGAACTGTTCTCCAAGGGTTGTGCCTGATCACACACTATCCCTGCCCTAAGCTGAGATTAATATTTCAAAGGAAATGCAGTCTCCTGTGGGCACTTTCAGAGAGGTCCTGCAGACCAGCTGAACCAGGGTAAACTTATAAGAGGCACAATCTTCTTGCTTCTTTCCCTCTGCAGTACGTATAGGAATAAACCACTTATATAAGTGTACATGTGCTATCAGGGATGCAACGTGAACTTTGATAGTTCTCATTACTGAAGGACAGGGAGGTCTGTTATCCACTGTTCCAATGCTCACAGCGTATTTGCGGGATGGTGTTGAGAAAGAACTCATGCTATGTCCTGCACAGCATGGGACACACACAGGAAAACACAGTTAATACATCTCTGTCGTGGTGGGGAGAAAAATTCTCTTCCTCCCTTGTCACAGCTGGCATGGGATCAGCTGGGTATGGAACACCTTAAATTTGTGTACCTTGGGGCATCAGGAAAGGAGGAACAGCACCTTCCCTTAATGCAAGGTGACAATCATTGCATGGCAGTAAAGAGGAAAACTGAGGTTGCCCTTGGGAAACAAGGAAATATTTGTAACTCATTTAGAAAACAGCAGGATAAGACTTGCCGATTGGCTAAATGTCTGAATAAAGTTCCTGGAGGAGAAGGAATTAATGTGCTTTCTGGTACATGTTCTAATTTTCCATCACTTTGTGGTAAGCTCACAGTTGTCATGACACGCTTTGTGATAGTGATCAATATCTAATTAGGCAAAATGCTAATTTGCTAATGCCTGAAGCCTTAAACATCACCCTCCAGAATCAGCCCCATGTGCATTACTGCTGTCTGTGACAAATCACTTGTGTCCTTGCTCTTGACCTGGCAGGGTTAACTCCTATCCCGACAGTGCCACTAGCTCAGTTTAACCTCTTCTTTCTCCTTTGTGTGAAAAGCTAAACTACAGCTGTCCCCCAGTCAACACATGATGCAGAAGGTGATGCTCAGGCTCGTCCCCTCTGCTGCAATCCCTGCAGATGTGGAGGGACAGCTGTGCCCGGTGTGCTGGTTTACACAACAATTGACGTGACACTTTAAAAAAGGCACATTTTGGTGATCCAGAGCTGCTGCAGTTTCCTCCTGCAACATAAAGAAGTTGCTGCCATCCCTTTCCCGTTTTTCCTGCCGGGAAATCTATCGCTGGTAGTATAGCAGCACCTAGAGGTGGATTCCAGGGACAGCCCTGCCCAGGGGGTTCTGTGCAGAGGTGGCACAGGGGGCTGAAGAGAGGAACTCTCGGCTCCCAGGGAGAACCCACAAAACTGCAGGGCTCTGGCAGAGCGTGTCCCAGAGTTTTCCCAGTGTCCCAGAGAATTTGGGGTCAGAGCAGAATGAACCCAACCCTCCTGCATCTCAGGACAGTTCCTCTCTTCCATACCAGACCCAGGAATGCCTAAAACTGTTGCTTTTTCTCCTACTTGACCGGCACCATTGAGAGCCCTCCTGCTTGCTCTCAAGAGCAGCATACTGCAGGGAAGGATTTACCTCTGTTTCTGACTTTCAATGGGATAAAATTAGTAGAATCTTGATTTCCACTGCCTAATTAACTTCCAAGACTAAAAAAAGCTGAGCTCTGTGACTTGGTTTCCCCTTTCTGGGAGAAGAGAGACGGCTCAATCCCATCTTCTTGTCCAACTAGGCTACCAAGACACATTTTGCATTATTCAAAGTTTCCTGTCCAGCATTTAGCTGGTATCCTCAAAGAAGCATCTGCTACGGCAGCTTTTCTTGACCCATGAGGAAAAAAGAAAAACCTTTCTGTAGTCTAAGTTTAAATTATTTGTCTAGAGGGAGGATGAAGAGGGCTGAAGGAAGACGTTCTCTGCAGAGGAGCTCGCGTAATTGCAATAAAGTCTTGTCCTGTGCATGCCCAGGCACTGCTCTGCAGAGAGGTCAGTTCTGGGAATAACTTCCCCGATGCTAATAAATCAATATAAGTGTGCATATTATCAAACCTGTGAAAATTGATAAAGGCAAGTAGCCAGCTGCTGTGTGTCAGTGCAACTCCACAGCATTTGGTTTGCACCCGTCGGTCAGGCACCGGCCATAAGGCCAGAGCACGCGTGTGCCACAGGGGGTGAGCTGCTGCAAATTAGGGGCCCTGCAGAGCCCCTGCTCACCAGATGCTTCACGGAGTTCATTAATTGCTTAAAGAGCAGATGAACTGAGTGTTTCCTCAGGAAACACCGAAAGAAGTGAAGCGAGAGCATTTGGAGTGGAGTTCCAGCGGCAGCTGGAGCAGCTGGTGGGCAGCAGGTGGGCTGGGAAGTGGGAGGCAGTGGGATGGCCTCTGCCTGCACACACCACTTGGCATTAATCATATCTGCTGGGCTTGTGCAGCCTCCTTCAAAACTTCCGAGGGAGATGAGGCACGGCATGTCTTTAACTCTTTGAACTGTGGTAGAGAGCTTGTCTGGAAACCACGCTAACAGGGAAATCCACAAAGTATGTCCGCTGGTTTTCCAGACTGTAAGCAGCCTTGTCTGGTTTTTAGGTAGGTGCTGGGTCTGATGGTGTGCTCCTTATTTTCAGTGGAAAGGACACGAGTAATAGCTGTCTTGCTCAATGTCATGAATGACCATTGAAGTCAGCATTGGATGTGAGAGACATTTCCCTCATTGAATTAATTCTGGAGTGCAAGGTTTCATTAAATACAAGAAACAGACTTTGACTGAATGCTGCAAAGCCTCTCCTAGCTGCAGCTATTCCTTCTTGTCCTTTATTTATAAACTGAATCCATATTGGAACTGTAAAAGTGACAATTCACTTAAAAACTGACAGTAACTGTTCCCTTTGCAAACGCACCAACAGGAATTATTTAGCCTCCATAGAGGGAAAGGTTGTATTTCCCATCCTAAAGGTAGAGGTTTGAAGCTCAAACCTTGCCTAGGGTCTCACCTGTTTCCTAGGAGCCAGGAGCAGAGGTCAGGTTTCCTGTACTCCAGCCCAACCCTGTAACTACAGGACTATCCTCTAATCTCTTATTCCTGCAAGCCATTACTCTATAAATGTGATAAATAGACTGGTAGAAATGTTTAGCATTCAATATTCCTGAGGCATAATTATTCCAGCCTCCCTTGGCAACAGAAACATTACTCTTATGTCAAAGATGAGGAAACAGGGGCATAGTGCTTTGTCCAAGCTTGTAGGACTTTTCAGCCCGGGCTGTGGCCCCAGGTCAATCCTATAAACTGTGTTCCAGTCAGTGACTGCCAGTGAATTAAATAATAGCTCCGTGGAACAAGAAAATTAAGGAGCACTGCCAAGGAGGACAAGGTATGGTTTTCAATGAGATTTGAAAATCGAGACAGGAGTTGATTAGGTTCATATCACTGTGAAATCTAGAGATGTTAAACAACCAGCTCTCCACAGCTGGGCTGGTGGGAATATCGACCAGGTGGAATTATTCCTCCAAAAATGCTGTAACCTGCTATTACTTCAGTGCTGCTTGGAGGGGGTTATTCTGTCATGGGAGGGAAGAAACAAACCTTTCCTTCTCTGACCCCCAAAGTCTTAAGGAAACCCAGTGTAATAACATGGTACTTAAATTTTCCTTGACTGTTTTGCAAAGAAGATAATGCCAGAGAAGTAACCGAGACACAGTGGGAGAGGGAAAGTTTATAGGTAATAACAATTAAAAGAATAATGAACACATCTGTAGTGTCAGGCCACATCTACTCTGTGATAGGAAAAATTGCAGGAAGGGGAACATTTGAGTGTGCTGAGCCCCTGAGCGTGATCCCTCCTGTCCCTGGCACAAGCTGTGCTTTGGCTGTGGTTTGGATGGGCTCGATGGAGGAGAGACCAGGAGGCAAAGCCACTGGCCTGTGCTTCCTCTGCAGGTCCTGGGGCTGAATGACCATGGGGCAGATCCCTGCACTTTGGATCTCCCTTTCCAGACTGTAGGGAATGTCAGAGGACAACAGGGGAGAGTGACACTGACAGGAGGCTGAGAATTGTGATGAGCTGACACATGGTAGAGAGAGACAAGGGTGTGCAAACCCACACTCTAAATGTGCAAGACATAAGGCAGAGAGGGAGGATTATGGATGCTGAAACTTTTGAAATGCTAGTTTTCCAAGAACGTCTGTCTTTGCCATGATGCTCCCTCTCCAATTACATTATTAATGGTTTGTTATGTGAAATCCAGTTCCAGCTGACTGGCACAGTTTCCCCTGTGATGAGTAACCTGCAGAGAGCAGATGGGTTCCTTGCTCTGACTTTTCCCAGGGATGCTCCTGCCGTCCAGGAGAAGCAGGGCCTCTGGGAGCCCTGGAAATGGCTCTTCTTGGGGGCCTTGGTTGGCTGAGGGACACACAGAACATGGAGGTGGAGACAGACAGTGTACCAAAGGTTTCATGGAACAGCAGCAGGGTTTCTGGATGGCTGTGCACAGTGGTGAATTTATATGGATTTTCTGCTGCATCGAAAAGGAGAACAGGAGCAGAGAAGTAGGAATGAGGGGGAAAGGATCAGCATTGATTAAGCTGACAGTTCTGCTACTGTCATTGTGGACACAGCCACTTTCCTTTGCCAGCAGCAACTTCAATAATAAGATGCAGAGGGAGAAGGAGGGAGTGTTAGCGCTGGGCTGCTTGCAGTGCTGCTGGCAGTATTTAGATGAGAAACTAGTGGTGTGATGGATGGCCGTGATGCAAAGATACATAGTGATCAGTGCTCTGGAAACGCGGGCAGATTAAGTAGGACTGTGCCTGACTAGTCTGAAGGTGACTCTACTGAGAGCCTGCTAGATGCTGATCTCCTTTTGTTCCCCACAAATAATATTTGTGCAGAACTCACAACAGTTCTTGCAAATATGTTGGCAGGCTTTGCTTTCTCAGTTTGGCCTAGATCTGCTACAGGACAGTCTTTGCCATCTTCACGGGCACCAGTTAGGGCTGGACTGAGCAGGGACAAACCACAAGGAAGGAATCGTGGTGACTGCGCCCTGTACCTGTTATCAAGCCTGATGAATGAAACTAAATCTTTTTGCACCCACGGTTTCAGCCCTAAACCCCTGCTTTAGAAAAGGAGGAGGGTGAGGCAGAAATAGTGTCTGGGCTGGTTGGTGTTATCTATGGTTGTTTTTCTGTTATCCGTGGGATTTGTGGAAGCAGGTAGAGAGGTCAGGCAGACAGGCTTCAAGATGGTGAAGAAGAAGCTTTATTTACAAGAAGTTCTTTTTATACACACTAATAAACAATTGTCTATTGGCCAAAAACAATCCACCCCCAAAGACCTATTGGTTATGGCTCGTACACCTCTAACACAAAACACAGAGATTAAGAAAGTACAGTTTATCTATATTCTCCATGAGAGAGAAAGAAAAATCCTAAAACACTGCAACTACAGTTATCATCAACACGTGGGTTTGCACACTGGGTGTAATTGTAGTTAAGAACAGTATCCACCAAATCTTGTACCTCACACAGCTGCTCTTAAGTCTTACATTAGACTGCTGGACTAGGATTTAGGGCTCATTCCACCCATTTTCATGCACAGATTCAGATTAAGTGAAGGGTGTTTCTGCTTTTAAGACCTTGATGTGTACGGGACAGTTAGCTGTGATGGGCAGCTCTGAGAACAACCACTCGTATAAATACCCAGACATCATTATTTGGATCCACATCTCCCAGGTCATTATGAAGGGGTAATATTTGACATATTTTAAAACACCAAGTCAAGTTATTTACAAGTAGGCTTCTACTTGGAAATGAGTATAAACTTTTAGTTTTAATTTTGCAGGAGTTAAACTGAGTGTTATTAACATCTCCAATTCTAGACTTCACGTAATAGAGCATTTTGGATATCTATCACTTGTCTCCACTCAGCCAGAGGCACTGTCTTTTCTCCTCTTTCATCCAAGGACAAAAGTAATTCGTTAGGATGGCAGATTTTCTTCCATTCTTGCAAATTAGCATTAGAGCATCACTATAGAAATAATCCTTGCTATCTGGATTATGGCAATTAAATTTCTATAAATGAAAGCTTGCTTCTAAACTAATATTTAAAGAAGATGAGAGATGTCCACATGAGGGGCATTACTAAACAGATTTCAGTTTTTATTTTTCTGACAGAGATTCTGTTTCTCCTGGAAGGGTAATGTACATCTATCTTGCAAGGAGTTTCCTTAGAGGGTTTAAATGAAGAGTGAAGCTTTGAGAACAAAGTGAAAATGGAAGAAGAAATATACTGCCATGGGAAGATCAAAAATGAGGCACTTGGGGCTTCAGAGAGTTATCATTAATCCCCTGCTGCCCAGAGGGCATTCCTGTGTGACCATCAAAATGACACACATGCAGCTGTCTGGCGGTTTGCCACATCTCTGGGTTTGATGGACTTTGCTCTGGGGATGTCTAAACCTCCAGCTGTTCAGAATGGCAGCTTGTTTTCCTCAACAAATTCGCTCTGATGTTTATCTGACCTATCTGAAGCCACAAAAGTTTATTATAAATTGTTTCCAGTGTGTTTTCAACACCTTTTCCCTACGAAAACCTGGAAACACAAGCAGCCATCAAAACCTGAACGCCTGTCCTGCCTGAGCACAGCTTTGCCTTTAGCTGAGGATCAGTGGCTGTGCTGGGATGGCTGGGTTGTACTGCCTGAGACTGCTCTTGTACTCATGGCTCAAAAAAATGTATGATAATGTTTACCTTCCTAATACAGGGGGAGAAACACAAGTGTGTGTCTGTCTGGTGTGCTGACAAGATAGTGAGGGTCACATGTACCCCCAGGACAGCACAAAGAAGTCCCTGGCTGGCTCTGTGGGGCAGTACTGCATGGCAAAAACATATACTTCAGATACATAAAAGGAGGGAAAGGTCAGAAATTTACTCCAAGAGGCAAAGTGAGCTCTTTGAAGTGAGGAGGAGCTCAGGGACAGAGCTAAGGGTCTCACTGAGCCAGCAGTGCCTGAAATAGTTTGGCTCTGTTCACCTCATCAGCTTGGGCATTCTCCAAATCAAGGGATTTAGAGAGCAGGGAAACTGTTTAATAATAACTGACAAAATGTAAGCATTGATTTTGAAAATGCTGCACAGGTGTGATAAAAGAGTAGGTGCGTGATGGATGACAGAGATCTGTGAGAAGCACTTGTTTGGCTTTGTTTGGGTTGAGTAAAAGATGAGAGAGAGAGAGGGAGAAGGATTTCCTGACAGCAGCATGAATATGAACAGTTTAAGACACACTCAGACTATATAAAATATTTCAGAGCCTCCTTTCCCACCCTATGCAGCTGCACACAGATTCAGGGATGGTTAGCAAGACAATATCTGATGCCTGCAGATAAAACGTTTATTTGCTTTCACATAAAAAGTGAGCTGGAAGTACAGCTCATGATTGCAAACTGGGAAAGAAGACAGATATTTCCAAAGCTACCGCCAATCCCCTTACAAGGACATGATTTGACTCCTGCACATACTCAAGAGGAACCCATGACTCAACACGTGGGTCTGAACTGAATTGCATTCACAGGTTTTTACTCATTATGACTCCTAAGCTCCAAAAGTAAGAGCCTTTCAAAAAAAAAAGAAAATTAAAAAGACACCAGGGGGTGATGTTAAAAAACTACCAACAAACCAACCCTTTTGAAATAATGGGAACAACTGTACATTTTTCTTACCAGTGAAAGAACTAAAATGCAGGTGTATTCCAACTCAGATAAATCTTAAGTTTCCGCTGTGTATATTTGAGGCTGTAAATTGAAAAAAGACTGATGCGGGGAGAAGAAAGTTTCCTTGCCAGATGAGGGTTTGGCCCTTCTTGCTCAAATATAGCTCTAAATCCAGGACTTTCAATCTCTTAACAAAACTCCTGAACACAGTAAATGCACTGCAATGGGATTCAGGGAATCTCACTGGAGTCAGCAGGACCTGCTGTGGCAGCTGATTCCACCCAGCGTGGGTGAGAGGGGAATGGACGGGGTTTCCTCTCCCTTTGCTCCTTCTCCCAGTGCCACCAGCAACACAGACACGTGCTGCAGCATTTCCAAGCAGCCTCTGTGCCTGAAATTGGGCAACTCATTATCCTGCAGGAAGGACACAGATGGGAATTCAGGGATAACTGCATTAACCTGGCTCATGTTTGAGCATGCTGATAGCAGCCTCTCATAAGAGAACGAAGTTCTCGGGGCTCAGCTGGAGGATAAGGTCACAAACTGTCATTCTTTATAGTAGTTTTTAGAACTTTTGCCTCCAAACATACAGATGAAGCCCACTCCCTCACTTAAAAGTCAATATTTTGATAGGAATACTAATGCAATGGGGGAATATGTGTCACACAAACAGCACCACAGACCAGTGTAGGCAAGTGGGTATTTTCTAAAAAAGCTGTGAAATGGATAGTGTTTACATGCACAACCTTTCTTTTGCTGGGAGAGATTTCAGCTTTTCAGTTGTCTGAAAACACAGACAGCAACTGGCCATCCATGGAGACCTGTTAGTTCTCCTCCAGAGCTCATGACTGCTCAGGAAATGCAAGCAAAAGAGTCCAAACTGGCCTCATCTAAGCCATTCTCCATAATTTGTCTTATTTGTTGACTAATATAGGGCCACCTGTTTAGTTAGTGAGACAGAAGAATTAAAATAGAGAAATCATAGAAAAGAAAGACTGGGAGGCGCCTCAAATGTCACTTGGTCCATCTGCTGTCCCGTGGCAGGTTCAGCTTTACCTGCACCACTTCTCTCTGTTTTGTCCAACCTATTTTCCAAAATAATTTCCAAAATTTCCAAGTTGCCCACCAGTCCACCAGGAATCACACTGATCCTTTGGGGGCATGCAAATCTCAGGACTGGAAAACGGGAGATACATGCTAACATCAGCCTGTAAGGTTGTTACTGATAATGTGCTTAGGTTAATTTTGGCTAGATGGGGTTTTTGGTCTAATGCACTTACACAGTTGCCTTTAAGAGTTTAATTGTTACAAAATGGGATTGGGCACACACTGAGCAGCTCTCAGGTGGTGCTTTATTCATGATCTCATTGAGGTTACTCATCGCAGAACTCACACCAATGAGTGCCAGGCTAACAGAAGCATTTAAGGAGACCACCAGCATATTATGGATTTTAAAAATTGCTTTTAATATCTAATGTCCACATCTTAATACCAGTCAAGTTAGCTGAACCCCTAAACACACTTGTGGGCACTTCAAGTGGGTGGAAAGGAAGAATGTTTGTGAATGGATGCAAGGAAACAGCTGGAAGATTTCACAGAAGAGGCAATTCAGAGCTAATCCCAGGCTCTGCTGTGTGACAGCGCCTCTGAAAGCTCTTCTATTTACTGATGAAGAGCAATTCACTGAATTGTACTATTTATATGTTTTAAGCATTTTTCCAAAACTGCATACTTCACAGGAATATGTGGGACAAACTGGCAATGGAAAGGAGCAATTCAAAGTAGTTAACAGGTCTGACTGTCAGTTTTATTCAGCCTGTATATAGAAAGCTTTTTTAAAGTAGTTTTAAGGAAAATGAGAAGCAACACTCTTGATCTTACATTGTCTCTTACAGTTTGAGGAGCTAGCACAAATCCCACATTCCCTTCTTCACTTCATGGAATAGAAATCAGAGAATATTGCAGTTTTTAAAAACAATTCTGCTTTGGCTAAGAGCAGGAAAATCCATTATTCCAGTGATGGAGAGTAACACTATAAAACTTATTTATTTGTATCAGGTAGTACAGGTTTTACCATCAATTCCTGACTTTTCAGCAGCTCTCTACATTAGTTGGACTTAATTAATATCCTCATATTCCAGTATTTTTCTAGATTGAATCTTCCTAATTTGAAAGATATGGCTTGGTGCTGACCACCCAAAACAATCCTTTTTCAGGCAGACCAGAGTGGAGCAGACATATATGTACCACTTTCTTCCTAACCCAGGACCCAGGAGTTTTGCTTTTTGGCACCACTTTGGAAGCTTTAAGATTAGGGAAGGATGAAAGTCAAAAGATTTGAGGCTCTGAGGGGTTGCACTGCACTCTGGTTGTTTGTTGTTTTTTTGGGTTTTGCTGGTTTTATTTTGTTTGTGTGTTTGGTTTTCTTTTTTGAACCTGAAGAAAAATACTTAAGTGTGTTGAAATTATAGACAGTGCCAAATTGCTGGCCCAACATTTGTTATCTTTTTCTCCCTACAACTTCTCCTCCTGTTTGGTAATTGCTCTTGTTTGAGAAGATTTGGTTGGGTATAGCTTTTGTTTGGGTATTTTGCACTGCTCTGAGAATAAGGCCCCAAAGAGAAAGTTAAGGAAGAAGAAATTCCTGGGGGCAGAGAAATTGAGCAAAAATATTATTGTCACACTCAGAACGTTCACAGATGCCTTTAATACCATGTATCCAAAAGCAAAACATATCTATCAGGGGGGTTACCTTTGCCAGTATTTCTCAACAAATCTCCAGAAGCTTTTGGTTGAGCAAGAAACACCGCATATTTTCCCCACTTTTAAAAACATCACCATATAATCAGAAATAAATAGATTGCTGTTAGCTTCAACATAATTTCATGCTGTCCAGAAACAAGACAGGGGAAAAACCTTTTAGGTAAAAGCAGAAATTTCATTAAGAAGCAATATGTGAAACACTTTCCTTGTTAAGCGTAATTAGCAGTTCAAAGACACTCGCCTTTCAAAGTGTCTGCTTTGATTCCTGTCAGATGCAGAGGCAGTGATATATGACACGACATTCATCAGTAACTCTCAACATAAAATGATGTGATGATTTTTCTCTAATTGAGGGGATGGGAATGCAAGCCTTTCTTTTTTTTTTTTTTTTTTTCCCTTAAATGAGCTTGAGGAATAATTTAAATGGCTGTCAGATCCCCAGCAGCAGGTAGTGGATGGAAGATTTTTAAATTCAGTTTTTGTCCATTCCCAATGTTTTTCTTTTAAAAGTATTTTGCTTTCTGACATGTTAGATATTACTTATAGGAGTAGTTTTCCTCTGTCTTTAAGGCTTCTCCTGTTCAAATTTGCCTGCTGAATTCAATATACCCTGCTGACAACTTTCTTTGAGACTGGCTGGCTCTTCTGAAATATATTCCAATTGAGAGTTTTCAAAGCAGTTTTATTTCATTTTTGATCTTCCTGTGACTATCAAGTATTATGCTGGCCTTTTTTTTTCTAGGTGGCTGCTCTAGTGTTTCTTTCTCTTCACTCTCCAGTGACTCCCCAGCACATTTTTATTTTACAAGTGGATATTGTTTTGTGTACTGTTCCCCACATGCTATTTTCTTAGTCTCTGGATTCTACAATTAACATAATTCTGCATTTTTTTTTCAGAGTAGGATAACTACTATAATAGTCTAAAATAACTAATATAATACTCAGCTAGGATGGCTCAGTAGCAGAGGGACTTGCGAGCATGAACTGCTCACAGCAGAAATATAAGGTTTGTGCTCCAGCTGAGAGCTCAGGAGAGAAGGGATGACTGGTCCCACATCACCCTGAGTACCCTGATGTGGCTTTGATGACTGCAACAGGTTTTTTCCATGTGCCCAAAACCTGCCCCTGCAGATTTTACACAGCCTGTGGGCATCATTTCAAGCTGTCCAAAAAGAGAAACTGAAAAGCTGGTAGAAATACTCCCTGCTATGAAATCAAGTTGTGAAAGTAACTATACAGGTTATTTTTAATTTCTTTCTCTGTGTCTGTGGTTCAAGGTTTTAAACATGATCCAGGCCTGTCTTCTGGGTTTGTTCCTGACACAGGGCTTTCTCTCTTTTCCCTTGTTACGAACGGTGTGACTGCCTGTGTTTCTGTCTCAGTGTAACATATGAAAAGCAAAGTGTTCTTGTCTCAGTGCAGCATATGAAAAGCAAGGTTCTGCAGCAAGATGTGTCCTGGGAGCCTTGGTGGAAGAGGAGGGTTATACTTTGGGAAAGCAAATGTTCACAGGAGCTGCAGCTGCTGCTCTGTGTGCAGTGACTCAGCTCTCTGGGCACGGCTTTGCCAACAAAAATGCAGCTAAACTCAGTGTTTCCATGAAACCAGTGACAGTCATACTGTGAGCTCTGGTTCTGACTTGTAAAAACTTCCATCCACTTCAGGGAACTCTTTGCTGTGGCAAGGGATGAACAAAGCCAGGGCACTGTGTGTGCACCCAGCCAGGGGAGGTGCCCGCCCCAAGGAACGTTGGGTCTGCATGAGACACGAGGGACAAGCCGGAGGCAATGACCAACAGAATGACAATTTTTATATCCCCAGCTCAAGGCTGTCCCACTCTAACACTTTGCTGAGTTAGCGTCCCCTCAGAAGTTACATTTCCTTCTCACACCAAAACACAACTGCTTTCTGGTGCAACCTGAGGGAGCGCAGTGTCTGGTCTCTGTGAACTGGAGAGGAAAGTAATCTAAAAAAGTTTGTTGATTCTACAAAATATTTTAGGAAAATGTTCATTCTCTTTCATATATGAACCAGCCCTGTGGTCTCTGACCTGCAATTGTTTGCTATCAGTATTTTCCTAGAAAACTTTTAAATAGACATGAGATTGTATTATCAGCAGAGAGGAAATAACCATGTTTTTTTTTTTGGCAGTTGAGTCGGGAAACCTGGCTCCAAATCCCAGGATAAAGTACCAAGAGACCAACACACCATAGGTGTGCATGCAAAACTAATGGAAACGAAAAGTTTGATATTAGAAATACTCATTAAACAGTACAGAAAAAAACGAAAAAAAAACAGACCCACCATCTCAGTAAATTTCAAGATTAAAAAAAGACATCTTAGCAAACAGAAAGAATGAGTGCCAAGAGTATTTAGTATTTTATTGCCTATTTTTGACTCACATGTGGAGTCTTGTTTGTACAACACAAGACCATTTTCATCCACCCAACTGCCAGGTACGCCACCCTATGAGTAAAAGATCTGCATGTCATCAAATCCTCTACTGAGTAATTTTCCTTTAAAGACACCATTTTTAATTTATCTCCAAGTCCAGCTTAGCTCTCAGTACCACTTTCATGCCAGTATCACCAAACTGCACCAGCATTACAGGATTATGGAGTGGGATCACTTACCCTGTCAAGTCTGGTTTCACACTGATACTTCCAGCAGGGTGGGTGCTATATTTTATTAGTTACAGAGATTCACTGCACATCCAGAACCTGCCCTCTGCACCCTGCTTTTATAGCAGGATTCAATACAGCTGAGCAAATACAACCTCTGCATTATATATGAGGTGCAGGGAGATGATGGGAGCAGGGTAAATGCTCTCGTCAGGTGTAGTGTGTGCACAGGGAATCAGAAACACACAGACACCCTGCAGACGAGGGAAAAGGAGGAGGGAAAATGTGTTTGAGGTCTGCCATGAAGGCCCAGGAAACCCTGCTCAAAGGATTTCTGTCCCAAGCAACTCTGTAATCCCTACCCAAGGCCTGGATGCAATTACAACTCCAGTGCATTTCCATGCCAGGCTTTAGTTAAATTCTCAACATTGCAGCCAAATAGGGGGGAAAACCCCAAACAAATCCAGTGTACTCATTGCTAATAACTTCTGAACAGCAAACCGACAGCAATTCCCCAGCCCAAACAGCTCCACTCGTTTCTACTCACCTCCATTTGTCTCGGGGATATTTAAGGCAAAGGCTCATTTTCGTCCTGCGGATTCGGTGCTGCTGCTCAGCGTTAATTTGCCAGGTCGTAAAAAGGCTCCTGACCAGAAGGAAGAGGAAAGCAACACGTAAAACAAACACAGAAGCCCAAGAGGAAAGCTACACCCTACAAACCAGCACTAATAGCAACAGCAAGACTCGGAAGGAGAGAACACTCCCAGTTAGTAACTTTTTCCATCGATACATCTGTTACAAAACAGTTTTGCTGCAAACTTCTCTTCCTTCTTGAGAGCAATGCTTTTCTCTAGTGGAGACCTCAGATAAACTACAGGATGAATATGGGGTTTGTCAGGGCTTTTTTTGGTTTCTGTTTTTTACCAAGTAAGCAAATTAGTGAAATATAAACAAGAAGCTCAGCTGACTGCTTTAAAAATACACTGCTAGGCAGTAATTATCACAAGGTGCATTTGCCCATACTTCAGATTTTTTTTTTTTAAAAATTCAAAAGTCTTAAACAGAAGCAGAGTCATATTTGAAATAGCCACCGATGGGACTTTCTGGCCAGAAAGCCTCAGTGCAGCAGAGGTGAATGTTCAGATGATTAATAACTTAATTTTTTAAGAGCCTGATGGGCAGACATGGAAAATATGCCAAACTGTCCTTGCCTCAGAAGGATTTTTAGTGCCAAAACAGAACTGCAGTGAGAAGGAAAACTCATGATTTCACCTCTAAAGACTTCCAGGGTAAAGAGATGTGTGGAGGGGCAAAGGGATTTATTGCAGCAGCAGGAGCTGCTGGGCCCAGCTGTGTTTTCACACTCTTGCCCCAGTGGATTTAAGTTTCTCTGAGTGCCAGGGCTGTTCCTCGGTGTAGGTCATGGGGTAGCTACGTGTGTGAGCCCACAGAGGCAGCCTGGAAACTTTTGTGCTGACAGTTAATGCGTGGCTTGGAAGAAATAACAAACAATTTGGTTTGAATTAAAAAAATTTGACAGGTACATCTTGCCAAATGTTAGTTATAAAGGAAAACTGATGGATATATCATGTTTGAAAATTCCCAGGGTGCAGCAAAATTCATTTGTTTTCCAAAAGCCAGTATCAGGTTCTTCTCTGGCCTCAGAATAAACCTGGAACTATTTCAGGGAGGCTGAGAGAAATTAAGGTCGTTCCATTCACCAGAGTAAATGAAATCTGCTTTGAGCCCAGAGCCAGGAAATGCTGTATGCAGTAGCAGAGGTGTGATAGAACTGCTGTAGGCAGTTGTCCTATTAAATGTAATATTAACCTCCCCCCTTGTGCCCCTTGACACCTTGCTTTGCTGCTTTGCTGTTTTCCACGTGCCGGTGGAATTTTTAAAAATGTTGAGTTACTTTTTGAGACACACAGATCATGTATTAAGGTGATAAGTCAGATCATTAGGAGAAAGAAGTTATCTGGTTCCTATCTGGAATATTAAAAGACACCTGAATCTGCTTGGTTCCCAAATCTCCTCAGACCCAACGGAGCAGATGTGCCTGTGTCCTTGGTGCTCCTTGAAAACTGCAGTCAGCACCTCCTCCAAACCTTTTTCCTGAAGGAGTTTTCCCATGTGAGCTCCTCTCAGCCAGGAACAAACCTGAAACCTTTTCATCCACACTGCCAAGCAAGGTAAAGGGTGGCCTTGGGACACAGCCCAGGGGGGACAGAAGTGTCCCCAGCCCTGGCTCCCCATTGCCTTCAAGCTGAGAACGGCTCCCTGGGCAGGAGGAACCTGCGTATTTCCCCTCCAGTGCAGTGGTGGTGCAAACCCCAGAGCAACATCTGGCCGAGGTTTGAAGACTGAGGACTTGAAAAGCTGTACAAGAGGTGAGAACTGATTTCGGAGGGACAGGACAATTGACTTACACCACTAAAGTCCTTGTATATAAAACCAGACCTTTAGAAGGACACAGGAGAACCTTGGTTTTTTTGGTCTTTTTGGATTATTCCTGTGAGAATGCTCCTTTTGGTCTGGCATGGTATGAAATGACATGACAGCAGACTTTCCCCCCCTTTTATAATTTTCTCTCAGAAAAAGCATCTGGCCTTGCTGGCTTTGAAGCTGGTTAAAAGCTTGACATGTCAACTCTGAATAATTGAGCCAGGTTAATGGTAGAACATAATTTCCAAGCCCCTCAGCATATAAATTGGTTGGTACAGCTGTTTGGAGTAATCGCCAACAATGGATTTGTGCTTTCTCACTCTTCACAGAGCTGGTCACCTTACGAAGGAAAGTCAGCGGAGTAATTCCAGCACAATTATATTTAAGCTACTGGTTTTCAAAGGGCCCTTGAAACAATGTATTTTCTTCCTCATTAGTAATGCTGCACTGCCAGAAGCACGGGTAATGTTCTTGGGTACCAAACCTGGCTCTACATGCAGCAAGGACTGGGTTTGTAGTCAATCCAGAGGCTGTTACTACCCAAAATAGTGAAAGAGTCCTGCTGCCCCCTCTCTGTATCATTCTGTATATTAATTTGATTAATATTTGAACAGAACGTATATTTAGCTTTTGTAATGAGTTACAATTGATTGTATATTTACATGTCCCTCTGTACACGCCCTCGCACAGGGCTCTGGTTCAGGGCTCAGAGAGCACCAAAGTCACTCCATCCTCTGCCCATTTCACTCCCTGGCTGTGTCTCTAGGAAGGCAGAGAGCAACAGACCTTTGACCTTTCAGTGAGATTTGAATTTTGGGGTGACCTTTCACCTTTCAGCAAACAAATTTCACTCTCAGTGTGACCTTTGACCTTTCTGTGACCCCTGATCTTCTGAATCACTTTACATTTCAGGGTGACCTTTGAATCCTTGATGACCTTTGACATTGTGAGAGACCTTTATGTGACCTTTGACCCGTCCTTGACATTTTACCTTTATGTGACCTTTAATGTGTTAGTGACTTTTTACCTTTCTAGAGACCATTGAGATTTTACTGTGACCCTTGATCTTTTTGGTAACCTTTGACCTTTTTGCTATCTTTCTGACTTTTTGGTATGACCTTTGACCTTTCTGGATGACACTTGATATTTTTATATTGCCTCCGGGGATTACCTTTGACTTTTGATATTTTGAGTATGGCCATTTACTTTTCTTCCCCTATCTATTTTCAGGTTATTTTATCCCTTATTTAAAAGACAGACCCAGAACACCCTCCACCCCACTTTTCTCTTCAAGAAAATCCCCTGCACATGATAGTTTTGTGGTGCTCGACTATCTGTGCTTTCAAAAGATAGTATGTATTTTGTGGTAGAAATTGGGTGTTTCAGCACTTACAGAAAGACTGTACAGAAAGATTTATTCATGGTTAGAAGTATCTGGATATTCTTATTGATAGAAACAGCTGAATGTTTTTACTAATTTGACCTACAGTAATTCATAGCAGATGCATCACAAATTAATTATGTGTTCTGGGAAAAAAGATTCCCTATCATCCCTTCTGCTGGTTGCTGCCATTTAAGTTCCTTGGTGCATCTTCTGTTGATGTTGTGTGAGACACAGTAAACATTTACAGTCTCTTTTCTGTCCATTGTTCATAAACATCTGCTGGTGTCAGTTTTAATTTACTTTCCCCTTCCACTCAGTTTTATTTGATCTGTATCCTCATTAATGACTTCTGCCTGTTAATAAGTGATCTTGCTCTTCTTCTTCTCCAATCCTGTTTTATGATTTGTCAATGGTGGATTCCACCAGAGACAGCAGTATTGAAAGCATGAATGTGGGAAGTGGAAAGGGCTGATGTAATGCCCTAATTCCAGGTAGGAATTCTGAACAGGAGAAGGGAGTATCCCCTTGCAGTAGTACTATAAGTCCATATCTTGGTGCCTTTGGTGTCAAGTTCTCCTAACAGGACACTTTGCAGTCAGAACAATTCTCTGGAGGCTTTCTTGGCCATCCGTCCTCGGGAATTTAATTGTGACCTTCCTAAAAATCCTCTCATGAACAGGCTTGAGAATACAACATGTCATCAAAACCACCAACTAAAACAAAAATCACCCATCTGGACTCTGGTGGATGGGCCACCTTTACTTAACCTGGAAAGAGAACATAAATAAATACATAAATTACATCGATAAATTACGTCTATAAATTATATTCAATAAATAACATAGTTCTGCTACATTTCCTGAGCATTTCTGATAAAAAAATAGGACCCAAAACCAGAACTTTAAAAAATACAGTTTGTTTCATGTAAGATCAGCTAAAGCAGCCAAGCAAACACTTCCAGGGATTAGGTACATAAAAGGAATGATGTGTCTCATGGAAATAATATTTAGAACAGCTGAGATTAAAGAAGTGACCCTGGCCCAGAGGCTATTCTAAGATATTGGATGATTCCTCACGCAGCCAAATTTCCTGGGAGGTTGTGAGCAATGTTTAGTGGGCATAAGATGTAGTCTCATTTCCCCTGGATAAAAAACACACTTAAACTCACACACTGTTGGATTACAGGTTTGAGCACTGGGAATGAGAGGGGAAGGCATATTTCCAAACCCAGGCAGTACTTCACTAAAATTCCCTATGCTGATACAAATTCGCCCTGGGATTTTACACCCAAAAGAGAATAACTTAGCTAGGATCCTTGCTGATTCCCTCCAGCCCTGTCTGTCTGTCTATCTATCTATCTATCTATCTATCTATCTATCTATCTATCCATCATATCTAGCTTAGCCCGAGGCAAAATGTGCCAGCTATTCCCATAGGCAGTACCTGGGATGCGCTGCTTGTCTGCACAGCCTGCCCAGGACTGTGCACTCCTTGGGCAATCCTGGGAATTTCTGTCGTGCTTTCATCTGTTTGTGGCATTTGGATTTTATTTCGGTAGTGGGGGAAGGAAGCTCTGGCAGTGTAAGAGTGGGAGGGAAGCAATATTGGATAGAGTCTGTTATTCCAAATTACAGCAATGCCAGCCCCAAAAGTGAGTTCTGGCAGTGAGTTGGTGTGTGCTGTTCAGGTGAAAACCAAACCCTGTATCCTGATGGCTTAGACTCACCTGTGCAACACCACCTTGGAAGAGGCCTACCCAGCTAACTTTTATGCCTTCTTTTGCAAACTTTTGATGAGCATTGCTGCACAAGATCTCTCCTTGTAATTTCCACCCTGCAAGGGCTGCATTTTAATAGGGAGGAAACTGAATCCTGTAACTCAAGCTGTCTGTGATGTAAATGAGTAAACCATGGGAAAACATGAGAGGAAACATCAGCTACAATGTGAGAACAAACAAGCAAACTTGATATTTACTTTCCCAGAGAAACAGGACAGAATTTTAGATTCTCTTCTTGCTGTTGGCACACAAAAGCCTGAGCAGACCTGACCAAATCCCTTTGAAATAACTGTATGTTAACACCCAATTCCTTTAGGTTTTTAGCATGAATGCAACTGGGTATGTGACTGCTGCCAGTGTAACTGTTTGGAAAGGAAACAAAAGACCTATTAATGCCTTGAAAAACCCACGTGTGTTCCGCCTCAGGGCTCTACACTCGGAGTGACCTCTGGGTGTCCTTCATTCACACGGAAATGTTCTTGTCCTTAGCCCCATTACCAGGAGTTAATTTCTCTGCTGGGCTCTGCTGTCAGCCTCCTGGCATCCCTTGCCAAAGGCACTTCCACTGCATGTGCCTTCTCTTGGCACTCTGTCTTGGGAACTAAGATCTGCAGCACACCAAGGGCTACTCCGAACTTCTGCTATGGATTTTTCTTTGTAGCCTTTTCCTGGTTTTTGCCCTGTGCTATCTGTCTACTATCTTCTCATCATCTTAAAGCTGATTTTTTCTAACCTCGTCTTGAATCTGACACTGCCTTTGTGCTTTTCTCCCTTGCAGTATTGCTGTTCTGAATGTTTAAATGTTTCCACTTTCAGCTTCACTTTGCTGTCCCAGTGCATCTTCCATCTCCAGCGTTTAGTTTCCAGATGTAATTTCTTGTGAACCTGCTGCCTCTAAGCCTTGTTCCCACTGGTTCTGCCTGTTTGCTCCAGGGAAGTGCTTTCCCTGTAAAACCTCATCTAAAATGGACTTAAATATCTGAGAAATGCACATATGTGAGAGGTGGGCATGGGGGGCAGCCGCAGGGCTAAGGGAGCAGGACACATTATTCAGTTGTGCTCCAGGTTTCTGCAGCCCTGGCCACTGGGGAATGGCAGTCTCAAATGGCTTATGCTGGACAACTTCTAAATTGTCCTTTTGTGGGACTGAAAATGGCACTGAGAGGTTTTCATGTGGCTCATATAAATGCCATAAACATTCGAATACCACAAAAGCATCAAGCAGACATAGATGCCATGTGGTATGTCCGAAATGTGGGCACTTATCCCACCATTAATTCTCTCCCTGCACTTATTTCTTTTGGGTGACAATGATGAGGGATTTCCTTTAACGTCTACAGAGGACACCTGGGCCTGCAATGTTCTTTTTAGAAAGGTTATTTCAACAATAGATATTTTCTGATTATTATACACGGTACAGTATCTCCTTCCAGAGCCATTGCTTTAGTAGGGAGCCATTTTATAGAAGTATTATTCATTATAATGGTCATATTCTTACCATTTATTGCCAAATAAATATAACAATAAATGAGGAAATATTGCTTCGAGTGTACCTGCCTGTGCACCTGCAGCTACTGAAGGTTATCAGTGCACACAAACTGAAAAACCAGGCATCTGCAGCCTCCTCTGTGCCTTTCTCTTGTTTCAGTGCATGTATGACCCATTCGTGGAGCACCTTGGCCTTCTCTTATGTCGAGGTTCCAGGACAGAGATGAACCCTGGGAGAATTTAATTTTTTTAAAAATGTCATGGATCAGCAGCACAGATGAACAAACTTTATATTTGCGAAACAATCCTCCTAACTTCAGAGCATTTCTGACAGTTTTCTGTCTCTCATTTTCTCCATTGGAGGCAGGAGGAGCTTGTATATTAATTATTAAGGCAAGAGAAATGTACACACCCCACTCAGCTGCCCCAGCCTGGCATAAGGAATGAGAGAACTACACTGACTTGAGCTCTTCTTCCTTGCCCAGGTTTCTGCAGAGGCAAGAGAAGGAAGGAAAGGAGCTCCCTCTCAGTGCTGTGTAATCCTGATTCAAGCCTTTGGTGGCTGTAGGGAAGTGTCAGAAACTCTGCTTGGCACCATTAACCTTGACTGTCAGGTGAGCCTGAGGGGAAAAGAGGCTCCCTGACTTATTGCTTTGACCCCACAACGTGCCAGCTTAGTACTAGTTTAATTCCAGTAAATTCAATACAGTTACACCAGAGATCAATTTGTTCTGAAGTATTTTTGGTGTGTTCCTACATAGAAGTGTCAGGTATTATTAGCAACAGAAGTTTATCTTGTGAGATAGTATTAAGAATGTGATAGAAGTGTGGTTTTGTTTCATACTGGCAGCAAGTGTAGGAAATGCTGTTTGACTCTCTTCACAGCATGGATTAGCAAAATTAGACTTGTCTCCTTTGCACTAACAAGCCCCAGAACAGAATGTGAGCTGTTAAATGAAGGAAACTCCTTTCAGACACACACACAAAAAGCTGTGGGAAGAAAATCATCTAGGCTTCCAGGAGGACAAATTATTTCAGAGTTCATATCTGTAGGGCATCCACTCTGCAGGATTTTTTGTGCACAATGACATGACTTTATGTTTTTATTTACATTTTCTGAAGAGTCCACATGATGTTGCCATGGGGAATGCTGCAGTTGTCTGGGATACCCTTTTATGTTTACATCACAAACACACAATTCTGTCTATATACTGACTTGATGCTGTTTGACAATCAGTAACTACGGTGGGCCTGTTAACAGTCTGAGTCAGGTTTTAACATAGAGTACCCTTGTGTCTTCATTTTATTTTACCTTTATTTTTCATTTCTTTGAATTTTGCGTGAGTAATGCCTTTGGAACCCAGACAAATCTGGAAGCTGACAAATCCTGTTCTCTGAGGCTGTACAGAGCTCTGCTTGCCTTAGGCAAGATTTGTAGGGAAGATAATTTCCATATAAGCACCCAAGTAAGTGACCAAATTCTAACTCAACCTTCAGGGACAGCCTGAGCCTGGGTGCCAGCTGTCCCCTACTCGGGTGGTTCAGCATTTCTGGTAACAGCCCTGGACAGGCTTAGTGAACACTTGAAATTTTCCCTGAAACTTTTGAAAATCTGCCCTGAAGGCTAAAACCTGAGCTGATGTAGTGAAAGAGAGAAACTTTATTAATTTTCATCAGGTGGGCCTTGAAGCTGGCCCAAATAGTTTCACTTACAAATAAAGTTCAGCTTCTAGTAGAAGTTAGGTGAGGATAAAAAGCATGAGTTCCAAACCTGTTTCAAAGCATGTCTCTGTGGAAGTTTAGTTCACAGGCTCTCTGTTCACACAGTGAGGAGTAAACAGAAATGTTTCAAAGTAGTCCTGGAAATTTCGTCCCAGGGCTGTCACTGTAAGCACACACCATCTTCTGCATGTTCTACAGAGGATTGTGTGAGGAAACTCTTGGATTCAGAGCTCACACCTCGGGCAGCAAGGCCTCAGGGTGCAATGAGAAATTTGCCATTTTTACCCCAACAGATCCTTTTGAGCTGAAAAAAAAGTGGCCTTTCCATGATGTTTTATGTTCTCCTCTCTTCACTGCTTCCATTCTTTGCCTTCCCCTGCCCCCTTTAAACTTTTCAAGATACCTGGCTTCCAAAGTCAGAAAGGAGCCTGACACCACAAAGTTTTAGAACATCATAAAATCTTCAGAGAACTGTTTGAATGTCACCAAATGAAGTTATTTTAGTCCTCAGTGACTGTACATCTTGACCACATTCATGTTCATTACTGATTCATCTCAGATGCTCACACCAGACCACTCTTGCTCACGTACGTGTTTAACGAATTACTGTTTTTCAGAGCAATTGAATTATTTGACATTTATTCCCAGAAAAGGTATTAACTATCTGTCACGTATTATCTGTTATTTCATTAATTATTTATCGCTTGTAATCCTTACTTAGGAAGTTCTACCTATTCATCCAAGAATGGTATCATGCAACTGGTGCCATAATTGTGCAATCTTATGAAGTAATGAAAAGCTGTCGCTATTTCTGGAAGTTGGTGCTGCTGCCTGCCCGTTCTTGTCCCTCATCATACACGGTCCCTTCTTCTCTGCAGAGAAGGAGGCCAAGAAACTGATCTCAGTTAAAACTAACACTGCAAAGGGAAATCTTGGCCAGACAGATGCTTATGTTGGTACAGAAAGGAGCTGGCAGCACAGGGAGGTTTTGGGAGAGAGTTTGTCTTTGTCTTCTGGTGGCCTGTGTGAAGTGATTTAATCTGATTGAGAAACGCATTGTCAAATGACTGTTACCCATTCCTGAAGAGGAACTGTGTTGGCTGTGTAGCCAAAACAAGTCTGTGACTGCCCTGGACATCAAAAGGGTTTTAACTTCTCCGAGATGCGGATGCTTTCCCTTGCAAGGGCAAGAGGATCTCCTAAGTGCCCTTGGCAGGTCTGTGGCACCAGCAGTCCCCATCACAGCATCATATCCTGCATATTTTCAGTTGGGATTGAGAGTGTGGCATTGTATAAATCCACTGGCCAGTGGTTCTCTGTCCTCAGTAGAAATGTTGGTCTAATTTTATCAACAGGGATAAAAAAAATCAAATAATGTCTTTGTCCTGTACAAGTTGGGACATTCCTGCTCACAAAATGGCTTTGTCCTGTCCCAATCCTGCGTCCCCAGTGCTGTCACTTGCTGCATTTTGCTGTACATTCATAACCTGATTTAATCACATGAGTTGGCACCCAAGTGTGTGCCACTGCAGAGAGAGGAGCACCCTGCTTTTTAACATGCAAGTTATTCAGTAGAGCAGCGTGGCAGAGCACAGATACAAACCCAGCATACTCTGAGGCTCTTACAAACAAATACAGAGCACGACATCCAATGCATCATCATCTATATTTATATTTTCTACCTATATTTATAAACACTTTCTGGCAGTTTCCCCCAGCTTGGCCCACAGGGCTTCAGTCATTGCCCTCTGCTCCTCGCTCAAGAGCCAAGCACTTACTAAATGAGAAAGAGAGTCAATAATGAATAATAGCAACAGGGTTAATTCTTTTCATTTCTGGGTCAGCAGTAGACTGAAACGCATTTAGAGATGTAAAATAAAAAAGATAGGAACAGTGTGGTGGTTAGAAGGAAAACCAAGAAAGCCCAGCATACTGCCAATTACTAAACAGCCTTTGGGCTTCCTCTTGGCTGCTGATCAGCCAAGGAGCTCTTGAAACAGAAAACTGCATCTCACATGACAGCAAGAGTGAAGATTCACCCTTGACCTGTGTGTTTGCCTCATGCAGTGCATTTCCTCCAGCTCCTGGTGAATTTGCTGGAAGTGCTGGGCTCCCCCTCTTGACATGCCTTGTCCTCTCTCTCTCCTTTTTGTTTTTCTCATTGTCTTCTCAATTGTTGGCTTTTGGTTACTTATCTACTTGTCCCCCTCCCAGTGCTGCCCCCGAGGATGCACACAATGGGTCGCGACTTCTATTTTTCTTAACTCTGGGATTAAAAAACAAAGCAACACATCTTGACAATGCACATTGGTTTTTGACCTTGAGTAGTTTGTTAGTGAGTTTGATTTTCCATCTTCTCCTCCTATAACCTCAAGTCTCTTGAGCACCTCTCATCTTCTCTCCAAGGTCTTTTCCTATTTTATGTTCCCAGAACTGTTTATCATGCAGGCAAGGGGGAACATCAGTTTACTAGAAAGGGAATTATCCATTTAAACATCACTAGTCTGACACACATTGATTTTTATTTTAGGAGGTAACATGTAAAACACATAAATAAAATGTGGGCTTTGGTGGCTTCCTCCTAGGTTAGGTTGGAGGTGCTCCATCAGTGATATCTGGTGATATAAGATGATATCAGCAGGAGTTACTGAGATCCTTCTGCTGGAAGCTGCCAGGTCCTTCCATCCAGGCACCTGGTGTATGACCTAATCTGGAAAAGAAAACCCCAAACCTTTTTGCAGAAACCTGTTGTACCCTTCATTGTTCCAACTCTGTCCCCAGTGCTGTAACACCAAATTGGCTGTGGCCCTGCCGTTTCACTCGCTGCTTGTGCTTAGCTCCTGGCTGCTTGAAATACCTTAATGCTGACCCGTATTTACTGACAACTGAGCTTTTCATGGTTTTGTGGAAAAGTACATGCTGCTTTTGATCCTGAAGGGAATTAATGCAGAAAATCAGCACAAGTTGTGTACCTTTTGAAATCTTAAGCATGAGGTTTTCTTTTCATTTAACGTCTCATTAGAAGTAGCTATTTTTAAAAATCATAGAAAAGCTTTTTGTAGTGCCATATACATCTTGGGAGGGCTTTTTAAGTATCAACGTAATTCTTAGAGAACCTTTTTTTCTAATACAAAAACTTTTACCAGTGCTGTTTTTAAATTTAGTGTGAGCTGTGCTGCAGTAACGCAGAAGATCAAAGAAAGTGGCTTTCTGCCTTCCAGTCAGCAGAAGTTCAGAGGTCTTGCCTGTGACTATACCGGTTTATAACAGATTGGTTTGACTTCACCTGAGGGAACAAATGAAGAGAAATAGCTGACTTAAACTGGAAAAAAAAAGAGAACAAAATATTGTTGCTGGATATGAGAAACTACCAGAAATTGTTGAAGGCAATCACTGTGCAAATCCAGCACACCAAAATAGCTCTGACTGATTGTGAGACAGCTTCAAAAGTCCAGAGAACTTGGTGTTCGGGATGTAAAATGAAATTTTTAGGCATTTTGGCTGACAGTGTAACTTAGCCAGCTAATTCTGAGGGCAGTTCTTGAAACTGGCAGGGGTTGTCCATATTGTTCTTGTGGGCTGTCCAGAGCCTGAATGGGAGCCATGTGTCTCTTAATGGATCCTCTCATCCTCTCTAATGTGTTCTTAGGCATTTTTAGCTCTTGACTATACCTAAGAGACAGTCCAGTCAATATGGTGTAAAGCAGCTGTTTTCCACTCACATTTTAATACTTTACCAGTAAGAGTCCATAGAGGTTTCCTGGAGAAATCCAGGTGAAGACAAGTAAAGCCTACTTGCAAGCTGAGTCTTTTTGGAATATGCTTTTGAAACCTTGAAAAGTTTTCCTGAAAAAAGCTCACTCATGCCTGAAAAGTATTGTAATCAATATTTCAGTAGAGTGCCTAGAAAAAGGATAAGAGAAGGCAAAGGAAATGGATATCATTAGAGAAAACTGTGAACATATTTTACATTACTTTCTCTAGAGGAAATATAGCTCAGAACGTGTTCAGATCTTAAAATACTATTGTTTGAAAAGTGAAAATGAGAGTAAAGAGCTGAAGCTGTGTGAACCATTGCCAGTCTATTTGAGCCTGAAGTTTTCTAATCCTCGGGAGGTGAATTAAAATATAAAATGCTGCATGGGGTGTTGTGAGACTTCTAGTCCTGCTCATGAAGGATAAGGCACAGCCAGAACATTAATCCAAATAATCAGCTGAACCAGGTGTGTCTCAGCCTCGAGGGCTCTGTCATGTCCCCGTGCCTTGCTCCTGGGACCTTTCCTAAGGGCAGATGGCTTCTGGGACACCTCATCTTCCTTCCTCCTTCTCTCCGAGCTACCCAGCCGATTTGTCAGGTGTGCAGCACTTCTTACTCTAGAGGTCAGTATAGTGTTAGGAATGGAAATGATGCATATCCACTTCTTTTTCCCTGATGAGATGTTCCAGGGTGAACTCTGAATCACACTCCTTCCCGTGTAAGATGGGAGAGACATTTCGTACTGGGGAAGTGTATTTGTAAAAGCACAAGGGCCAATATGGGAAGCTCAGAGGGCGTTTAAGAAAACAATCATTGAGGCTCTTTGTTGAATGGAAGTTATGCATGCACTAGTAGTAATTTTCTGGAGCTGTAGACAATAACATAATGTGAGTGGGTGATGGAAGAAATTACATAGGGTGAAATTTAGGGAGCTGACAGCAGCCTGTGCATCACTGAAGGCCTATTTCTGAGGCTTTAATTGTGGCTTAAATATCCTCGTGCTCATCTTCTGTGTAGAAACAAATTCTGTCTAGAACGAGCACCACGGGAACAGAAAGTGGGATCTGATCAGCTGTAAAACTCCTGTGCCAGGGAAGGGTGTTCTGTACTGAGAGCAGGTGTGGGTGGTGCAGGTTGGTGATGTAGCACACACACTATCGAGGTCTGATGCTGTGCTTCGCCATAGGATGCACTGGTGTTAGTCCAAAGAGATGCCATGAGAATATCAATCTTTACACAAATGGGAAAACTGAGTGACGAGCAGAGCCCAGACATTGTGGTGATTTTCTCCATTTATGTGTGAGCTGTGTGGCTGACAACACCAAAAGCAATCCCCCTCACAAGTGCTTCGGAGGCATTTACTTTATTTTTGAGTGGGCTTTCTGCAAACAGTCAGACTTGGTGTTGTGAATGCTTACAAAGATAGTTCCTTAACTTTTTTTTGTGACTTTAAGAGAAATCAGAACTGGACTGTCACATCTGCCTTTGCTACAAAATGGTTGCATGCTGGTTCAGGAAGAGAAGAGGCTCTGAGACAGATCAAGCTTCCTAGCCACTTTATATAGTGCACATTGAACACTGAGTTCTTCAGTCAATTCTCAGGATAATTTTTAAAAATTATGCTGGGCAGAATTAAATCTGAACCCATTGAACTCTTCCTTATCTTTACATACTTGGATTTCTTGCAATATTTAACTTTTTTCTTTGCATTTCCTGGGCTTAGGATTCTTAGTTCTGAGATAATCAATATTCCCCTGTAATGTATTTTGTCATATGTTCCCAATAAGCATTTTCAGCTTGAAGTCCTAATAAATGTTATTTTTGTCAAAACAGAAAAAGTAAATTGAAGTAGTCTCCTGAAAGCCACTTTGAAAGCAGAAATATAGATGAAATATTGGGACTACAGTAATAGCACTTTTCAAAACACAAATCTTGATGGATTTAACTGCTTCCTTTTTAATTAAGAAGCAACCTGCAAATCATTGCTGTTCTCTGGAAGGAGATCTGTTATTCAGATGCCTGCTAAATTGTTTGCATGAATTCTGTTCCGGTTCTGGGTTTGTTCACAAATTGTCTACTTTTATTATTCACAATGTGTGATTGGGCATGTGGTATATTTTCTGCTCTCTGGTTTAATGACTGAAACATTTTGACAGGGAGAAGCAATTGGTGAATGACAACTAGAAAACAACATGCAACTTGGGGCATTTGCAAACATTTTCAAGAATATTAGCAGTCAGAAGAACACTGCTGAAGCCTGGGTAGTTTGACCTCTATGAATGATAATGATTCACATCTCAGCCATTTAGTTACAGATGTATTTCAGTCAGTTTGTCATTTGTCCAGATCCATTAAGTCTGCAAGCAAAATCATTGTCTAAGAATGATGTGTCTTTCAATCTGAGCTTTGATTTACTTGTAAATAAAGCCTAATTCTGAAACTTGGCCACAGGGGAGCAAGTTTTCTGATTTCCATATCAGGAAGGTGAACTAAAATTATGTACTTGCGTCCTCTAAGATCACAATCCTCACACAGAGGCAGGTACTGTATTCTTGTTCAAAGAGTTATAAATGTGGTGCTAAATTCAGTGTGCCTGCACATTAGCATCAGAAATGCTGAATTTCTGAGGTATAAAGCTAAGTTAAGGTCATTCAAAAATACTCTGACACTTTTATTCAAGTATAAGAAACGGCTTATTTTATTTGATAAACCTCATTCTCTGTCTCCATGCAAAACCCATCAAGTTTCTTCACTTCTTCAGCTTGGCAACTGAAAAACAACCCTATTCCAGTTCAGAAGGTTTTGAGATGGTGGATGGTGTGATTCTCACAGAGAATGTGTGTAACTTTTTTTTTTTTTTTTGCTGCAGCCTGGGGTTCTTGAGCTGGATGAATGATTAAGATTTCGTAACACTGCAGGCAAAATTCCTTCCCTTGATCCATGCTGTAGATATCGTTTGCATTGTCTGCACACATGGTAATTTCATTTACATCAATGGGAATTCCACATGCTGAATAAGGAAGAAATATTTGCATTCTGGATAAGTGCCTTATTTGGGCACTTATTAATACTTACTCACTTGGGCAAAGCTCCCACTGACTTTGATCTTGTTGGAGAGCTGCCCACTGGGTCTGAAGCCCTGGTTTGAAGAGTTGCTAAATGGCATTTTAATGGCAGGGGTCAGCAGTGATTGCCACACCATTTTTCTTGCTTTTCCCATCACAAAGTTATCATCCGGAGTAAGTCATAGCAGCTCTTTTTGGAAGATTAATAGCTCTCCACTAGAAACAGAGAGCAGTACACCCACTGATGAGTTTATCATTTGAACTTTGAATCCAGTCAGGAAGTTGAGACGTAAGCTCTTCCTTGGTGGTGATTTGTGGTATATTTCCAGTTTCCAGGGTCAGGTTATTAACCAGAGTAACAGTGATATAAGCACATGTCGTAGAGAACATGAATCAGAGGAAGCATCTGACAAAGACTTCACTGTGCAGGCAGCTTTCCTGGGAGGCTGGGAAAGTCTGACATGTGTCATGGAGCTCCAGGTGTCAGGCTTGAAAATACCACAAGTATTAACAACCCGCATGTGAGGATATAAAACTTTTCTTGGCAGCATTTTTGGTTCTCAAAAGATTTTGTGCTGTGGCCTGTATATGGACAGATTTCAATTTCCTCTAGGATACACCATTCCTGGAGGTTTTATTTGCTTTTCCCTATCACTTAGGGGGAGAAAAATGGTAACAAGAAACCAAGCCAATCACCTGTATTGTGTAACTTGTAACTTTTTACATTGGTAGAGTGCTCCTCACTTTGTATTCAGTAACAATGCTCTGGGTTACTATTAAAATTAAGATTTCAAAAGAGCATAATTGTCTGCAAATTTCTAGGGCTTGTCCTGTCATCCTGAGAGTACTGAAACATACAATATTCTGGGGGAAAACCTGTGCTGTAAAATATAGGTAATATTTGAGCTATGCTAAAACTGGAAATCATTACCTATAGAAAATTCTAATATTCTGCCATGTTTCTGTCCTGAACTGAAATAAATATTGAAAAAATTTATGAACATGGAGTTCTGAAGAGCATTGTAGTATACAAATATTTAACCTTTTGTTTAGAACCAGTGCAAAGTTATGGGAATATATAATGGAAAATGTAATTCTGTGTTTCTTGTGTCTATCCAAGTGCAGTATTAGATGGTTTTGCAATGTGGTCTATCACATGCTACACTCCCTTTCACAGCTTCCACAAAGTACTAAACATGGAGAAGTGACCAGAAAGTACTTCCCAAGGCAAATTCCAGTCTGGGAAAATCTGCTTTTGTTGTTGTGTTTTTGGTTTTTTAGGGTTTGTGGGGTTTTTTTTTTTGTTTATTTGTTTTGTTGGTTAATTTATTTTTTTTCCTTGCAAATCACTTTGAGGTTAAAGCTCTCAGTCAGATCTAAGATCTAATAATGATAATATGGAATTCAACTTCTCTAGTAATAATAATATGGAATTCAGCTTATTTTTTAATTGTTGTACTCAGAGTTGTGGTGTGGCAAGTTCTCCTTCTACCTGTGCTGTAAAAGTCTGTTCAAATCCACTGTGACAGTGGAAAAAGCCTGTCCTTCAACAGCATTGAACCCCCTTCTGTAGGGGCTCTTACCCACAGACTGAGATTTGAGGCTAATTCATATGCAGTGAAATCACACAAGTTCTGTGGACTAGGTGATGTGAGACAGGAGCACTTGGGTTGGGCTTGAGAGAAAAATCTCTTTTTTTCTGCTCTGGTGGCTTAAGCCATGTTTGGGGTCAGGAGGTGAAGCCTTTAAATGAGAAGGCCCTGCCTGACTCCTCTTCTGTGTGGTAACTTCTGCTTTCCACCTTGGAAGGGAAAGTAGTCCCGACTAAGGAGCTATTTTCATATACTTAGATATTCCAATACTAGCTCTCTAAATAAAATATGCACCCCCCCAAAAAAAAAAATCTGCATATTGCACTCAGTTAATTCCATGCATTATAAAAGTGAGAGACAGAAGAGAAGCACTGGGGGAAGAAACCCTTTCTCAGGAGTGTCCTTGTTCCTCTGAAGGCTTTGCTTTAGCCACTAGGTGATGCAGCATCTTCTCTTTGTGTCCTGGGAAGTCGTGGAGGGAGAAGCTTGGAGAGTCTGGCATATGAATTAGGAATGAGTAATTGGAGAAGATCCCCACTCCTCTAGAAGCGATACAGACTAGATAATAGCCCTTGGAAAACTAACGAGATGATAGGATTTCCAACTTTACATTTTCTAATTGCTTTAAATGAAACCCCATTAGAAACAGCTGGTCTGATTCTCAACTGATATAAATTGTCATATATTTTTAGATTTAAATAGCACTCGGCTGGTCTACCCCAGATGTAAACTCTGGCCTAGATTATGTTTTTGCTATCAGCTTTGAATGGAAACTTCAGCGCTACTTTTCCAGGCAAATTTATTTTAATGTATTATCAGGAAAACCCAGCATATTTCCAGGTATTGTGTATCTGAAAAAATAATCACCAAGACGACTAAGAAGACAGTTAAAGTAATGCACGTATCCACATCATCACTGCCCAGGGCAGCGAGAGGAAACTTGAGTCCCAGCCATGTCCTGGTCACAGGTGATCCAGGGCTGGATGCTCTGAGCCAAGGACATCTTCAGCTTCCCAAAACCAGGGAAAGAAAAAGGTTTCGTGTTTTTCAGTGTCTGCGCAGAAACCAAAATAAGTGGAGCAAGACGAAGGAAAATAGCTCTTTAGCAAAAGTAAAATGAATCATATTTAAGCAGATTTAACCCGTGAGATGTTGCAAATCTTATTTGAAAGGAAACTAACAAATGATTTGTTGATCATTCTGGGCCAGATTCTCATCTGCCTTAAATTTGGAAAAAGCCCTAACCCCGGCTCTCAATATTTCCTTTTCATTGGAGTTTGGATGACTGTTGAGAAGTCCGTTGCTATAGCCCTTTCCAACAACATTGTTTTTATGGATCTTTGACCTCTGTTGAAAGAATTGTCTTAATCCTGGATCTAAGGCCTGAGGGGATTGGGTCACAGTATCTGAAGTCTGCAGTGATGCAAAATTATAGGGGTGGGGAATTTTAATTTCTCTTGTTTCTACTTTTCCATGGTGTGCTTGTTTTCTAAAGAAGGAGGGGAAAAAAACCAATTAGAGCAGGATTAAAGAGGGAGGGAGAAATATTTTCCAGGAACCATGAGCTAACCACTGATCTATAGTAGATAAGATTTTTATAGGCAATAGGTCTATTTCTGATCTAACTTAAACTAATTTCAGGGCAGTCAATGCCAATACACATTGCTTTAAAAGAAAGACTTTAAATGACCTCACTCAGGGAATGAAATAGCACTGAAGTTCTTAAATATTTGAAGCTGTGGGAGTTATTTTGGGGAATAAATTGTCTGAAAAAATTGGATTCCAGATTACTTTCCAAATTAATGACAACTTTCATGCATGTTTGTTGTTTTAGAGAATTAGACAATCAAGCAATATAGAGCTTTCTGCGTTATAACGGGTTAGAAACCTGAAGTCCTGTATTGTTGGTATCAATATAAATACATTTAACAATAAAGGATTGTTGGGTTAATCTAGATATTGATCAGTTAAAATTATTAAAAATGCCATATTCGAAAACACAGTTTATAATGGGACATTAGTCAATTAAAATTTTCACATCACAGATGATAAATATCCTTTGATAATAAAACATTAGGTTAAAACCAGGAAAATTCTGAAAATACAATGGACTGGTTGTTTACATTTCTCTCAATTCAGACAGCAAAAACCACTGTTCACATTATTGTTATTTACATATCAATATTTCCTGCCATCTGTTTTGACTTAGCCTTGCCCCAGCTCGTGTTTGAACCACAGCCATGGCTGGAGAATGTTTTGCCACAATTGTTTCCATTGCACTTAAAACATATGAGGTATTATTAACATTGACCTTGGGTTTTTCAGATGAGTTGTTCTATCAAAACTTCAGTCTGGGGATGCATTTTATTTGCCCTGATGGAAAACATGAAGACAGTGTGCAGGAAATCAAGACTGGGCAGAAAAACATAAAACAAGTGTTGGCTTGTAGGCTTTGTAAACTGGAAGTCCTCAGTGAAGTTGGACTCTGTTGGTTTCAGTACCTTAGAGGTCTCATGCTTTTGTGTCCAGTCATAATAACTAAAATTTACTTTCTTGAAATATGAAGGCCAAGGTATTCACATAGTAATAGGCTTCCAAGAGGAGTTTCAATCATTAATACGGTAAAACCTATTGTAAAGTGGGGAGGCTGGCCAAGTGGAGGGAAATACACTTGCATATATAGATAAAGTTCTATTTCAGGAAAGAAAATAATCCAAAATTGACATCACCTGGCCATCTGTCCCAGTAAGAATTGTATTACATTCCAGGTTAAACGAATCTAGAGGGACTGCACATTTCTCTGGATGTATTTAGTGCGGTTTTTTTCACTTGGAACTTATGTTGATCTATTGATAAACATGTTCCTGAAACCAGCTGAATTGAATTCAGACACACTTAAAATTCAGAAATATTTGGTCTCATTTTCTTGTCTCGTTCCTTTCCAAAGGTTATTTTATGCTGATGAATGCTGATGCTTTTAATGAAGTTTCATCAGATAGTTGCTGTTATTGCTAAGATGTTTCTTCATGTGCTATAAAAGATTGTATTTACATTCAGTCAGTTCAGACCCCTCAGCTGGTAGAAACTGTCTCTCTCTGAACTGAAGACAAAGGAATTCTGCTGATTTGTGCCAGGGTTTGTGTGTCTGGAGAGCTGTGGAACTGGTCTTCTATGGGTGCGTATAATCATGGAGGAGAGGAAGGAAAAAGGAGAGAAAGGAAAAGCAAACACATTACAAAACATCCTTCCCTCCATCAGATCTGGGTTTCTTTCTGCCCTTCTCAGAAGATTATCCTCTGTCATGGGCAAGAATGACAAGTGCAGTTCATGTCAAAATCTGGTAATAAATCTTCATGCTTATATTGCTGCTTCTAGCTCTTTCCCTGGATACATTTTCAGAGGAGCTGCCAATGCCACTTATCAGTGAGTAGGGCTGAGGAATGAGAATTTGAATAAGGTGCCTGCTTAGAGGCAAACACAGACCCTTTTAAATCACAAACCTTGTATTGTTCTTTGGTTTAGGACCCAAACTGGAACACTCATCTTTCAGTATTTACTGGCTTTCCATCATAGGAGAGGCTGACTGTAGCTGCTTATGGCTTTTACTCTTTTTAATCACATCAGGTTTTAATCATTTGGACTGAAATTAGGAGTTACACTCAAGATTTCAAGCAGCAGAGATCTAGGAACCATTCAGTCCAGTGCCATCCCCTCTAAGGGAAGGACTGTCTTTGCTTCCTTGGTAGCTGAAAACATCTCCTCGTAGCCTAGCACGAGTAATAAAGTGACAAAATGCAGAGACTGATGTATGGGGGCCATTCAGCTGCTGAGCCTTCTGCCACCAGGCACCAAAAGGCTCAGTCTTTAAGGCCCTGTCATAATTTCATGTGTGTGGAAAGTAATTATCCTAAAAATGCAAGGAACAAAGGGAAATTTTTTTCCCTTTTAATCCCCTCGCATCTCAGTTTTGCTCTGTAAAATGACAACAATATACTGCTGCTCATAAAAGCAAAGATGTGTGTTGTATTCCTCATGAATCATGCAAATGCTGTGTGATGTCCCATATTCTAGTTAAGCGTACAAGGAAACAAGCAGTGCTATTGTCAGAGCTCAGCCTCGAGAGAGGTGGGAGGGAAAAGGCTCAGAGGTTTCTCCAAGTGAGGATATCTAAGGAAAGCACTGACTAATTGCTCTTCCTGCAAATTATGTCCCCCCTTTTCACTTAATATGTAGGGGTTCTGAAGAAAGGTGATGTAGCAGAGAAGGACAAAATATATATCACGAGGCATGGCAGGATGGAATGAAAATAGTGATATTTTTGGTGTTTGTGGTCTTTCTGAGTATGAATTAAAAAGGAATCTGAAGGTACTTTTCCTCCTGACTTCAAGGCCCAGGATTGACATGGATGAAGTGATGTGGTGAAATAAGTATTAGTGGGTTTGGGGGATCCACTTGCTAATGGAAGTGACTATCATAAATTCTCCTTTTGTAGCAAATTTGTCTCCCGTTTGTGGTTGCATCCCCACTCATGTTCTGCATTTTCAGACTGTGTTTGCAAGCAGGGCCCCAGCCCGGGGTGCTGAGTGGGTTTGCAGGGTGGGAAGGGCTCCTTTCCTTCCTTTGTGCTCTCCCAGGCTGCTACATCACACAATCCTTTCCATAAGCGCAGACACATCGCGTGTCCGACGCAGAAATATTTGATTTCCCTCCCGAGTGTTCTGCTCACACAATGGAACGCTGTGGCAGCGCAGGTCTCCTTGAGCCTGCTGAGGTGAGGACATTCCCACTGTGCTGATCCCAAGGCTGCAGAGGAGGGGAGGTGGTATGACTCAATCTTATTAGAAGGTATTAAACCACTTCATCTTTTATCCCTACAAGCATAACCCGAGGACAGCTGTGGGTGGCTGTAACGCTGCCATCTCATTTTTCTTTGTATTTCTGTTGCTCAATAAACATTAACACGCTGTAGGAGAGCTAGAGATTTTATTTAGCTGGAGCTGTAAAAATGCTTCTTTCCCTCAAATTTCATCTCCTTTTTTTCCTTTGTTCCACTGATGACTGGCATCATCTGTTCATCTCCTGGAGGGTTTTGAACTGTGTTATTATGATTGTCTCTTGCTGCCCTTGTTTTCTGTGCACAATTTCTGTATTCCCATTGTCTTAGATTAAATTAGTCCAAATCCCATCCCTAGCCTTTGCAAATTTAAACCTCAATATGGGTAAGAACCTTCCTAATTTTTAAGATGGGAATTGTCTTGCTGGCTTGGGAATTTTTGAAGGTTTTTGAAAAGTAGTGATATTATTTCTTGTAGGATCTCCATGGAGGTTCTTTCATTTTCTGTGTCTCTCCTTATGTTCTCGTCTGCCCAAGACACACAGCTCATGTTTTAACACCTTGGTTTCACAGTTCATAAAAACTGGCCTAACCTTGCAGTTCTCACTTGAACAAATATTTTTTTACACTTACCTAAATTACAATCAGGTCCCAAAACATTGGTGTATTCTAACTATAACAGCAACTGCCTTTTCCAATAAAGATGACTTGTTTCCCTACAAACCTCTGAAAATAATTTTGTGTGAAATGAAGCTTTGACCCAAAATGTAGGGAGGGAAGACTTCTGCTTACAGAGATCTTCTTTTGGAATATCTTATGCCAAATACAAAAGAAGTAATTCTGATACAAAGCAGAAAGATGAGACTTCTTGTTTCAAATTACTCAAATAAAATATGCACAATTTTTTTTTTAGAATCTTGTTTTCCCTTCTTTTATTAAACCACTGAGGCAACTCAGTGAATTTGGTCTGCATTTGCAAATCATTTCAGTTGAGAAATAAGTCCTTTTTTGTGAATAAAATATTTGCCTGAAAAATATTTGCTTGGCTCTGGCAACGTGGCATATGGGCCTGTGTAATTCCTCTCGGTGGGATGTGTTTAACCCTGGGTGACAAGCATACTGTCAGTGCTTAATAATCCTCAGTGGAGAAAGCATTGGGAATAATGTGGTTCTCGGGATCCCATCTTATTTTATCCTCACCTCCAGCCAAGGAAGATGGATTGCCTCAGGGGCTCGTTCCCAGGTGCAAATATCTCTTGTAGCTGAAAGTTTCTTTTCACACTCTCCAACTGCCAGCCCAAGAAACACACCCACAGGGAGTCCTGTACAGCAGAAATGTTGCTGAAGCAGGTTTCTTTTAAAATTCCTTCCTGCCTCCTTGTTGCTGATTACCCTCCCATGGAGAGGGGGGAATGGTGTAACACTTGGTAGTACATTGGAGAAATGATGACCAAGGGGTTCTGCATCCCTTAAGAACATTTCTGCTGTGCAGTGTTGGAAGCTGTTTTAACTCTAGGTCCAGCCCTACTTCAGAGTATGCTAATATATTCATTTTAATGACTGAAGAAATGAAGGATACTTGGATAGCTGAAGTTCTAATACAATATGTAAGACAGAACGAAAAATAAATTAATTTTAAATGGTTTGCAGACATACAAAAGGTTCATTCGCCGCATATAACATGCTCAGTAAAATAATATCCTTTAATGTGCTGAACTCTTCATGCTTTTCATGAAGCTGCATCTAATTGTACTATTCAGAGTTGACTTATTCTGCCACTGCCTTCCTTTGAGAAAAATAGCATTTTAAGACATGACTAGCACTCTAAGTAGTCATTAATTCTTAATTAATTCATAATGAAAATTAAAATTATGCACTGTATACATCAACCTGAATACCATACACAATACATACATTCAGAAGAATTACTCTAGAGAACATAAATGCAAGGTGAATACTAGTGTGTGTGTGTATATATATATATGTACAACTGGATCTGAATATACAGATATACCTACATGTCTGTGCCAAATCAATGGTGGGATATTTTGATGTTTGCTTCTGAGCAAAATTCAACTTTATCAGTCCTGTATGCCTTTGATTTTCCCATCAGAAGTGATTAAATAATGAAATCAAGAAGAGGTTCTTTGGGCATCTCACAAACAGCAAGATATGACAAGAAAAAATGTCTTTGAAAGAAGCCATGCCTTCACTAAAAATTGTTTGTTAACATAAAAAAGAGGTAAATTAGTTTAATTCATTTGCAGTGTAATACAGTGAGACATTACATGAAAACCAAATGGAAATGGCTGTGATAAACTGTCCAGGTGGTGGGGATGGTTCCAGAAGAGATCGAGCATGGGATGTTCAGCAAGGGACCTGCCTCTCTAGAAGGTGAGAATAAAAAAATCACTTCAGGAACAGGCTAATGAGAAGTTTCAAACCCCTGTAAAGACACGATTGAAAACACTCCTTTTGAAGATCTGGAACTGAACCCAAAGCCTATTTAGACCTTTTAGCACATGGCAGGTTACATTCATTTTTAAATCCATTCTTTTGCAGCCTCTGAGCATCAGATTGAACAGCTGTTTTTTTCTTTTCGTCCTTTCTCTTTTTGCCAGGACCTGGCATTATTTATCCCTTGGGCAGCAGTCACTGAAAATAGGTTTCCTGACCCCTTGGAAACCAGAGGAGAGCGGTGTCCTGAAATTCAAGGCTTTTAATGAAGAGCTTAGGAGAGGTATCCAGCCTGTTCAAAGGCCTTTCCACCTATTTATTAGACACAGAACCACACAGAAATCTGTGGCTGTCAGACTGCCAGCCAGAAGACAATACAATTCTTTCTGAGCCCCTGACCAATTTTTATTCATCACTCGAATTGGTTGTTCCTGCCTCTTGCATTCAGTCTCTTAGGAAAAAAAAAAAAAAAAAAAAAAAAGAAAAAAAAAGAAAAAAAGAAAAGAAAAAAAAAAGCTGAATTTAAAACCATAATATCAGTGCAGCTCTAGCTTCTGTGCTGGTAATCAGGACGCAGTGTACTGCTGAGGATGCACACTGTATTATGCAACTCATTCAGCTTGTAATTATCCCTGATTCCCCTCCCGTTGTAGCAGAGCAGCTCCAGACCCTTGCGTGACCATTCCAGGCTGTGCAGCTCCTGCTGTTTGTGAGCTGCTGAGACCACAAACTGTACTGGTGGTGGTGAGCTGGCCTTCAGGGATACACAGGCCTTTCAAATTCGAGTTAATTTATTTTTAGGGTTCTCATGAACATGTCAAATATCTAATGTTGACAGCCTGGGAGCAGGATTTCTACTGTTTGGATCTAATAATATTCCCTGGTGCGAAGTGCTGGCGTGTTTTAAACCTTTCCACCTGGTTCTTCAGTAGAAGTTGGTCTGGGCAGTTGTGCTGCTCAAAATGTGAAACGGTTCCAAAGCCTTTTCAATCTGGGGGTGTTCAGAGGTCAACAGAGTGATGGATTAGAGGGGGGGAAAATGCGTTATATTGACTGAAACTATCTACAAACAGCAGGGAAAACAAGGGCAGCAGCAGGTATGGTCAGAACTACTGGTTTGATTGGCATTGCAACAAACTGCAAGAGGTATACTTCTCTTTTGCAGAAGTAACCAAGTGCTGGGATCAGGCTTTGGGCAGAATTTCTGGTCATGGAAGATGAGGAGAAATTATTTACCTGATTTTGTGACTCGGACACAACCTGTGCCTTTGGCAGCATGGGGCTGAACTCTGCACAAATGCAACCTTATTCAAAATTTCAGGAATTCAGTGAAACAGTTTCATTAATTTCCCACAGATTCTTGACCTGAATTTCATTCAAATAGAGCCACTGAATTGTAACAAGTGATACTTGATTATTAGTAGGAAAAGTGAGCTTCTCCCTTCACCACCCAGACCTTGAATCTCAGTAAGGTTACTCTCAAACTTTGGCCTTATTTGGATTTCTAAAATAAATGAGATGGGATAAGGCTACCTATACTTGCATGTTTTGGTTTGCATATTTACAAGAAGGAAACGGTAATGGAAATCTGAATGCCGGAATTATTGCTACACTTTCTTTAAGAAATCCATTACATATAGAAACCAGCCCTGCCAAGAATGTGTACCCATGAACCCAGCAAGGACATCCCTACACATGCTTCTCCCGTGGGTATAATTACAGTATTTGCCTTTGAAATCTCTACATGTTCTAGCACGGGGATGACTGGAATAATAATAATTGAAAAATCTCATGTTACCTAGCAATGATGCAGTTTATGCCTTACCAGTGTGTTCTCATGTTATACCTAATAAAAGATGACAAGAATTGCTTAAAGTCTTAATCTTGCAGCAACGCTATAATCCGCTCATGTGAGCTGTATTTTTCTTCTTGCACAGATGAAAATTGCATAAAAATTGGATCATTTGGAGAAACTTTGAAGCAATGTTGTGAAACAGTTACTGTGCGCACCAGTTTTCTTTTGCCCTTTATGCCTGGCCCAGCTTCAGAAAGTGCCTCTTCACTGAGGAATTTTGAGTTATTGTAATTGGGGATGATTTCTCTTTGAAGAGAGAGCTCACCTTTTTCCTCTCTGTGATGAGAGGGAGGTGCACATCCGAGACTGGAGGATGAGGTGTGGCTATGGAACATGGATATGTTTGACCACGGCCAAGGGTGGGAGGCAGGGTATTTTTGCTTTTTCATCCCCATTCCTCGTTATTTAGGTGGTCAAACCTTCTGGGCAAGCAGTGCCTCCCCCGCATACATGCACAAATGCCAAATGAAAATGCAGCAACAGCCAGAGCTTTGTCAATAACAGTAACTTATTTGTTCAATGCAGGACATGGCACCTGCCTTTCTCTCCTCCAAAAACCACTGCACTGGTTGGAAATCTTGAATGACTGTGGGAAAACCACAGAGCCTGTTTATGTCCGTGCTTAGTCATCGTTGGCGTCATTCCTTAAATTAAAGTTATGGACACTAACTTCACGTGTCAGCAATGTGATTTAGTCACTGCAGAGCTTCGGCTCCTCTTATTTGCTCCCAGAACTAAAGATGTAATTTTAGAGAAGTGTATGAAAGGTCAATTAATTTTCCCAAACCTTAATCTTGAAATATCTATGTTTATTTGACCTTCTGGTTCAGTCAGAATTGGCGTGACTTCAACCTCCAGCTAAATGAATGCTGCCTATTGATTTCACACAGACCAACACCAGTTCAGGGATATTCAAAAGGCATTCCTTCAGCTTTCTGAGGCGTATAAATTGAAGTATTGTAAGGCTGCCAGGTGTAGGTTACCTGGACAAGATATTGCAAATGAAAGTCCTTTGTGTGGATGTTTCTTAACAAATAATATTTTTCACCTGTTGAGGTTCAGATCTTGCATTAGGGGGTCTGTTAACTGTGCCAGTCTGGGCCATCACTTGATATCTTTGTCTCAATTTTCATTTCTGTCTGTCTGTTAGAGTAAAACTGGTTAAAGAGCTTTTGGGTAACACCTAAATGTTGAAAAAGCTCATAACATCCTCAGTTTCCTGATGGGGAAAAAAAAAATCAGTTTTTCCCATTAAAAAAATATAAATGAGGATTTTATCCTTAAGTTTTCCTTACAGAAAATATGTTGATTTCCTGGTATGCTCGTCCAGCCTAGCATAGGATCTTTGCCTTGCATCACCAGACTTTCTGGTAAGTGGCTGCATTTCAAAGGCAAAAAGATGGACAAAGCACTTAGGATGCTCTGTGTTGTCCATGCCCTTGTGGGTGATGAGTGGAGCTGGCCCGTTACAGTAAAATGAGTGATGCTAAGGCCAGTGTTAGCAACAGAGAATGTGATACAACAGACCTGGAACACAGGATCTCTGTTATTTTTTAGCTATTTGATTCAATGAGGTTTCTAAATGTGATGTTACAGCAGCAGTTACATGCTTGGCCTATTTAATCTTGTATTTTTTAGTTTAATTTTCCCTTCTTGAACACAACTATAAAAATCTACTTATTGTTTCAGCTTCAATACGTGGCTTTAAGTTTTAATGTGTTCTCTAGTGACTCACTTTTGAATTGGAAGATGTTACTGCGTTCATTTATTTAATTCCTTTGGTGAATTTTGAAACCTTTCTATGAATTATATTTTGTGTTTCTAATAATTACAGATTATTTTCCTCTTCTTTTTAATCTACCATACTATGGCTTGGCCTGTCATTCTTTACTTCTGTTACTGCCACCCTTCTTCACCAATTTGTCCTGAATACAGGATGCTTTACTTAATTATCCTTCTTCCAGTTCAGGTTTTCTCATCTATGTAATGGAAACAAGCTGACCAGCTGATGGGAAATACTTCCCTTGACCACTTCAGCACAGGTTTTTAACGCAGTCCTTTCAGTACCTGCAAGACTGTATCTACAGCAGTGTGAAATCCTCCAAAAATTGCCCTATATCTTATCAATAGGAGCATGCTTCATGTATGTATGACACAGCAGCGCAGACATTAAATACCTACAGATGACATCTGGCACTGTCTAGCCCACAAAATGGCTCAAAACTCCATATCCTGGCAATTTTCAGCACCATTTTCCGGCGTGTTCAAGTAGGTCTGCTTGATTTTTTTCTTTATTTTTCCCCCCTCCTTTTTATTTTAAGCTTCTGAGGTCTTTTAATCACTTACTCTGTTTGATTGGGGTTTTTCTTCGTATCTGATAATAAAATACATGCTCACCCTTAGAACTGCATATCTCAAAGGAAGGCTTAAAATTAAATAATTTAATTTATAAGGCACTTATTGAGCACTCCATTTGCCAAATGCTACAAGATTATTAAGCAAAGCTTACTGATGTTTGTTGGCCAAGTTTGTAGACTGTGCTGTAGAAGATCAGTAAAGTTTTCATCAAAGTTATTTAATATATGGTAACCAACCACTATTTTAATTGTATCGAGCTCTGGTGTTTTCTGCAGCCTAGAGGCCAGGGAGGGCTGTGAGTGTAGAATAGTTTAGTGCTTTAGTGAAGCACTGGAGCTGTTCAGAGATGTCACTGAACACCTCTCTGTGATGTAGGAGAAGGCTGGTCAGCTTGGAGAGGTGTGAGTTGGCTCCAGAGTGCGATTTCACAGTGCAGAAAATCCTGAGAAAATGGCACTTTTTTACTTACTGGGGAGAAAGAGACTCTGGTCTTTATGTTTTTGGAAAAGCCACGTAACAGCCAGGATCCGCTGGGAGCTACGTGTCAGCTGTCTCATTTGGGAAGAAATCTGATTTTAGGAAACAAGAAAAACATTAGAACACCTAATAAAACACCAGACAAGTAATGGTAGATCTGCTTGGTTCTGTTATGAGCAAAAGGGTCTTGTAGACTTTGAAAGCTTCTCTTTGAACACTCACATAGAGTGTGTTTAAATTTGAAGTGTGGTCTGGCAGAATGAACTGGAGGGTGTGATTTGTGTGGACTGGGTTAGGGATGGTGTTTGGAGACAAAGTGGTCTTTTCCAAAGCACTACAGCAACTCAGAAGCCTCAGTCTCACTGTAGAGGGTGATTTAAGCAAGTGAACACTAAAGTATATTGACTTCTATATGAAATGTGACTTCCCATTGCTTCACGGCCGTATCTACAAAGGAATTCAGATATTTACTGCAATTTTCAAGAATACATAACTAACCAGGATGCCTACTTCTGTTGATTTCAAGTAATTTTGTTCTAAATTATTCTTGCTGTTCTCCTTAGATTTCATGCTACCTACTAAACAATTTAACTATTTTGGCTGAACTTCTCCCTGGTGTACAGGCACTTACTTAGCATACTTGTTCCCAAGAAAGACCTTGCATTTTGCTCTTTATTTCCAGAACAGGAAAAAAACCAAAACAAGCCTTAGATTGTCTCTTTGGAGCTCCCTACCTTTTTAATCTCTGCATTTTAAGATTCACAGAGAGTATTAGATATTTAAAAGTCCTCATTATTCTGTGTTTGTCAGCTTTGAACTGTCTTTGCTATTAGCTTCTAAATGATCTAAGTCTTCCTATAACTGACTGGAGTGTTCCTCATTTACTGTTCCCCAGACTTTAACACTATCAATTTATAAGCACTTCTTAATTTGCTCCTTGTTACAATGCTTTTTGTATTCTGGGCTGGCTTTCTTGGTCTCTTCTGCCACTTGTGGTATCGCAGGTATTTACTATTGACCTTGAATTAGTGTTTTATTTAAAAGAACAAACAAACCTTATTTTTTGATTAAAAGAACTCGTGCGGTTTTCATTATATCATTGTAGAATGAAATGCATGATTGTTTCAGACATTAATCTTTCTGCCATCCTCTGCTTCCAAACTCCTCCAGGTTCCTGGGGGCTTCTGCTGGCTGGGTCAGTGATACTTTTCTGGAGGAAGCATGTGAGCCTGTTGGGTTGAAATTAGCATGTGGCTGCAATGTGACATTTCTAATTCAAACTCTTAAATCTCAGCAGACTGAAGATGGTGATGAACGTTTATTTTGACACCAAACCGGGCAGCACACGAGGCCTTGGTTTGCTGTGGTGTTACTGTTAATTGCAGGCACTAGGAGTAAGGGATGCTACAGGAGCTAAACCAAGAGACAAATCCCTGCCCCACAGAGCTCTTGATATAAATCAGGGGCTGAAAACACCAAGGGATTGTGACAGGAGAGAGGGTGGGAGCTGCTGTGGATAGAGAAGTCAAAAGGCAAAGCTGACAGCTCTTCAAATGCTTAACTGATAGGCTGATTGTGTCTATTGTACCAGCGATTGTATCTATTACAGCAGAAAGTGTTTCCATGGTTTTCCTTCTTTCAGTCAGCACAACTTTTTCTAACATTTTTCTAATGATCTCCCAACGAGGAAAATTCTGTAATAATTAGGTGTAATGCTACATTAGATCCTATTTTGTATGAGTTTAAGGTTTTTACTTGCAAAAATATGGCAACAATGAAAAAATTAGCAATTTTTTTTCAAAACAAAATGAAAAATTAAATATTGTAAGTGTTTGAGGTCTTTTTTTATTCTCCCTCCCCCTTCTCCAGACAGCTCTAGAAAAATTGATCTGTAGGAAAGATATATACTGTATGAAACTGCAAGTAGTGATGCTGCCCACTACTCTTGAGTAATTTGTTGACAACCTTATGATTAAACTTCCCTTCTTCCTGTCTTTCAGCCTGATTTAAATCAAAATGCCTGTGGAAACAATTTCTGTGAGAAAAATGGAAAAGTTCCTAGGGTAGCTGAAGTCCCATACCCTTCTCCATTAACGTGCCAGGGTGTTTGTTCCATTTATGTTTTATTTATCATGCTCCTGAGGTGTACCATGAATAGCATTTGTAAGGCATTCCTACTAGATAACCTGAGTATTGTGAAGAAGTAATATCCCATACGGGACCAAGCAATTTGCCGTGACAAGTTCACAATTATAGTCGTACACAATGAAATACTGTCAAAACAAACATTTATGTCACTTCTGGCAAAGTTGTTCGGAGTATGGGCAGAGCTCCACAGACGGGCTCATGAGAGCTGCGTTCCCAGCTCTGCCAAAGAGCTTTGCTTTGACTTTGGATCAACCACTTCACCTCTCTGGGCCTTTATTTTTACTCCCCTCCCTCTCAGCTTTGACATTTGGCTGAATGCGCTGGTGCTGGGACTATCTGCTCGTTCCTACACGCATTAGGCACTGCGCTAATGGAAGCAGTGAAAAGTCACACCTTGCCCTTCCGTGGGGCTGCAGGAGCGTTAATAAGCTGCATTCATTGATGTCCCAGCGTCCTCTGGTGCAAAGTGCTGTGCCCTCACTGCGGTTATCACCTCCAGGCCAGGGTGCCAAAAACAGAAATGCACTGGCACTGTGAGAAGTAAACCCCATGCTTTTCGAAGAGGAGTCCATCCTGCCTGGGAGCACAGATTTACCTTCTTGAAAGCATCACACTTATTTTTAAATGTAAAAAATAACAATGCAAAGCTTTTAAAAGGCAGTAGAAGAGGTAGGGCTGTAAGTGGTGAAGGCAAACCCAGCAGTAGCTCAGTGTTTGCTGGCTGGAGCAGACGCTTGTCCTGCCGGTAGCTCCCTGAGGCCACTTCTGCAGAGTCCCTGCTGCAGAATGGCCACTGAGGGACCTGTCCTGCTGCTCTTCATGGAGCCAGCTGATGGGAGCAAGGCTGCCTTGGAAGAAGTGCAAGCCAGCAATGCCAGGAGCAAGAGAAATAAGGATTTCTGCTGATTTTGGTTGTCCAGCTTGCCTCTGTCTGAGCAGTGACCCGTGAAGGAGTAAGTTTCTCCTTTGCTGGCTCCTTTCTCATCCTCTGGGAGAGCAGAAAATGTTTCTTGTGAGCCAGTGCCAGAAGAAGGCATTGCACAACACTTGCCATGGAAAAGGGAAAATACTTGTTTTGGCAAGTAAGCCACGGGTTTCAAAGAGAAAGTGCAAATACATGCAATAAGCTAAGTAGCTATATTTCTTCTTACTGGTAAGTGCAGGTATGACACAATCCCTGGGCTGAATAGCACTCCAAATATGCACAAGTATCTCCCTCAGAAGGAACAAAGTAACTCCAGATTTATGTCAGTGTACCCAGGAGTTTACTGTGTTTTTCAGTCATCTTTAAGAACAATCATTGCAATGCCACTGAGCTCATAAAAAGGAAAGAAAATATTTTTGAAACCTAACACAGTACAGACATCAGTGTGATATTAAATGAGTTTTTTCCAGTAGCCTCTCCAAAGATTTATATCCATTTATCAATGCCTTTTCTAAATTAAATACATAAAATCTTTACATGGAACATAACAAAAAGTCACGAACAGTATCAGTATTCAGACGGTATTAGTGACATTCAGCATGACAAACTGCGTAGGAAGCTGGTTGTCAAAGCCCTGTGATAGTGAAAATGGCTCTGCTCACAGTACCGAGATATTACTGCTCTCTCTTAAAGTCTGAAAGGCTGCTAAAAAAAATCCCTGATGTATTTTGTAATTACGTTAGAGGCATCAACATACCGTTAAAGGGCTCAGTGTTTGGTATCCAGTGCTCCACTGAGGATATGTGGGAGCAGTCCAGCCTTTCCACGTCATCCCACTTCCCAAGAAACAAAAAACCCCAAACCCTAGCAACTACAATTGCCTGTTGTTTTATTTGTTTGGCTTTTTAGCACAATATTAAACACAAAGCAGCGATCAGCATCTTCTAGGAGAAATCTGAAGACGCTGATAATAAATTGCTGAGAGTTACACTAATGGCTGATTTCCACACTTGGAAGCACACTCTGTCCAGGAGTTCAAACCTGAATCTGCACAACTTCTGTCCTGAATTAGCTGTAAAAAGAAAAACCCTGAACATTTCAGGATGATGTATAATAGAAGCAAGAGACCTATAAAGATTTCTCTTTTGTTTACTTTAGTACGCTTGGAGGTTAGAAAGCTCCCAAAAGCACAGGAACCAATAGAGCAGATTAGGAAAGGGATTGAAGTGTTTGAGCCCTGTTGTTTTTTATTGGAGATTGATACCTCAGCATCTTTGTACAGCGGGTCTAAGGTGCTACAAGATGTGCTCCTTGCCAAACAAATGCAGCAGATGCCCAGGATGGGCAGGTACCTGACCAGAGGTGCCCACTTGGGACCTGGGGCAGTGAGGGGATGGGGCTGGCAGTGTTCAGCACATCTGGGGTAGGACCTGCACTAGGTCTGGGCCTGAAAAATGACACCTGAGGTGAGTTAAGCCTGAACAGAGTGTGCTGAGGGGCCTGGTTCCCATAAGAACCTGGAGGTTCTCTCTCCATGACAGAGCTAGTGCAGGAAGAACCACAAATGCAGATGGTACTCTGATCTGGGATTCAGGAGCATTGCACAAAGTTGCAGTGTGAAAGATGCTTCTCCTGAGTTCCTGTGGGTTGTTAGCAACACCATGGCTATTTTTTCATATTTATCCAGTGTTGTGTCTCAAAGTCGTGGAATATGCTCATTGAATCAGAGAGACAGAGACAGAGGACGACAGGGGGAACAACACTGTCTGCTCTGCCAACCTGCAGCTGTGACCTTCCCGTTTACTACATATATATATAAATATATGTATATATATTCTTCTTTTTTTTTATTTTTTTTTAAACGTTTGTTAAAGGAATGAAGCAGCAAATCACCAACAATAACAGAAAAATCAATACCCGCCTCTGCTTCTTTTGTGAGATCTGGAACATGGCCTCAATCTGTCAGACTGAATTACAGAGACTGTGGGTGTCAGCAAGGGCTCAAACAAATAGACCTGCCACGCTGTTCATTGATAAAAGGCTTAGGTCTGTGCCAGTGTCACCGCTGCTGCTCCTCCAAAAGCCATGGAGGAAACACCAACCTTTCTGACCAGAGGCAGTTACAGGGCCATGAATGTGTTCACTTGCATTTTGCATGTAAGATTGCACTAATCTCCGGAATAAAAAGGGTAAACAAACAGTTTGACAAATACAAGGCTCTGGGGCATTACCTTGCTAATGGATGTTAAATCAAATGGATGAATTTGAATGGAAGGTGATATATCAACACAGGAATGTCATCCCAAAATAGGCCATTGATCCACTACCTGAGAATCCAGTCTTTGACAAAGGTCAATGCATCAGAGAGAGGAACAAGCTCTCCCAAACTCATCATTTTCCCAGGCAACAGTAAAAGGCTATATCAGTATATAGAGGAAAGCTTCCTCCTGTGACTCCAGATGGTAATTAGTTTATACCCTGGAGCATGAAGATTAACATCCCTTATCACTTTTAATTTTGCCCGTGGATATTAAGTCATTGCAATGAGCTTTTGAATCTTTGAGTAATACACCACGAGATTTTTATCTTACAAAAAGCACGGTCTTTGTATTGTCCCACTGCCACTTCTGCGAACAGACCAGGCAGGACAGCCACTTGTGCCAGTGGAGGAAGAGGGTGCTGCCCCACCAGTGCTGTCAGGAGTAGCACCAGGTAAATCAAATGTTAGCACTGGGCATTTGTAGGCACAGAATCAAGCTTACAGGAGGAGCTGAGCATAACTTTACTAATGCATTTACTGTGAGAAATACCACCTATAATTTTCTTAATCAGAGATGTAGATTCCTGACTCACAAGGGTGACCCTGATGGGGCTGTCTGGCAAACTGCAACACACAGAGCAGTGCAGAGCTTGGGCTGCTGCTGGGCAGAGTTGCCTGGCTGCTGTGCCCTGGAAGGCAGAGGCTCAACACTGACTTCTCTGCTCCACTTGTCCCAGGCAGTGCCAGCTCAGTGTCCCCTGTTTTTCCTGATGTGCCTCAGCTCAGCAAGACAATTCTGACACCGTTCCCACTGTGGGATAGACAGAGCTGCCCCTCCTACTCCACAAGTCTACCTAGACATCTGAAGGTCTTTGGCTTGTGGGCTCTGCATCTCACCCTTCCCTCCAGGGGAGTGGCTTTCAAGCATCTTATTCTCCTTCTCTTAAATACATTGTTAATCCAGCCGGAAAACCAAAAGTTCCCAGAAGGGCTTTATGCAGACCAATGCCTCCTGTTTCATATTTTCTTTTAACTAAAATATTTCCTTACTACTTTATTTCAAAATGTGCTTTGATGATATGAATGTTGCTAGATTCCACATTAAAAAAAAGGACATGGAAAATATGATCTTGTGCTTCCCCAGCTCTGAGTAGGCAGCGGTTAATTTCACAGACTGGTTATAAACCAAGTTTAAAGAGGAAAAGTCTTCCCTTTAATCTGTATCAGCCTTTGCAGCCTTTCTAATTTCTTTCATGAAATGTCTCCTCATTCTTGTCCTGTGCTATGGGCAGAATAGGAAAATCCAAGGGGCTTTCATTGCATTGTTCATTATTTCATAAGCCTTTGTCATTCTGTATCTATCTATGCAGCGATGAAATATTGTTAATAGGGGAGCAGAAGCCTTTTGTTGAGGAGAGGAGCTGATTGCCATAGACGTGTAACTAATAATATATGTGGTTAAGATCGTAATTTGGACCAAGACTAGCACAGGAGAAAGCAGAGCGTACTGTTTCTCCTGATGAAAAGAGCCAATGCCATAAAGGAAGCAAAATAAAGATGAGCATCCAGGATGGGGGGAAAAGAATTCCTCTTTTTGAGATTGTGTTCACCTCTATACCAAAAGCTCCCTTTTTTCCTTTCTTGTTTCGATTCTCAGTGTAGCAGCAGTGCTGTGAGAAGGGTTTGTCTTGAAGTACCCTCATTTTCAAGACTTATGGTGGTGTTTGCTCTTGCAAAGTGCAAAAGTCTTGGTGATTTCACATATCCAGCAGATCTAGACAAGCCTTTGAAATTCTGTGTACCTGAACCAAACCTGAATTCACAGCTTTCATTACTGACCTGATTCAGCTTCCCATGAAGTCAGCTGCAGTCTCCATTTAAGTCAGTGTGGCCACTTAGAAGCTAATAGGCTTGCATAGGTTTGTACTAACTTGCTTTTTGGGTAGCTTCTTTAGAATTGTTTCCACACAGACCCAAAAGAGGAAATGACAAGCAATAAATTATTTAAAATAATATGCATGACAAAAGATCAGGTATCCTAGGAGTCCTTGGATTTTCACAGAAATCTATGGTTAAAAGTCAAGCACCATACTGAAGGAAATGTGAATGCATAGTTTCTACCCAAGATCTCCACTTCCTGGCCTGACTAGACCTGAGCAGTCAGGACACTGCTCCCTGAAACACAGCCTTCAGTCAGATGTTATCCTTATTTTCTGTGGAGATAATAATCTATAGCAAACAAGGATCTGGCTGTTATGGTTAGAAATAAACCTAGTTAGAAGCTGAAACTCCTGTTTGAGACCAGGATGTAGGGGAAAAAAAAACCCAAACCAAACCTGTCTGCTGTGAATTGTTGAGGAAACTCCTCTGCATACCCAGAGACCAGGCAGTGCCCTGTACCTGAGAGCTACAGCCTAATTTGTAAAAAGATGAAAGAAAGTGGAATTTTAGAAGGTAGGACCCCAGACTGGGGTGCAGTCAGCCTGGCAGGAGGGTTGTGGGCGCTTAGCAGACAAGGCCCTCGCTGCATTTCTGCTACACCCTTCCTGATTTGCCTGGTTACCATAACCAGCATCTTTCTGCAGACGTGTTTGTTTCCGTGAACCAATATTCTCCACTGGTGCAGCACAGCTCCCCAGCTCTGTTTCTGAGGGTTCTTCTTCCAGGTGGAGAAGTTTCCTGCTCAGGTTCTGTGAGATGCAGCTGGAGGTCTACTGCAGGCACAGCGAATTCCCTGCTGCTCGTTTGCCAAAGTCTTATCAGCCATTAGAATGTCAGCAGAAAGCCAGGCGTGTACTCAGCCTGTCATCCCCAAGATCCACGAAGGATCGGCTTTGGAAAGGGATTATGCTGAATTTTCTTTTCATCTGCATTTATGAACATTTTGGCTTGGTTTGCACTGTGCCAATCTTGTGCTTGCCCCAGGGGGGCTGTGAACTGCAGCTGTCTTTTTGCCAGCTATTTACTGAATACCTGTGGTAACAGTTTCCAAGCGGCCGTGCCACTTATTTGTTCCTCTAAATGGAAGCGTATTGCAGCAGCAGTGCTCACTGCAAACTGGAGAGAATTGAAGGAGAGTGAAATTGCTACAAATTGAAGAGTTAGGAAAATATGACTTAGCCTTGCCTGGAAAATAAGCCACAACACATAGCAGACCCTTTTAAATGCAGCATACAAACACTCAAATGCCAGTGCGGCTGCATGTCTTATGGAATTGTTTTGTGAGTACATTTCTCCTCGGCAAAAGCGTTACATGGGCCACATTCAGTCAGTTTTAGGAGGCTGCAGTTTTGCAGAGTTATGGCAAGGAATAGTTACCCACTAGGCTTATGTCCATAGCTACACAGCACTGATGTAGGGTCTTGGTAGGTCAAGACTGGCAAAAAAAAAAAATCATATTCATCATGCACAGCACTCAGAGTAATTCACAGCCCAAACTATTTGTCCTGAGCACCAGGAAAGGTGGTAAGCAGATAATCAGAAGTATCCTATACAGGAAAGCCAGCCAAGTGACAGGAAGCATCAAGGATGTGTGAGATAAACCAGGATTATCTTACATAGCAAAAAGGAACTAGAAAGAGTTGCTGTTCTTATTCATCTGCACAGGCTTTTGAAGTCAAGCAACTTAATGCTGCGGTCTGTGGCTCCAAGAATAAATCTGTGGCACAGAGCTAGGGAGAGCTGTGGTTTTGCTCGTGGTTCTGCTTGATTTTAAAGAGGTCGCTTCACCGATTTCCTTCTCTACCTTCTGTAGTTGAAGCAGGAAACCTCAGCACACAGGACATTGTAGTGCTGATCTTGGGGCCGTGAAGTGGCCCCTCAGGAGACTGGCATGGCACCATTTGGGTGAATCCCTCCACCTCAGGCTGACTGACGGGCACAGGTGGACCCCTGGGTGCTGGGCAGGGGTCACAGTGCCTGGCTGTCACACTTGTCACATCCCCAGGGGAGGGGACAAGTGGCCCGTGGAGAAGCTGAGCCCTGTCCCCTCTGTTTGCTGTGCAGAGCTGTGAAACAGCGTGAGGTGCTCGTGTTGGGCAAGTTTAGACCAGCAGTGTATTTTCATTAGAAGAAGCAAGCAGATTACCTGCAATATCAACCCAGTGTGAAAATTTGTAGTTCATGGAGATATGGAACCTTATGTCCCCTTTGATTCCGAGAAAAATAAAACCACAAGTGCACAAGTAATGACTCTTGTCCAGCAATTGATTGTTGTCTGGCTTTTCCTGTGATTCTTCCCTTCAGCTGCTGTGTCTTCGGTGGCACCATGCCAGCAGTTTGGTTCCTGCAGAATAATTACATGCAGCAATGTGTTTTCTTTTGTTTGGTTGGGGGCTTTCTAATTGGTTGGGGTTTTTTATTTTGTTTTCTTTTGTGATTTTTTTTTTGGTTGGTTGGTTTGTTTGATTTTCTTTTTCCCACCACCCACCCTTTTTGCTGTTATTTTAAAAGCAGCAAATGGTTTTGCTCTTCGTGCAGCTTTACAAAATCCCAGCACCCAGCACTACACTGTTTGGCAGGTGAAGCCCTGGCCACAGCAGAGGTGCAGGGAGAAATCCTCCAAGCAGTCACAGATGGTTTGCTCCTCTCAGGGTCAGCAGAGGTTGGAGAGAGCTGTGACTGATGGGTTCTGCTGCCCAGCACACAGGAGCAGGGTCCAGGCAATGCCCTCCGGTACCAGCAAGGCTCTGCCTCTCACTGTGGTGTTTTTCTGATAGCAGATAACTGGAGAGAGTATAATGCAAACAGGAAGCAAATGCAAGCACCAAAACCTAAATAATATATTTTAGCATTAGTTTGCTCTGTCTGAGAGCAGATTCTCTCAGAGGCTGAGGGTGGTTTGAGGTGGTGAAGAGACAACCACTTCCTCAAGCTGACTCAGGCCTCCCCACCCAGCATGTGAAAACCATGTCAGCTCTCCTTTAATATTCTTTGGGAAAGGCTTCTTTTCATGTTGGTGGAGTTTTTGTTTTACTTTTTTCCTGAGGCTCTGCAGGCACAAGCGTGTTTCACAGCTGGTTTAGCAAGGATGCATCTAATTTAGAGGACATTGAGGGTTCCCAGAAGCTCTGGTGACACTGATCACATGGGCAAAGCAAAGCACTGTGGAGGGTCCCTCCTGAAACGTCTGCCCAGCACATTGATGCTGAAACCGGGAGGGAGGTGAAACACCGAGCAGGCTCAGAGCAGCTCTGAGCGACAGCTCAGACAAGGGACACGCTGGATTCCCTGCTCTCCAGTTGAAAACTCTCTCTTCTGCCTCTGCTACTGAGCTTTCCACCTTTAATTTTTCTTCAAAGCCTTTCCACAAGCTTGTACCTTTAACACTGGCTATTTGCTTGCTCAGTTCCCACATTTCCTGGTGCCCAGGACACATTGCTCTGTGACAGCTGGTGACAGCACACCAGCCTTGGTACTTCAGCACGCCAGGTTTTGTACTTCACAGTCTTGTGAGTTTAACTGAGCCCTGCATTGGCCAGGCTGATTTGTTGTGGAGGGAAGGGACACGTGAAGCTCCCCTCAGGACGTGCAGATTGTAGTAAACCCAGCAAAATGAGCATGCAGTGTGCCATCAGAGCCTGGCAGGACTGGCCTTAACTGTTCAGCTGTGAAATGTGAATGGTGAAAAGATCATTGATGCATGTGGTCAAAAATACAAACAAAATGCCAAGTACACAAGTGGCTTTGAGAGGAGGCAGTGGCATGGTTGTGCAATGACTCTGAGCCAGGCCTGGCTTGAGCAGCCCAGGCTCTGCTGCTGCTTTGGTAAATTCCCAAATCCTCCAAATAGAAACAGCTCTTGCAGAGGGACAAGATGTACACAGCAATGCAGTGTAAATTTTTCTGTGCTGTTTTGCAAGAAGGATGTGGTTTTTGTGCCAGTTCTGGTAGTGCTCAGTTAAGCCTTGGGGAGATCAGGAGGAGCTGAGGACTTCCCACCTGGTTAATCTCTCAATTGTGGTGCTTAGTGCATTTTTGTCTTTAGAGAATTGAAGCACAATGTGGGTCACATGTGGTTTTCATGTTGAACCAAGACTTCCACATGGTTCTATTTTTTCCCGGAGCGATGATATCCCTGCAGTGCCGGCAGGACAGCCCCACAGCTCTTCCCGTTGTCACGTGAGAGCACGTGTGGTGCTTCAAAGCAGATGAGGAACATGTGATATGAAAAGGCCTTTGTAGCCCAGAGTCACACTACAATAACTCTGTGCTCAACAACAGGTTGTGGTTTGAGGAAATGTTGCTTCTGTCAGCCTTGCATAATGGAAACAGTAATCAGCCTCCATTAGGTCAGAATGCATTGTCAATCCACAGTGAAGCAGAAAGAACTACATCTCGGAAAACCTTTTCATTAAGCAAAGAAAATTGATACCAGTGCTTGGCTCAGCCTAACACTTTGTTCATGAGGCCAAGTGTGGATAATGGCTGGGTTTGTTTTCCTTTCATTCGTTTCTCTATGCACAGTTATTTTGATTAGGAAACATCCACCTTTCATTCTAGATGAACAATTCTAAAAACTTTCTCCCAACATTTATTATCTTGTGTACACAATCAATGTTTGTGTAAAGAACAGCATTAGAACACTGTTCAGGAAAAAGTATTTTGGCTTATGATTGCAGTCACCCCGTCTCATTCTAGTTGAAAAACATTTTTTTTATCTGCATAGTAACTACAGTCTCTTTTTTTGTTTGGTGGATTTTGTCAAAATAGCTATAGGCCATGTTCTTGGGGAACACTATGCCTCTGAGTAGCTCCCAACTACATGTGTGTATTAATAATGTGGTACTGTCTACACAGGGGCTTGCATGGTAAACTGTCCAGCCAGTGTGTGGAAGGACTAAGGCTTGAAGGGTAGATACACAAAGATGCACACAAGATAATGCAGGAGAAAATATCTTTGTAGTGGCATTCTGTAGGAGTAACAAAGTAAATGATGCTAAGCCTGATTGGTTAACCAGAAATCATCGCTGTGTATCAGCCTTGCAAATACCACTGTCCCCTTCCCAGGATAAGCTGATGATGATAATGAAAAAGAGTAAATGGATGGGTGGGTTTTTGCATAACACTGCCACATCTAATTCTAGGAGTGGTGAATCACTGCTACTCCTGTTGCTAGAGGATTTTCTCTCTCAATATTTTTCCTGTTGCCATTAAGCTTCTCTGTAGAAAGGAGGATCCTTCCAAGCCTTCTTTCTAGCCCTTCTAATTCCATGTGTTCTTCTGCTAGTCCCAAACCCCCTTTGTTTATAAGGATGTAATTAGGAGTAGATCTTTCCCTCACATTTATACTATCAATAAAACTTCTTGGTTTGAAAAAAAAGAACTCATTTCAGGAGACAGAGAAAGCACTTTTGCTCTATTGCAGGTGGCTTTGGAAAGCCTTGATATTGTGGGTAATGAAACATAAAACAAGAGGTCGAGGGCTGGGAATTGCAACACTCTGTGCTATTTGCAATATCACTTCTTCTCTTCCCCTGTATAATTCATGAAGGATTGTGGAGAAGGGAGTTTGTGGCTGGGCTCTCCCCCTGGGGTCTGTGTGGGCTCCACAACTCCATCTGTTCTCCCAGCCCTTCAGGACTGTCTTGTTTGAGCGTTGGACAGGGGCTGAAGTGTCCTGCAGTCCCAGATTTGCAGTCCCAGGTTGTGGGTACCCCTCGATAGTTGGCCTGTAGGTAACCACAGTCCTGCATTGCTGTGAAAGTTGCTCTCCCCTGGATCAGGCTGAATTCAATGTTTATGAATATGAAGAATGAGTATGAACATAGGGAATATGCACAGGAAGGATTTCTACTGATATAAAGTATCAAATGAAAAACTGTCACCCTGAAGTAAATGTTCTTTGTAGGTAGACAAAGTCATGCCGAACTTCTCAGTACATAAAACCTCCGGGATCCTGACTTTCTTGCTTTTTTCTTGCATTGCCTCCCCCATTGTTTGCTACTCTTAGTGCTTGCCTGTCTCTAGATATAAATGGCTCTTTTCACTGCAGTAACTGAACATCGTGAATAAAATGAAACTGTAAATTCCTGTAGGGCACATGTACCCCGCATCCAAGCACTGTATAAATAATGATCCATCTAGAAAGAAAGCGCTAGAGAAACATGAAGTTATTGTGGTTACTCCCATAGTATGTACACCTGATCCTGGGTGTAACTGGCACAAAACTGATGAACAAGAGCTCTAGAACAATTTCTCCCCAGACTAAGCTTTCTTTTCTCCCTGTGCATTTATCTCCTAACGTTTTGGACCACAGTCATACACTAGGCTGTCAGCTTTATGTTTCCTTTCTACTATCACTCATATGTTATGCTTAGTCATAAAATTGCAGCTAAGGAAAAAAATTAGTGTGTCTACAGTTGCTGGGAAGCCTTCATGTCGTCATCTATGTTTCAGTGTTTCTTTGATTCCTCGTTTGTGACCTACCACAAATCTAGGTTGCTGAGGAAAGATTTTTCTGGCAGAGAAGATTTTCATCCTTATCTGATGTATTCATTTAAAAGAAGAAGTCTATTCTCCATGTTGTTCCCTCCTTTTCCGATATACAGCACGAAACTGTCAGGGATACAGCAGCAGTGAGTAGGGGGCTTTACAGTGGATTTGACTCTGGGCTGAGATGTGGAAAATGAAGTAATCCCATGAATTCTTGTGTGAAGGTGAGGATTGCAGTAACCTGAAGGTCAGCACAGACATGGAAATGTGCAACAGAGCTGGGGAAGGGGGATGTCTCTGGCAGGCAGAGAGTGCCATCAGAAAGAGGCAAGAAATATAAGGCTCCTGTCCCAGAAGAAGTAATCCAAAATAAATACTGTGGGGGTTGCTTTGGCTTTAATTTGATTCTGGGGCTTTAAAACTTGCATGTTTTAGTGGCTTTGAGTTCCTACTCAAGTTCCCAGAAAAATTTCTGCATGAATTTTCTAAATTTTCCCTACTTAAATTATTTTTTAACTAGACCAGAATGTCTTTGGTTTAACTTCAATTAAAATGCTAGACAGAAGAAAAATTTTTAAAAAGCCCTCAATATTATTAGTCTGTTTCAATATTTTAATTATGATTTTTCTCATCTGAAAGCATTTGTCTCAAAAGCTTATTTCAGTTTTATTTAAGCAAAAACTAATGTACAAAATGAAAAAATATTGAGGTTTTATTCTTCTGTTGATTGAACTTTTACTTTCTATTTTGTAATTAAAATGAACTCCCAAATTTATGGGGTTTTCAGCAAATGACGGAATTCTGCCACCTTTTCAGAGATCCTCCCATATGAAATGTACTCTTAAACTGGACAACCTTGTTGATGAAGTTGATATAAAACAATATTTAATTATGGTCTAAGACTGCTAAGGCCTTAAGGGGTCTACACTGCACCATCTAGACTGCATACCAACAAAAAAAATTGCTACTCTGATGGAGAGTGCAGATCTCCTCCAGTAAGGTCTGGCCTAAAACATGAGACTTTGCTTTTCTTCCTTGGGCTTTTCCCTTGGTCTTTTCCCATTTTATTTTCCCAGTAAAACATTGCCAATGTTTTATTCTTTCACCTCACCTCAATCTGTCTCTCCTGAAGGAGGTGACATGGTCTCTCCTCACCCAGGGGAGTGTAGGAAAGGGAGAGACTGGTTGTAGAGTGAAAATTTAATTTTCCTTCTTAGGTCCAAGAAAAGCAGCTTTCAGGGCTGAAGTGCCAGCTCTGAAATTGTGCTGGAGACAAAGCAGCTTTTTCTAAGACTAACTCAAAAAAGAAAAAGAAAAAAAAAGAGAGGGATGTAAAAATGTAGAAAATGTGGTATCTGCTGACTACCTCATATTTGGAGAATGTTACTTTTCTTTTGTGTTTTGGCCATTATATCATTAAAAACTGGCATGTTTTCCTCTCCCTGCGGGGACTGCCAGTGCAGCAAGTCTGTACCTGGAGGCCTGAACATTGCCTTAACTATTTAATGTTGTGCAATGATTGGGCCATGTCTCTAGGCCCATTTACTCCATCAGATTAACACATCGGGCAAGAACACATACTTAGAGAGACGTATATCCTGACAGATATAATCAAACACCATTTAAATCAAGGGAGACGATGGTGACATTAATCTGCCCTGGTATAACAGCCCATTTAAATGAGTAGGAGGAGGGAGGTGGTACAAGTGAGGATAGATGGTGTGTTTAAGTAGAGAAATGAAATCTGAAGAATGACTTCAGTGGAGATAGTTTTGATTGAAGTCGAGTAGTAAAATGAGAAAGTGAGAGAGATAAATTTCTCTAAGCTGAAGACACTTCAGGTTAAAAAAGGTGGGTGAGTACCAGGGATCTGTAACCTGCTCAGACCCACAGAGATCTGTGCTCTTGGTAGAGATGAATTAACAAACTAGAACAAAATGGCTCAGATTCCTCATGGAAGCCTAAAAATCGCTTTGTACATTTTACAAATCATTCAGTGTGATCTTGAGTTAGTAGATTGAGGCCAACCAGATTATAAATAAGAGGATTGTTTGAGACTAGAGGTCGGTTTAGGTTGCCAGATGTGAAGGAAGGGAAAAAGGATAAAGCAGGTTCATCACTGATGCTCCTGAAATGATGCCATTTTTTATCTTTTTTTTTTCCCCCATATCTGACATAGAGCTTTGAGTCACTAACTGTGCTTTCTCAAGAAGCTTGAGGTGGTGTGTGCCCTCCTGCCAGCGTCAGAACCCAGGTGAATCAGGCGTTTAAGAGACAAAAGCCACATGAAGTACGAGTAGCTCTTCAGAGTAGCATAGGAAACTATTCATGCTCTGCTCTAACTAAATGCCACTATAAATTACACGAAAAGAGATTAGGATTGAAAGGTACTTGCTGTGCTGTTCTGGAATGACTAATTAGCTGATGCAAATCCAGTCCACAGTGCTGCTAAGGAAATCAGACCTAGGAGGTAGGTATGAGTATTGTGTAACTCTCACCAGGAAGAACACTAAGACTAGACTGAGCTTGCTACATACAAATACTAAATTTTTTAATCATGGCGAGACATACATAATCCTGAGATTACAGATTTCGATTAAAATCTTACCTTTTCAAACCCAAAAATATATCTGGAAGATAAAACTACAAATCACTGTTATACTACAAAATAATTCATTGGATGAACAGAAATCAATCAAGGAAAAACATTTTTAATAAAGCATCTTACAAATACAGATTTTTTTCTTTTGTCCAAAACTTTTTTTTTTTCCTTTAAAGATTGTTTTAGCTGCCATCTTCCTTTGACCTCAGAGAAGCTGGTACATGAAATTTACAGAGCTGAGGGTAGAGGATTCACGAGAAGCAGATGAGCCGTGTGTCCTGTCACACACCTCCAACCCCGTTCAAGAGGATTCCTTAAAGCTGCACTTGCACAGGCCTTCCCTTTCTACATATCTCTTCTTTTCTCTTTTCTCTGTTTTCAGACAGGGGCAGTGATAGAAGAAAAATAGAGGTTTGCTCTCTTTATTAGGAGCTTTTCTCTCTAACATTTTCACTTATATACACTACAGTTTTTTATAACACAATGCCTGTTTTGTCATGCTGAATAAGTTTTCCTGCTCTTCATCCATTTGGGAATATGGGCTCAACCTTACAACAAAGGATATGATAAAAGACAGGCGTAGCACTTTCATCAGGAGGACAGGGAGCTTTTGAAGTACAGTTCTGAAGTCAGCAAACAAAAACTAGGCAGCAAAGAGCTCTGTCTGTTACAATGTGCTGCAAAGATGAGACTAAACCCAAGTGAAATATTATGCTTTTTAGTCACTGGTCCTGCTCCCAAGTGATGAAAGGGATCTGATGACTTTCTCCTGAGTCAGAGCTTTCATTGCCCCTGAGAAAGGGATGCACTGGTTATATAAATGACAATTAATTGAAGTACCCCAGAGCCTGGGAAACTCCAGAGCAGAGACACACAAGCCTTTGTAGGTGGCACACAGAAGCCATCAATCAGAAAAGCTGTAACTTCTTTTTTTTTTTTTTTTCCTAAGATGCAATTGTTCCTGCTAATATATTTATTTCTGAAATCCTACATCCAGCCCCCGGAGGCTCAAAGATGATGTGAAATATCATTACAAAACCAAACTCTCACATTTGAAATGCACTGAATATAATGAGGAAACCCTCATCAAACTAGAGCAGCCACTCTTGCTATTTTGCCTGAAACTGTCTCTGTATCCCAGATGAGAGCTCTTCCCCACGCTCATCTTCTAAAGATGTAAGACCTACTTTAGAGAATGACATTTCTGAGTAAGGAGGGCAGAGCTATGAAAAGCCCTCGGGATATTGGACTGGCTTCAGATTCCTCTCTACTGAGTTTGTTCAACTGTGCTCTATCTACAGTCTATACGATTAATTAATGTGTGATAGATTAGTAACTCCCAAATAGGAAATCATGTTTTCGCCACAGGCTGTAGCAGAAGTGCACAGGGTCTTATTCTGACATTGCTTTTGCTGATAAATCCTGGGAGGGCCTCTGCTGAGTCTGTCAGGCAAAGTCATCACAAGGAAGATCTGGGAGGGCACAGCAGCGAGCAAAGCCACCCATCAGCCTTGGATCTGAGTCAGCCACTGCCAGGGCAGACACAAAAGCTCCGCTTGGTCTCCATCCTTTTGTTTAATGGGGTGGAAAATAATAAGAATCCAGGGAATCCCGCAGCTAAAGGAGGCTCCGGGGAGGTGTTCCAGCAGTCTTGCTGTACCTGAAGGAGGCTGGCAAGAACACAGGAAAGGGGCTTTTCACAGGGGCATGAAGGGATAGGACAAGAGGGAATGGCCTTAAGCTGAAGGATGGTAGAATTAGATGAGATATGAGAAGAAATTCTTTGCTGTGAGGGTGGTGAGGCACTGGAACCAGTTGCTGTGTTTGTCACATCCTTGGAATTGTTCAAGGACAGGTTGGATGGGACTCTGAGCAACCTGGTCTAGTGGAAGGTGTCCTTGCCCACAGCAGGGGAGTTGGAACTGGATGGTCTTTAAGGTTCCTTCCAACCCAAACTACTCTGATTCTAAAAAGCACTGAAGCAGTTGCACATCAATATTAGTATTTTATCTAAAATCTTCAGAAAATGCAACCCTAATCGCAAATCCACCCCACAAACTAGTACCCCAAATTAGTACCCCACAAACATGAAAGAATCATGGGTAGGCAATCTTTCAAGACATATCTTTAAGTGCTACACTTAACCCAAATGCTTCTAACCAAATAGATTGATTTGTACCAAATCTGAAGGTTGGAATCAAGCACAGTGTGTTTTTTGTTTTTTTTTTTTTTCTGGAGAGGGCTTTGATAAAAGGTCAAAAAACATCAGTATTGTGGCTGTGGTCTGCAGCACAGTCACCCTGTAATTTTGTCTTTCTCAGTGAAATTCCAAAGCATTTGAATCACCCTGTTTGAGTCACACCCAATCTTGAAATTTTATCTCTATCAAAGGGTGGAAACCCATTTATTTCAGTGGAGTACCAACAAAGTATGTGTGGCTTTGTTATATTTCTCTTTGTATCAGCTTACGACCCTCAAAATTTATAGGAGTTCTTTCTCAGCAAAATCCCCATGCATTTGTATGTCATTTTTCCCCCTCAGTCTGGATCTCACCTTGTTAATCAGTGTATTAAAAAGCTCTCAGCTCACTGCACTAACATTGCTGAGTTCAGTGACTTGAGTTGATATTTTGCCCAGAGACCACCCAGCTGTGTTTGGGTATCACCTTCCCCACATGCACGGCAATTTGGGCTTATGGGATCTGACACAACTGTGTTTCACTTCGCTTGGATCATGTGTTCTCTTCCATTTACTTTTGTCACTATTTATCATTTTCTGAAATCAGCTGCACAGAATCTCTCTCTCCATCCGCTACCTTAACATGAAAGGGCTCTTTGCTGAATACATATATTTAAGGTTTGCTTTCCATAAGCATTTCTCAGAATTTGGCAACATGTGCAGTCGAAAAACAATTATGCCAACAAACCTGTTTTGAGAATAGCTGTAGAAATTTGCATTCTGTCCCAGTTTCTGACACAGACTTCCCTTCTAAGGATGGAAAATTGCTCAGTTCTTATCTGTCTCAATTCTCCGGCTCTAAGGTGGGAATAACAACATTTCCTTTCCCCCGTGCTTTCTCTGTATATTTAGATTAGAAGCACAAAAGGGACAACGGCTGCTTGATTATTTTCTAGGGTAGCTGCTGACACACAGAATTGCTTCTCTTGCTTAGTATTAACATACATAAAAATAATGCTTTCAAATAAAAAGAAAAATCAGTTTACAATTTGAACAAATATTGATTTGCAGTACTATCCAAAGTCTAATTAATAACAAATGAGGGGACTTCTTCCTTCACGGTGTTTGTATCGTTGTGCTGCTTTGCTGTCTCATGTTGATCCTGGTGTTGTCACTGTGTTTTCCATTCATGTTCTCCAAGGGGTTTTCCTAGGCTGCCCCTGATTTGGTGTTGCACTCAAGCCTGCAAATGGACAAGACCTTTCTGGTTTGCCAGCTAATTTTTTCTTTTTCT
>VZTX01029034.1:58331-191275 GCA_013400915.1 Pardalotus punctatus | reverse complement strand
TTTTTTTTTTTTTTTAATTTTTTTATGGCTATTTAGAAAGAGGGTTTCACTGTAACTTTGACTTACAGTTGCAGACTAGGTCATTAGGTAGTCTGTCATTCCTCTAGAGTATTTCCGTACTGATTCCATGTTCCTGTTTTGCTTTGATATTTATGCATTCTGAATAGTGAGAGCAGCTGATTGGGAGGCTATATTTCCTCCTTGAAGCAAAAATAAAATTTAAAAAATCATCACCAACAGGTTCTCTGAAAAATTTTTCAGTTTTTATTTTCCAAAAAGATATTGTTTATCTGAAGGGGAATGCTTTCCAGTTTAAACGTGTGGCTCAGATGAGTACTAAATTCTCTTCTGATTTTGAAAGTGTGACTAGTGGCCATTTAACCTCCTTTATTCCTGTTAACTGTCTGCAGTATATCTAATTTGCTGGGTTTCTAAGATGCTTGCTTTGTTTTTAACAAGCTCTGAGGTACAGGTTAACCGATGTTTTTATAGAGTATCTGACTACAATCTGCTGAGCTAAAATTTGTAGCTCAGCTGTCTCTTTTCATATCCTAAGCAATTCACCATTTTTATGATTTTTCCCCTACCCTGACCCTGGGGGGGAAAGAACTCCTCTAGATCACCTTGCAGCCTGAGCCTTGTGCCTGGCAGGAGACTTTTCCTGCTAATTACCAGAGCTGTTAATTCTGTTGTCAGCTTTGACAGTGGAGAGACAGTGGCTGCCAATGGTCCATTTCCTACCAGCGGAGTGAAGAGGTAAGAGCAGCACTGTAAAAGGATGAAAAGCAATTTCAAAAGCATTTCTGCTTTCCTCAGTGTAATATTGCAAGATTTCAGCAATATTCTCTTTCCAAAGGAGGGATCAGCTCCTGTTTGCTGGGTACCCCTGCAGGGATAGTGGCTTGTGTGGTGAGGGGCTTGCTGCAGGTTTGACAGGTTATTTATTGAGGCAAATCTTCAGAAACACTGCACAGTAACTTTGGGTGGATGGATGGTAAGAACCCAGGAGCTCCTTGCAAACAAGAATAACCACGTGGTTATCTTGTGGCAATACTGCTGCTTTATCTCCTGGTAATATGACATAGTTTTAGCCTGAGCTGCCAGCAGTGAGTTCAGCCCAGGTCTGCTCCCATGCTGAACATTAAATTCCAGCTTTGACTGAAATACCTTTGCCCCTGCAGATTGCTCAGCAGAGATGTGAATGCCCATCTCTGTATCCACATTTTGATATTTGCTGCCAGGAGCCAGCAGCATAAACAAGGTCATTTCACCTTGCTATGGTCTCTGTCGTCATCCTCTAATCCCCCTGCCTTTTCATGGTTTCCAAACCTTGGTTTCCAACACCTTTCTTTACATCTCACGCACACAAAAATGCACAGGCAGATTAAGGAATAAGCACCACTGCTCATCCGTGTGCCACAAGCATTGATTTTGTTAAAGAAAAAGGAAATGCCCTCTTAGCTCTGTTCACTGGGTGGTTGGAAAGGGTAAAGATGTTTGTAATCACAGATTGCCAGGGGGCAGTAGTGCAGCTCTTGCCACTGGAGCATTTTAGGAATACTCAACAGCATTTCTGCTCTCCTTTTACAAGAAAATAGAAAATCTTAAACATATATACGCATATGCTCCACACAAGGGATCTGTGCTGGGAAGCTCTGGATTTTTGACTGCCAGAATCTGGCACAGCTTTGGATGTACTTGGCAAAGTCCAAGGATATCCACTGGTTTCCCAGTTCCCAGTTCTGCAGGAAGTTAGTTACTCCCTTCTGTTTTAAACACGTTATAACTTACAAGTGTGGCTGCTGCGATTCAGTTCCCACATCAACACAGGTGTCCATCAAAGTTTCACTGATTGTCTTTAGATTAATTTTTTTTAACAAATCATTTCTTTCACTGTCCCTTAAGCACATCAATCTTTGAAGTTAAAAGTCTTCTCAAGCGTAGCTAGTGAGCCTGCTTCAATCACAGAGCTGATCTAGCTATTGATCATCAAAAAGCCTCTGAAAAGCTTAATTTAGCCTTCCTAAAGAATCTGGACATCTTCAAATACTTTAAAGTTTATTAAGTATTTATTTGTTTTTTACATACAGAAAAAGTGGAGATGATATATATTTTATAGAAGCCTGCGGCTCTTTGTACTAATCTGGGAGGTTTAAAACATTTCATTAGAGTCTGGTTCCACTTCTGTGGAGCAGATGTTCTCTCCACAAATTATTTTTTACAGATAACTTGTTCTCTGCGTTTACTCGCCTCAGCTTTCAGCAGGCAGCATACTGTTAATGGAGCAGAGAGATGCAAACAAGAACATCTTGAAAACTTAGTCATTAGTGCTGGACCCTGGATTCTCCACTTTTCTGTAAGCAAGTGGAGCTTCCTGTCACATGAGACAAGTATTTATGGGGAAAATATTCCATTCCTGTTTAATTATTTTTATTTGCATAAGGCTGGATAGGGTTATTATGGAAAAACATGATCTCTGAACTTCAAAATAGGAATTTAGCATGAAAATGTTTATTTTTCCTCATGAAAATGCTTTACAAAGCTTTCCTTTTGGTCTTTTTTTCCTCCCATATCATTTTGTATCCTCAGCTAACCCCTGCCCTGAAGGGTCTATATGTCCATTGCCAACCATGACAGCATCTCTGTTCCTCTGTTCTGTTCCTCACTTTCAGTATCTTGCCTAATTCTAGGAGATATTTCTCTGAGGCGAGAATCCTGAGGGGAATGTCTCTTGCTCTTCAAAGCAAAACCTCCTCTGAGCCTTGAAGGAGCCCCTATAACTGAAAATATTACTATTGTATGGACGTCCTCAAACCTTGCGAGTGTTCTTTGCATTTTTGCAGGAAAAGATGATGAAAAGCTTGATATTACCGCCCCTCTCCCCCCCAGTGATACTCCACTTTGAAGATGTATTTTTCTGAATATTGATTGAAAAGCAGGGCACAAGATCTCAAAATCAAGCTACTCTGAACAGCGAATCTCTCCTGTGAACCTCTTGGAGCTAAACCCGTGGTGTTTTTCTTAATCTTGCCACAGAGGATGAGGAGAGCAGGGGAGCCTGTTACACTGCTCCTGCTGCCTCTGGGCATAACCATGTTTTGCCTTAGCTGTCAACTTATCTTTGTGGAACAGAGATACCGCAGATTTTTCTTTTCTCAAATTAAGGTTGTTCGTATATCAAAGTCTTCTATCTCCCTACTGATAACCAGAAAAACAAAGCCTGCCGACGTTGTGCGCCTCAATGCAGACTCTAGTACGTTTGACCCACTTGTCATATTCTTGGCATGGCAGCCTGTGTGTTTTGGAGGGTTTGTTTTGGGAATGAGCTAATGGCACAAAAGGGGGATTTGAGTAGCTACAGTGGAGCACAACTGTGTGGAATGGGAGCTTCAGGAGCAGCGAGAGGAGCTCTGCAGTCTCTTGCTTGAAATGTAGATCACAGCAGGGCTGGACCTATTTAAAAATCACCAGAGGTCCTGCTAGTTAACTTCCCTTTCATGGAATAGAAGAAAAGGTTGAATGAGTCATGTGAAGCCAGCCATGAGATTAATATAGACAAAGATGTCATATCCTCATGCATGCAGCTGTGAATGGCGTATCTACTTTGCCATCTGCAGATTAAATGGACGTAGTGTCTGAGTGGCTGCTGCAGGGCTTGGGATAACTCAGTTATCATCAGGCAGATTTCCTGTTGCCTAATACCCACACACAATGGTTGTTTAGCGTCAGACTTTGGTTTCTGGAGTAGTTTCAAAACCCGTCAGCCACAGTGTGTAGTTTTATAACAACACCACCGTTAACTAATTGCACTCGCTCACAGAATTATGAAACTCGAGAGGATAATTTGGTGCATCATGAGTATATCTTTGTGAATTTTTCATGGGGTTATTTTCCTGCAGATCTGTTTGCTCTAATTTCTTTCCTCCTGGTAATTTGGGGCTTTCTTCTCCAACAATTAGAAAAACAACATTGTGTTTAATTACAATATTTAAAGAAACAGCTTTTTTTTATTTCCATATTCCAAGTTTTAACAAATTTTATGTCAATTGACCTCTACACTTGCAAGGACACACCTTAAGAATTGACCCTTCAGTATAATTCATTCAATTTTTAAATTGGACGGTTGAATGCGAGCGCTCAATTTATAAAAAGCATTTAAGGAGGTAATATGTTAAGCATGCACTTAATCTCGATAGGATGACACTGTACCTCCCTCAAATCATTCTGGTTAGGGCTGATATCACTAAGCAAGTCTATCTCTATCTAGAATCTTCATCAAAACTTATTTGTGAGTTCATTCCAAAAGGCCAAAGTTGGGAGAAAATGTGTGCTCTTCATACTGAAATCTTTGATGCAGTCACGTAATTCCCATTTACTTCAGTGAGTCACCCGTGTGCACAGAGATGAGAATTCTCCCATGTTAGGGCTTTAAAGATTTCCATGGGAGTTTGCTTCCTTGAATATTTTATTCTCAGCTTTGTTATGGTAAGATGATTTTTCTGACATTTCACTGATCACAAAGCAGCTGGCCCCATAAAAAATAAAGCACACACACAAAGAAAGAAATGACTGGGTGTCTGGGGGAAAATGTTAGTTCTGTGTCTGAGCTGCAACAGATTGTCATCATTAAAACAAAACTCCAGCAAAGCTGGAATGATGGGCATGAAAGAGTGGGAACATTTTCTTCGATTGAAAGACAAAAGAAAGGTGGTGCTTTAATCAAGTCATTGTTTATTTTGAGTGTATCACCCAGCTCTGATATTTTTTTAAATTCTAAAATAATGGCGTTAAACACAAAGAAGATAACATGTAGAAACACTGTAAGGTGCACTTGATCTAACTGTACAAACCACACCATCCCTTCCTGCAGCTCTAGAAGTATTGCTGTGCAGATCTGCCAAGACTGGTGCACCATAAAATCCAAAAAAGTACAGATGCTTGTCCATGTTGGGGGATCTTCCACAAAGGAGAGTTGAAATCCAGATTTAAAAGTGCAACACAACCAACCCCAGACACAGACATTTTCTGCAGTGATCTCTCTTCCATGTCTGCAGTATATTTATAGCAGAAGATGTTCCCTATTCTGCACCCCCACAGGAGCCCCTGCCAGCTCCTTCCAGGCTCTCTGCTTCCAAGAGAGCAGAAAGATGAGTGATGGAGAGCTCTCTAGTTCTGTTTGAAGGAGGCTTGGGAAGGGTCTGGACTCCTTATTGTCCCAGCTCCATCACCAGGGGAAAAGAGGGAGCTCTACCAACTCCCAAAGACTTGTTCTGTCGTAGAAAAAGACACAGGCAAAAGAAATGGCCCATGGAGGGCAGAAAACCCCCAGGCAGTAGGGTTACGTGAGGAACCAGTTAATTCCCTCCCCTTTCATCAAGTTTTTTATTAAATGCTCTTTCTTCTGAGTTTTCCATTTGTTTTCTATTTCTATTGAATTTCTTGATTTGTTTCTGCTTATCTATATTGCATGAGTCGTCATGCTGTTAAAGACCCTTATTAAGGAAAATTAATAATCTCGTGGAAGTTACTTATAGTGTCTCTGTTCCCTGCTTTTATTGTTGTTTCTCCCTGGTTATTGGAAATTAAAGGCCAGAAAATGGGTTTGGCATGGAATTTTCATGGGAATTTTTTTTTAGGTTTTCCCTTAAAAGCTTTTTAATCAAAAGCTGGATCTAAAACTCAAATGACTTCTATGTTTTTCAAAAGGAATAGGTCAGCACGCTGGGTTTATATCAAATGTTACATTTTGAGAAACAAAGAATTGTAACTTCAAGTGCAATAAAAATGTTCTTAGGCAGACAGCATCCTGGCCACTGGCCCAGGCAGCTGCATTGTTTCTCCCGGGGCTGGGTTTCTGGGCAGTCAGAAGCGATGCAGAATCTGGAAACCAAGACTTCAGAGCAGAACAATGATGGAAAAGAATGCGCTGTCGTGTGGGGATGATTTCCTTGGCCCTTTTTCAGCAGCTTTCCTGTACTTGCTTTCATTCCCCTCCTTCTTAATTTACTTTTCTTTCCTTATTGCTCCCTTTTCCCTTGTCTCTCACGCCTCACTTTCCCATCCTCTTCTCTCCTTGTTGCCTTTGCTGTTCTCACATCTTTGTCCTTGCAGTGATGCACTGACATGTCCTAACACTGGCAAAACTTTGTCAGGGCACATTTCCTGAAGAAAGCCAAGATGTGTTTCAAGGCAGGCTCAGAGCGTTGCTTCTTCTCACACCCAAAAGAACTGGGTCCATCCCTCAAAACCCTTCCCTTGTTTATGGTGCCACTGCTTAACTCGTGCCTCACAAGGCCAATATGGGTTTTAATTCATAGTGGTTCATTAAGAGGGACTTTTCAGGTCTCGGAATGGTCTCATGGACTTTTAAAGCTTCCTCCTTTCTCTGTAGCTATCTCTCAAAGGGGGTCTTTGTTCTAATTTCAGTTCTTGTTGGCTATTCTCTGTTTGCCTTATCAGCCAAGGAGAAGAAATGTGAAGATGTATGTGTCTGATCAAATATTTAAACTTCTAATACCAGCAGCTCACAAGATACATAAACCGTAATTTATTTTTGTTTATGGCACTTCTGCTGGAAGTATCCTGCTAATCTACCTAATGTATGTAAGAAAATGCAGACACGCCAAGATTGTTTTTATTGTGACTATCAATCTTCACAACAATATTATGAAGCAATAATGAATGGACTTTTCCAGGGACTAGATGTCCTATTTATTAAAGACTATGCTTCTTGTTATCTGTCAGTGCCCTGTATGGAGCACTGGGTGACCTTTTTTGAAGAAACCAATTTGAATCATGTAGCTTTAGGTGTAAGATTTTGTCACTTTTCCTACATAAGTGTATCCTGGAATGAGACATCCCGTGGCTGTGGGACAAACAGAGGTGCCTGGGGCCAGTGGAGAGAAACATTCCCCAAACAGTCCTTCCCTCAGGTCTGATGCTCGAGGGAGCAGTATCAGAGATGAGCCCAGGGACTAAATTTCCACATTTCCAAAGGGGTCAAAAGTAAGGGTGACTGAGGTCTTTCAGCTTCATGACAGCCAACTCTCACATCTCAGCTGAGCCCAGGGCCTCAAGGCAAAAATGACCTTTCCCATTGCCCTTCTCCGTCTGCCCCCAGTGGCCAGCAGGCCTGGAGTAATTATTTTGTAACCATATTTAACCTTGAATTTGCTTCCACTCCACCTCTGAACAAAGGATTTATAACTCAGATGCTGATCACTCTTTTTTCCCCACTTGCACCTCTCGGTTTAAGAAAAAAGCATCTTCTCCTCAGAACATTATCATTTTCTCAGGAGGGTTCTTCTCACTTTTTATCTCCAGGTGGATGTGGTTTAGTCTTGTCTCTTCCTGTAATGCGTTCATTGTGCTGTTACAGCTGCATCAGCAAGGTGTATTGTCGTGCTCAGACACTGTCAGTGGATGTGGGGTTTTGCAAGATATAACTTTAGAAAATGAAATCTAGCTTTTTTTCTCCCTTTTATCTTATATGGAATACAGTTATCTGATGCTCTGGTGACTTCTTGAGGCAAGAACCCTGGCAGGGGAGACCAAGGGTGCAGGCAGAGCTTAACCCCCAAAGCAAGGAGACAGGCTCAGAAGTGGGTCTGTGCCCCTGACTTCTAATTGACATTTTTTCCAGCCTTCACTACTCTGATACAAATAGGTGTGCAGTTAAAAACAGAAATGTAAGTGGCCCCAAAATAAAGGAGATGGCCAGCAATAATGTGCTTGATTGGCTGAGGTCTCCAAGATTGTTTTTAAGTGAACTGGATGCCCTTCTCTTGGCTCCAATATAAAAGATTAAAAAAAAAATCCTATTAATACTTTTATTAGAACTAGTCATTCAAATCTTAGTGGGCTGAGAAGCCATAAGCACCCAGGTTTGCCCAGGATTACTCCTGGCATAAATTGCATGCACATATCAGAGGTATGAGAATATCAAGTGAGTTCATTTAAATTAATGGTGTTAAAACAAATGGAAAATTGATTTTTGGTAATAGAGGGCTTGATTTACCCTAGCTTAACTCCGTTGAATTTGATGGATTTGAACCTACTTCACTTTGGCATAAATCAGGGGAATACCAGGTCCGGGGAGTGTAAACGCTAAGACCAACTTAAAATATTTACTGTCTCATGTCTTATTACATTCAAAATAGTAGAAAATGTGTTTCTTCTGGTTTTTTCTACCGTAATGCAGACAGTGGCCAGGAACAGCAGAAGCAATGATCTGCCTTATTGCAGCACTTGGCCTTAATAATTAGTATCATGCTAACACAAACATAATTACAGATTCAAATTGAGGTTATGTTTAAGATATTTATACAATAACAAGCAGAAATCAGGTATTGACCATTCACAGGTAGAACTGGTCTCCAGCCCCTGGGCTCAGCAGCGTGCCAAGGTCTGTAACCACTCGGGTACCTGCCTGGAGTCCTTCCTCCCCCTTTCTAAAGTGCCTTCTTACTGCTCCACCAGTGAAAAATTAATGGACCTCCTTTCGTTTGCTTTTGTGACGAGAAGGAAGCACTTCCACTAATGACACTAAGAATAGGATTTACTGTAACTTGGCCTCAAATGGTATTTGTGGTTCCCACACATCCTGTAACAATAATGCTTTCTAAACTTAAGCGGATATTGCCACACTGACTGTTAGAGAAAAGCAGAAGGAAGATGATGAAGCAGCTCCTCCAAGCTAAATTTTTTTCTTTCTGAGGCAGATTTATTTGCCTCGTGTTCCACACCTTGGCAAGGAAAAGAAAAAACCCAACATGAAAGCGAGACGGGCTGCGACTGTATTTTACCAGCGTGTCTGGAGTGGGGTGATTTCCTGCAAATAATTACTGATGTGCAGGGACAAGTGGAAAAACAGATTTCTACAGCTGTTTTTTCACTTTTGTGTGGTAGTATTATCTGACAAGGGCACAAATACCATATTCAGCTCTACTTTTCCAATTCCCTGGTGAATCCTCTCTATGAATTCCTCCAGCAGCTGTATCCTCTAGGTTTTCCTACCGATCCCTGGGCACAGAGCCCCCCCAGCAATGCTCCCCTGGGGCAGCTCCAGCACCCAAATGAGGAATCGGTGGTGTTCAGCCCCAGATGGCAATCAGCTGCCTCTGCTCCTTGACCTCTTGCCCAAGGCTGCCTGCAGAGCTGTCTGTCAAGGAAATACTTTTGGTGAAACCAACCCTTGAAGCAATCAAGGATCTACACGTAGGCAGCCTGTGCATCTTGCATGGTGCTTGGGCCAGCTAAAACTTCTCTTACCAGCCTCTGAGTAAGGCAGTCCTGCACAGAACAGAGAAATGCCAGCCGTCCATCATCCCCTTCATGGCTTAGGAGTGTAATTTCATGAGCTGCCTGTGTGGGAGAGAAGTGTGAGAAGATGCTGCGTCAGTGTGTGGGCTGCACAAGGGACAAAGAGGTGACTTAAAATTTATACTGGAAATAGAGAGTGAGTAATAATGTGCCCACAATGGACCTTTCTTCAGAAGAAATATGCAAATGAAAAATTATTTGAATGATGGGTTTGACTACCAGCTGAAAATGAAGCTGGGAGGCTGAGGTGTGAGCCAGCCCTCTGGCAAGATGGTAGTGAACAGGAATAAACCACAAAATGAAAAAATACTCTGTGTTGTGTGAGAATGAAATTGTGTGGCTTGCAGCTCAGGAAGAAAAAGTTTCTGTGTACCTGATAGATTTTTTTTCTTTCTTTGTGGTACTTCCCATAACTGATGGAACCGCGAGGAGATTAAGTGACTTGATGTTCCAGGGCTGAAATCTGAGTCCTGAAGGAATTCTAAGATGGATCCAGACCACAATGCTGGATCCACAGGGCTGTGTGAAAGCTGTTGACGCGTGTGCCTTGGACCTTAGGGACAGATGGATATGAACCAGACCACGAGATCAGACCCTTCAGATTTTGGAGGCATTGTAAACAGAGCTCATAACCAAACATTACTGCATGGTATTTTCTCTAACAAAAAAAGGCTTAACAAGCATGCCTGACACGGAAAACAAGCTGCTAGGAAAACCTAGAGACTGTATTTGAACTGATGGAATGTTATATCCTGGTGTGATATTTGTCAGCTCTGGTCTCCTGAATTCACCTATGCAGTTCTTCAGCATTCATCAGTCAAGCTGAAACACGTTTTTAGCAGTAAAAAGAAGACTTCCTTCAAAGAAAGTCTTTCTTCATGCATATAATCTGGAGTGAGTGTTTCTTTATTTTTCCTGTTGCCATTTGGGATGAACAGGATATAATATTTTTTCTTCTGTCCATTCTTATGCATCTTCCTGCTTGAAGTCCTTACAACTACAAAGTCAGTTTGGTTAAAAACATCTCTTTCCCATCCCCTTCCTTCATTTCCTATGAAAATAGATACTTTGAAAGGCATGAAATATAATGCCAAGCACTGCCTTCGTAAAGAATGTCTAAAATTCCTGTGAGACAATGTATTGTTTCAAAACAAAGCTATTTCAGGCAATTCTATCCTCATCTGTAAAAAGCTATTCATCTGAGAAACTTTTTTTTCCAGCACAAATATTCTTGCTCTGGGGTTTTATCTTTTAGAAAGAGAAAAGAAAGTGTTTCGGAAGATCAGTTTCATATAGTTACAATTTAAAATAAAACAAACAAAACCAGATTCGGCAGAAGTTCAATCCATCTGCCATTCTTGCTCTCTGTGTCTAGTCAAAGACAGCACAATCTCTCAGGAACTTCTTTTACAAACTATTTATTTGGCAGCCTCTGGTTTTTGGTTTTTTTCAGTTTGGTTTTGAATTTTTGTCAAATTTTTACCAAGAATCCTGTGCCACGCATAACTTTTAAAGGAAGAGTGTAGTGGGTTTGGTTTTATACACTCTAGGATCTCACATAGATGGTGGGAACTACCCCCAAAACTGCTGCCTGTGTTTTCCAGGGCACTGGAGCTGTTCTGGCTGTTGAGTGTGGCTGGAGGGAGGGACAGCCAGAGTTCTGGCCTGATGCAAGGCGTTTTTTACCAGCAGGGATTTCCACCAGCCTATAGATTTTTATTAACTTTGATTCATAAAATCCCAGAGCTGAGCCCTGCAGAAGCTTTGATATTTCCAAAGGAAATTCTTTATAGAAGGCAGAGAGGTTTTGGCTATACAGGGAACCTTAGCTGCTGTTTTATGTACTCTCCCCATGCATGAATGAATTCACTGTGGTCATGAACCAGGAAAATCTGGCTAACCTACCACAGTAAAAGACAGAATGAGCTCAAAAGCATGGATGGCTTCATTTGTTTCCTTATTTTTCGGAAAACCAGGCTTCAGACCATTAGTGATACCTCCTTTGTCAGCATCCAGCTTGCTCACTGAAATTACAGATGCAAAAGTACTTCCCTAGCCCCAGTGTATTGACTTCAAGTCATTGGTTTTGTTGTTATTGAGGAGATAAATATTCACAGAGCAAAGGCAGAGTGTTATTCCACTAAAATGTCTAACATTCTCTCTGTGAAGGAATATTGCAGGATTTCTTCTGGATAAAGATTTTAAAATGTCCCTTTAAATTCCAGTGCTGATGGTATCATGGATGAATCTGGTTTTAGCAACCATTGATAATTAGCCAGTTTGCAAGGTTGTCAGAAATATGTGCTTTTTCACAAGAACAAAAATACCCCAGAAGCATCCTTTCTTAAAAAAATATCTGTGAAACGAAACCAAAAAGTGGAAAAAGAAAATTAGCAGCTGCTATTGCAGTAAACTTTAACATACAGACACTGCTTTCTGAGAGCTATCATTAGAGACAAATTAAAATATAGCTGAGATTTTTCTAAATAAAACTGTCAATGAAGATAAAAAAGTTTTTACGTTGACAGTAAAGCAAATGATTTTTTTCCACTCTGTTGAGGTTCTGTAATGGTTGCAGTATATCTGGGTGACTTACGGCATGTTAATGGCAGATTAACAGCTGCAGGAAACACGACTGCTCCCAGCATCGCTCTCGAGCCCGGGAAGATCAAGACCTGTGGGCAAAACTGGGTGGAGGATTTACACAAGGCTGCACATTGGTAACACAAAAAAGAAAATTAAGGAAAGCATTCAGGGATGTGAGAAGTGGTTCTTCAGGTGGGGGAAGCCCCGCACTGGAGGTTAAGTCTTGGAACTGCTGCAACTGAGGTGCAGCACCAAAATAACTGAATTTGGGTATTTTCTGTAAGTTAGGGAAGGAGTGCACCAGCAGCAGTGATAATTGCTGGGGATATAAAGTAGGTTAAGTGAGAATTATTATCTGCTGCAGTCTTTTAGTGCATTGCCAGCATGTTCAGCCAGCACAAATATCCCCACAACCAGCCCGAAATAGCAATTTCCTTGGGTGTTTCCCTGAAATATTCACATAGACAGAAAAGGTCATGGTAGAGGATTTTTTCTCTTCTCACCACCCAGAACCGAAGGCCTTCCTCCCACTTGGGGGTGTAGAAGGCTCCGAGCTCAGCTATAGCCACAGTCTGGCAGGAGAAGGGGTCCTGCCCTGCTGGGTGAACGCTGGCCTGTCCTCTGCTCTTAGGGGCGCTGCATTCCCTGAAATGAAGAGAAGGCTTTGGAAAGTTGCCATCTTGGTGGAAACACCCTTTGGATCAAAATTTCACTCTGAAGAGCTCACTAATCTACTATTATTTTATCTATTTGTAATTTGTGTGGTTTGTTGCACACAAGGCAAGAGAACATTTTGGGTGTCAAGGTTTGCAGCTGAACAAACATCCCTCTGCTTGATACCTCCACTGAAACATGATGGCAGCAGTGGCCACACGTTTATCTGATACTCTTTGGAATAAACAAATGGACAGAGAGGGGCTGGAGTGGTGCAGAAGCAAAAGCCATTCATCGCCTCCCTGTCCTCTGTGCCCACGGCAAGTGGAGAGAAAGGGACTGTAAATCCTTGAGCTGTAAATCATGCCCAAGTCTCCAGATTTGCTGGACCTGCTGCCTTCATTGCCCAGCACCCAGTTAGAACTTTGACCAAGGCCAGGGACTGTTGGTCTCTCACCTCTTAGTTCTTGAGTCCTGAGTTTCATCACTTTTAGCAAAAAAAAATGCCCTTAACTCTTCAAAACTACTGTAACTTGGAGATCTTTGGATGCCTCCCAAACCTCTGTCTGTGTTAAACTGAATTCGCTTGGAGATATCTTCAACATTTAATTAGATTAGTTATTTCAACAGGGAGGAGGAAGGTAAAAAAGCAGAATGTTTAGAAAAGAGCAGTTTTTCCTTGGATTGTGACATCTGAATAATTTAAAGAGGTTTTGAGAACTATGCTTTATTTTAATTAGTTTCTGAATCAGTTTCTGCTTTGCCTATTCTTTCTCCCCCCCTCTTTGTACTGTTTATTTTTGATGACATCTGCAAGCCTGGAAAAAAAAAGAAAAAGGAGGCAAATTAACTTGGTTCAAGCCACATCAGCACATCCCTTGGAAGATCACAGCAGTCAGCTGTAAAAAATGGGTTTATACTGAAAGAAAATGAGGAGCTCAGAGGGCTGAAAATGAACTTACCTATTTATTAACTACATCTATCTTTATTATGTTTGTGCGACACCAAGAAGTGTTGTTGGCACTTCACAGACGTGCACAGAGGATGTGAGGTGAACTACTTTGGCACGGTTTTATTAAGGCCACCTGCATTAACATTTCCCAAATGAGGAGCAAAGTCCATTTTATCTACAGCTTTGTGTTTTTTCGAGCAGGACAAGTTGTTCCTGTTGGACACGGGCAATGCTATTTACAAACTGAAGTTGTCCATGTAAAGAATTCCTCTCCAAGCATGTGAGGGAAGGACCTGCCACCCCCTTCTCATGAACCTGAGGGCCACACAAGTTGATAGAAAGGTATTTGTGTCTCTGGCCAACCACTGACAGCCTACATTCAACTTTTTTTAATCCCATGTGCCTCCTGGAAATATAGGATGCCTATGGATTGAAAAAACATGAAATACAGTTGTAATTTTAAGATAATTTTGGATGAAAAATCACTTTTACCAATCTATTTTGAAAATTAATATAAGCCTCAGATAATATTTCAGTAAGAAATAAAAGTGCCAAACAAACTGTCACACAAAAAAAAAGGCAGAATGACTGAGATGTTTCATTTCAATATATGCCAAACTACAAGTTTTGAAATTTTATTTGAAGTGAACATTTGTGTATTTGAAATTCATGCCCTCCCTCCTTTTATCAGAAAGTTCAAAGTGAATCATATGTTTTTTTCATGCCCAAAAAATTTTTATTTTCAGGCTTTTCTAAATGCCAGGTAGGCCAGAAAAAAAAAAAAGTTATTTGTGCAACTGAGATGTGGTTTTTGAACAAAGTGTGTCTGGATGAGGTCCTGAACACTGTTCTGATCTGAGTTCAATATAGAGTTCGTGCAAGGTGGGCGATGGAGGTAATTCTGTTATCGTGTCATTCTGGCCTGCCAATCCTCTCCTAGGCATTATCAACTAATGTGTGACAGTTATAAAGTGGATTATGGGCCAGTCTGTCTGATACAGCTCAGCTGAATCCATCAAACATATATCACTCAGGATCTCAAATTGGACTTGAACCTCGGTCTGTGAAATTGTGGATTAGTAATTTGTCACATTTTGCTCACACTTTTTCCCTGCTCAGTGTGTCCCTTGTGGTGCCACATTGCAGCTCAGCACACTGATTTTAGTGGTGTTTTCAGGATGTAATATGAAAATTACCAGGCATTATGAAAAGGTCAGCTCTGTTAGACTCACAGAGTAAGTGGGAGGAATGGAGTTGCTCTTAAGATATTAATCATCTGTCATTAGATGTTATTAATCATCCCAAACAAATCTTGGACTGCAGTTCAACAGAGAGTGTTTGTCCTACAGCCACCTGGGATAGGTTCCATTTTTGCTGTTTCTTCTCTTTCTGACATTTTCATCACGTTAATAACCGAGATTCTTATTGTGACTTTTATATTTCAAGTGTAAAACACACACAAACTCATGAGCTCTGTTAGGTAAACCAGAGAGAGCAGCTGTGTAGAAAGGTGAGAGCTGGCCTGGGTGAGCAGCAGGGCTATCTGGATAAATGCCTTCTGCACAGTTCACTTTTGAAACGAAGCTCAGCGGTTCAACAAGCTTCAAGGGATCCAAAGCATTGTCAGTGTGAGAGAAATGCTTAATGTCAAAAATGTTTGACAAGCCTGGTCCAAAGAAGGCATTAGACAGCATAATGATGGAAGTATTTAACTCCCTGGCACAGCCCAGTCTGCTGCTCCCAGCAGAGATGCAGTTTTTGTAAGAACTTCCTTTGAAAGAACTGCTGAAGCCAAAATGGGCTTTGCACAGACAGGCTGGATGGGGTAAACCCTTCCAGAGGAGTTTGACTCAAGTCGTGTTCCTTGTTTCTGGGCTTTCCAAGCAAATCCCAAACAATAATGTGAAGGGGGAAGGATCATATACAACTGAAATATTAAATTTATTCATGTAGCGCTGAGGAACCAACATACCCTTCAGCACTTCAAAACATCCCTTTAAAAGAAGCCTGCAGATCCTGCCACTTCAGAAAGGCTGAGGATTTAAATGGGTTAGGTGAAAGTGCACTGGAATACAGTCAGTGTTCAGGAGTTATCCTCTTACTAATTTGGAGATTAGAAAAAAAAAAAAAGTAGCTTTGTGTCTTAATATTCTACCTTCACATCTCAGATGTGAAAGTTTAGGAGTTTCTTTTTGCTCTGTGTTTTTTGATGGGGTAGAGGGGAATAGAGGTGTGAGATTTATTGGAAAGGCTTTTTTTTTTACTGCCCCTTTAAATGGGAATACTGATTCACGTTCTTCCCAAGTGGAAATGTGCTGCTGAATTTAATGAAGGTGCCATCACTTGGCTGTCCAGGGTAAGTGAGATTTGGAGCAGTGCGTTACAATTTTTGTGGCTGCAGAAATTGCAGGTTTTGCAGAGAACTCATTCACCTGATTTCCAGTGGTTTGGGTTTTTTCCGCCTGACTTCTCAGAATGCTGAGAATAAAACAATAATCTTTCAGAATCGGTTGTTGATTGCTTTTTTGAAACCACAGGAGCAGACTCCCCTCTTGTGTAAACAGGCAGAGATGTGTGTGAGACAGCTCACACTCCCTTTCTTTAGTCACTAGTGACTAAAGAATGGGAGCATCTTTGGCTTTGTCTAGATCCTTCGTTTATATTAAAAGTGCAAGAAATGGCAAAAACACATTGGGATTGCATAAATGGGGAGCAGGAGGTCAGTGCTGATCCCCAGGAAGTGGTGCCACAGTGTTTATTCCAGTGATGTGAAATAACACACATCTTTGCCTTCTGTGCTCACAGACATCCCACCACATTGGGGTGTGCCCTCAGAAACCACGACAGCACAAGCAAGGAAAGGATAACAATGGATTTTGTTTCCTTCTTCTGCAGTTTGATCTACTTTTACACAATTACATGTAAGATGAGCCACATGGATAGTTTTTCAGTTCTTTTTCTATTTGTCACACTGCTGGTAGATTGATACATAGGGAAAACTTGGCTTTTCCCCCCTGCTACATCCAGTGTTTGCTTACAGAAATCAAATCTGTCATTCCAGATTAACAGGAAACCATCAAAAGATTTTGTGATTTCCATGGGAGCTCACTTGTTGTGGGGGTAAAGGTGGATGGGCACTGTGGTGTTTTTTTTAAAGGTAATCCTTTAAATAAAGGAGTAGTATTTCTTTCACAGGAGTTTCAAGAATAGTGGGTTTCAAGAGTGCCAGGTATTTGGTGTGTGGAGCATGGAAGGCAAATCTTCATGTAAAATACCCTGCAGTGACCTGGGTGGTAGGACCAGGAGACCAAACCTGGATTTTTTGGCTGTGAATGAGCCCTTGGGAGCTGTCAGGGCCTTCTCAGGAGCAAGAGGTCATGGAAGCCATCCCTAGAGGGTGACAAATGGCCACACTGAATGTTGTCACGGTAATTTTGTCCTGAGACTGTGTCATAGAATTACGTGGCAGCTTTGTCATAAGCCTCCCTCTTGCCAGTGCTCTTCTGGCACTCCTTTGCAGAGTCTGGTTGCAGGGAAGCTGTGGAGCAGAATGAATACGGTGAGCATCGAATGAAATTGATGCTTTCTATGCAGTTGGAATGTGGCACTCCTTGTTCAGGATTTTTTTGATGTTAACACTTCACGTGTAATATCTAGGAAGTCCTTGTGTGGCACACATTTGGAAGGGAGGACAGTCTAGTGAGGCAAAGGAGCTTTTCCTGTATTTTTGTTTGCTCCTGGGCCACAGTAAGGCACTGGCTTTGGGCTAGAATGACTTTGATCTGAGCTGGTGAGACAATTCTTTTGTTGGGGTGCATTGCAATGGAGCAAAATGTAACATTTTGCAAGAATCAAATGATTTTGTTCAGTGAGATGGATGTAGAACTTGGAAATCACATGAGGGCTTTGCAGCAGCACAGCCAAATGCAACACAGTTCTCCAGGTCAGAAAAGGAGGTGATGACTACCACCAGGTATGGGAACACAACATGAAACCAAAACCAAAGTCGTCAGTGGACCTTTTAAATATAAGTGCTTTCTCTCCCCAGAACAATGACAAAAACTTTAAACAAAACACACTCTTTTATATGTGGAATTAATACTTCAAGGAAAAGCTTCACATTTCTGGAAATCAGAAGAGGGTTTCTATCCAGCAGGAGAAAAAATCCTAGTGACTCTAATAGGACAAAATGATCAGTGGTGCAGGGGAATGATGTGATGTGCAGACTTCTGGGTGCAGAGGAAGGGACTTGGGGTCATTCTTCAGCCATAAATAACCTGAAAATCCACTCCCAGCATGAAGATATTCAAAAGCCTACTTTCAGGATTAGTATGCTAGATAACCAGAACTGAAAGAGAAACTCTTTTTATATAGGAAAGTGAAGGTAGGATTTGGAATCTGATGTCAGGAATTGTTAAACAAAATGCCCATCACACACAGCTGCTTTGTCAGCAACGTCTACACCCCTATTTTTCTTTTGTGAGGTACTGCAGAATGCTTATGATAAATTTAGATATTATGGTGCTATTGTTGCATACAGAATGTGAGAGGGCAGAATGTTTGGAAGGAGGAACTGAAATAATAAAAAAATAAATATTAAAACCACCCGGACAGCCAAGTTGAACAAAACCAGCTGAGGACCTGACTCACTTTGTGATGTCTGTGACACACCAGATGCATGCACATGTATTGTGCTTTCTACCCTGTGGGAGTAGCTGAAAAAAAGAAAAAAGACATTTCTAGAACAATACTGGCATAAGACATGTATTATTATAGTAACCCCCTGATATGTTCTGGTTTTAGGGTAATTGTGTGCGTGTTTGGTGTTTGAAGGAGAAAGGAGAGATACTGCAGTGAGTCATTTCTTCTTCCCCTCCTGGCTTTTGCACCATGGGCAAGGCTGGTGCTGCTCCAAAAGCTTTTTCTCACTGTACCACGAAGATGTGCAATGACCTTTTAATACATTCTAAGGTCACGTGGGACCATTTTGCTTCACTTGACAAAACCCAGTCCAGTAAATGCTCCCTGAGAGAGGGATGTCCTGACTGCTCAGGGTGAACCAGCCACCCCACAGCTCCCCCAGCTCTCCCTCCACCTACTTGCCCTCCCTTCCAGCACAAGCAGCTCATTGATTCTGATGTCCTTTTCCTTTCTTTTGGAATTTCTTTCCTCTGTAAAGGACAAAAGAGCAGCCCACTTTAGTCCTGACAGTGCAGGAGATTAGCCTGAACTGCTGGAATTTCTCTGTCAGGAAGCAGGTGCGTGGGATTTTTCCTCACAGCAGTGTCCTCCTGGAGCTGTGCTCTGGAGCTGAAATCCTGGCCACAAGGAAGGTGAAGGAAGGTTTCCATTGAGTCTAATGGGGATAAAGCCTTAGCTGATGAGGCAAATACATAAACGATGTGTTCTATTTCTACTCCACATCATTAATACAGGGAACCAAATGTCTGTATCAAATTCAGTGTCTGTTGTGGTTATGCCAAGTTTCAGGGCTCAGACAGCTGGCAACCAGTAAGGAATTTATTTAGAAATACAAACCATTTGCAAATGGCCTTAATTCTTTTACTACCTTTCCCCTTTCCTTAGCTATTTTTACCTCTCCTTTTATTTATTCCTATTATGTTTGTACAGGATTTTTCCCAATTATTTTGAGACATTTTGGTTTGCACTGCAGAGGGGATAAAGCCCTGCTTGGCTGAGACGAGGAGCTGCTGGGGATCCCGCTACACCTCACTGCCTGGCTCTTCAAAGGGAAGCTCTGGCGAAATGTTTCTGTGGCCAGAGAGCAAAATGAGTTCCATGGGAACAGCTTCATTTCCTTTGATGTTTGGTGGATTTGGCAGTTCAGCATCCCTTGATTCACCAGCTTGGCAGAGAGCCGGGATCCTCCAAAGCAGGTCAAGGCTGTCATAATTTGACTGTGGAACAAACCCATTCTCAGATGTGTTTCATAACAGCAGCCGAGCGTTCACTGCCCTGTGGAGAGGCTGGGCCCCAGCAGCACACGGCAGAGAGGGGGAGGAACCCTGGCTCAGCATTTTCTGGTCCCCAGCCCCATCTCGGCTCCCAGCCGCGCTCACGCAGGCACTGCAGCACTGCAGCCAAGCCCAGCATCCTTGCTGTGGCTGTACAAGTGGAAAAAATGCCCACAGGAGAAATAAACTGAAATTTTTGCTGCAGCAGGACAGCTGTGTGGCGCAGGGAAGTTTGCAGCTCGTTGGCCACTGATGCTGTATCTGGGTCAGCCCTGCCCAGGAGAACCAGCTTGGATGGCCAGGGAATGGCTGTGGAGTAGTGTCTTCTTTTGGAAGGAAAATATCTCCCAAATCTGCACTGACTGCATGGCCCCATCTCTCTGAACAATGACAGTGATGAAGGGAGAAGTGAAATGCAGGCACAGGTTCTGCTGAGCTTAGGTGGGAAGCAGGTTTGCTTCCTTTATTCCCTAGAACTGGTCATTGCCATAGGGCTTGCTTTGGGCTAAAGCAACCTAAATAAACAACCCTGATTGTCAGGAGTGGGTTTTTTAGGATTCAAATGGGTGTTGCATCAACAGAAGTGTTCAGTGATCAGCAGGGGTAAATACGATGGTGCCTGGGTTCGTGGAGGTTGGGCAGCTCCTCATCAGTGGCTCTCGCCTGCAGGACAGCCTGTGCTGGTGCTGGCTCTGCCCGCAGGGAAGGGACAGTGCTGGTCCCCAGCTGAGCTCCTGTGTCTCCGTGTGATGGATGGGCTGCCTGAGAATAATCCTGTACTGAGAGGGCTCCTTTCAAGCTTCCCTCCTCACCCTATGAGGTTAATTGGCTTGAGTCAGGAGCCTCAGGATATGAAAGCAAAATGCAAGCATGCCATACATTGGAATTAATAATAAAAAGGGTTAATTATATTTGAAACTGGGAGCTGTTGGAACTGAATGAAGCGAGATAGCAGCTTAGAGTGTGTCTGCCTGCGTGTGTGGGAGGAAGGTGTGGAGGATGTTTGTTTACAATTATTCCCTTTCTGGAGAGCTGGTGCAAACCAGTGCTCCCTCACCCTGTTCGAAAAATCAATGAGAATCCTCCTTGGCTTTGGTTTTGTTGCTGTTTCACTTAACCTTTAAACTTTAGCTTTTGGTCAAGCTAGGAATCAGTGAATTGAAACAGTTTGGACGTGTCTGAGTAAAAGCCAAAACTCTGAGCCTGAGCTGTGATATCTATTGCACTGGAGCGCTGGCTGGTTTTGGTGCTCAGAGGTTTGCATCGCTCCGTGCCTGCTGAGACACCAGGATGCTGCAGGTTCCCAGGGCAGCCCCCACTGATGATTTGCAAGAGCAGTTTTTGCTAAGTCATCTCTGGTTTTCTTATGTTCTCACGGCATGGTGAATTAAGCTGTGATATTGCAGATTTTTTCCCTTAAAACTGAAAATGCTAGAGGTCCTGAACCAAAGGCATTTGGCCACTTTCTACAGCACCTCCACCACCACGACTGTTCTCACCTTGGCACCCTCCCCACTCTGTTCCAAGTGCAATACCCAAAACCCCCAACTTTTCTGTTGCAGCCTCCTGTCCTGCCCTTCCTGAGGTGGTGTGTCTGGGGATCCACCAGGTCTCTGTGTTTTTACCTTTCACAGATTTCACCGATCAATAGGTTACAAAAACTTAAACAAAGGAGAAATCCTATATATATATAATGAGGTGCAGGGCCTGTGATTGCAGAGCAGCTATAACTGCCTAGAGCTACCTGTGAGCAGGATTTAAGCCCTCAGTGATGGGCTTGGCACAGTCATGCTGGATTTAAAGTTTTCCTGGGTGGAGAGAGTGAAGTAAGCTGTGAGACTCTGACTTTAGCCTTTCTTCTGAGCTAGGTAATTCCCTTTGAATGAAGTTTTGGTGCCAGATGCTATTTCTGAGAGCTGGGATTGCTGAAGATTTCTCTGAGCATCTGTGTTGCTGGGGTGTATGGTGGAATAAAACTAATTTCTGTCTGCTGGGGCATGTGGCAGAAGAGACACAGTGGCTGGGTAGGGTCACCGTACCTTGGAGCAAGTGTCAGCCAGACCATGAGATTTTGCTAAGAGAATATGGTAGAAATATTTGTAGATATTTAACCATTATGCTTCGCTATGTTCTTGCTGTGTAACAGACTAAAGACCTCATCTTCAGAACAGGCGTAGGGTGAGGATGAGCAGAGAGGAGTGAGGCAGCTGTTGGAAGGAGATGGGAGGGAAACGTGATTGAGCTTGGAGCAGGAAAGATCCATGGCCATGACAGTAAGGGGAACTGAGTTTCCAGGCTACATTTGGTGCCCACGGCTGCAAGTGGAAAGGTGTTCTGTTACATTTGGGCCATCTTTGCTAGTCATTTATCCAATTTTCACCTCTTCCTAAGCTGTCAGCTTTACAGTATACATTTTCGGGAGTAAGCACTGCGCTCACAGCTTCTGTGCTGTGAAAATCTGAAAACTTGATGTCAACTTAAAAAATGTTATTCTGCATGAAAAGGGGAAAGAAAAAAAAAGTAAAGGAGAAGAAATTAAAAGGGAAAGAGATGTCTACATCATCTCTGTCTGTGGAATTAGGAGTTTAAAGATATGACCAACCCATGTTAGCTCTCTCAGGATGAAACCAAATCTAGAGTGTTACTGGTTTTAATAACGTGCTGAGACCATGTAGCAGAGATGTGAGTGCCATCATTTCTTTGCAGAGAACACATTAAAAACGGGTATTTTGGCTTGCACCACAATGCTGCATAATGACAGTGTTGTGCTCTGTGCCAGCAATTCAATGGGATGCTCCTTTCTTTGGATCACATATCTGTTATCGCTCCAGACAATGAGTATCTGATACAAAATAAAAGTGATGGATGCCAAGTGAACCAGTGAGTGGGGAGAAGATACTGTGGTTCATTGACTAACCAAATTACTTTGGGGGTATTTAAATGCATCTCTAGCTTTTTATTCTGCTTGGGCTATTATAGATGAATTCCGTGATGATTCAGCCTTGGAAAAATTAACCTGTTCTGTTCCATGTGGGATGCTGGTGATTGCATGAGTGTGGTGATGTGGTGATGGATTATAATGCAGTTTCCAGGGTAAAAAGGTTCTGATGAAATTATTTTAACATTTATCATTTCATTTTAGTAGAGCAGTGTAGCTGTTTATGCTCACAAACTGAGCTAAGACTGAGGGAACAGGAGCTGAACTGCACAGCTTTAGGCAGCAAACAGTGTGCACAACATTAATGAATTCTCTTGGCTTTACCCCCCTTCACTCCTGGGTTTGCTGTTCCACCACGACAGAAACTGAAGCGGATTGATGAGTTTGCTGCAAAAAAGGCAAAGCAGCTGCTAACTGAAGCAGGGAAAATCCCTCACCAAGTTATCTGTAAATAAGTAAATAAAACCCTGGATTGGCATTGCTGATGCTTGCACCGATCTTGCTCTGAGGTGATTGTAACAGATCAGATTGTTTGTAAAGACTTTGGCATAAGCAGGAAATTAGAGGTTGGTGGCAAAAAATGTGCATAAAAAGACATTTTGAACTTTTACATATAAATACTCATACTGGAAAGTTTTTCTCTGAGAGTGGCCAAAATAAGACACCACCATCTGTGTGTATCTTGTCCATATAATTGAACAAGAGGATGTATTTCCAGTATCAAATACCAAATTCCTTATGAACAGCTCCAACTGTCACAAAAAGTATTCAGACTGATGGTAAATCTGTTTGGAAAATCTGAGGCTGCTTTTGGATAGTTCATACCTAGAAGAGATTTTTATGCTGTCCAAGCAATCAGCTCAAGCTTTAATACAAACTTACAGAAAATAGGGACAACTCTCTTAACCACTATTAGAAAAGAATTCCTAAGCAAAAATTTATTTTAAAATAAATTTTTATATTGGCATACAGGGTGCACAGACCAGGGCAAAGCAGGGGCACTCTGGGGTTTTTCTAAGAGGGGTTTGCAGCTGGATTTTGCTGCAGGCAGCTTGTTGTCATGCCGAGCCTGTGACCTGGTGTGCTTGTTGTTGCCTCAAATGAGTTTATGGTCGACCATGAACTCTTTACGATGTTTGGCTAAAACCCATCAACCAGTTAGCCTGGAAGTTGCTGCGTGTTCCTCTGCAGCTGTTGAATTAAAACGATGGCAAAATAAAGTTGAACTTAAAGACACCTGGGAGTCTGAGGAGCTGAAAACCATAAACATGGAGAATTATTTTTGCAGATACGCATGTATAAGCTGACAAGTAAAGCCTTTAAATTGAATATGTGCTGTCAGTGAGATGTAGTCAAATAATTATTGAAATCCAAGGAGTGGTAGAACATAAAGGAAAACAGGAATATTGGTTAGCAGGAAGCCAACAGGGGGCAATCAGAGCCTTCCCTGCCCACAGCTGTAACCCACCTCCAGCCATTGCCATTAGCCCAAATTGCTGTCTGTTGGACTGTAAAGTGTTACACGTTCCATTTAATTAACACCTCAAATTTGATCTTGATGGTGTGGGAGCTCCTGGAGAAAATGAAACAAATTTACAACTTGTGTTAACAAAGGCAGCCTTTGCGAGGGGGTGGAAACCACCAGAATTGCCATGGAAATGTTAAAGTGCTTTGTAGGAATGAGGGGAAGAGCCAGGCGAGGTCTGCAGGCTCGCTGTGCAGAGCTGGAGGTTCTGCCCTGGTTTTGGTGATGGTCTCACTCCAGACCCGCCTCTGCCCACAGCTCTTCTCCAGGTGCTGCTGGGTTGATGTGACACCATCCCAAGTGTTCTCCTGCCAAGGGGGACAGCTCTCTCCAAACTGAAAAGTGCCAGGAATGACACTGTATCATTGAGCATTGATGATTAATCAACAAACTAATTATCATTCCCAGAGCAGGCTCTTAGGAGCATTCTTGTCAGGAAGAGCAAAGGCTGAGAAATGAGGTTTAATATGCAGTGAACACGAGCGGTTTCCCACGCTGCCTGCCACCAGATGACATTGGAGAAGGTTCTGATGTTCCTGGAGCAGAACGACTTCTGTGTGTAATTGTGGTCTGGTCACCAATGACAAAAGTCTTTCAAAAGAGACAAAGTTGAATTTAAAAATAGAATGGAGTCGATTTTTTGTGAACCACCATGTGTATCCACTACTGGAGACCTTTAAAAACATATTGGGAACATTTGACAAGAAGTATGTACATAGAGTTGGGTCTGCCTTGGGAAGAAGGATGGACTAAGTAATTCTTTCTTTCCAGCCCAATATCTGATTATTACCATTATTCTTGCCAAAGACACCCAGGAAAAGCAAAACTCCAAATTATTTTTATATAAACACATTATTCTTGCTACTAAGTAATTCTAATAATAATTATTTCTTAATATAATTTCTTAAGTAGCTCAATGCGCAGAATATATTCCATGTGAACACATTCTGGCTTTAGGAGCAAGGAATGGCATGGGCTGCTCTGCTCCCTCCTGGGCGTTCCTTGGTGGGCAGTGCTGCGTGCACCTTTCCCTTGGGTCTCGAAATTCGTGCCTCCCTCTGGCAGCTGTGATGTGAACCAGCTCTGTCCTCATGGGTTCCTGCTCATGTTTCACAACAGCCTGGGTCTCTCTGTTGTTCAGCAAGATGCCTGCCCTGCTTGTATTACCCACATTGTCAAATTTGCTATGCCTGGGGTGTACCTTAACCATACAATCAGCTCTGTCTGCTTTTTAGGGCGCAGTTTGGGTTTGGTTTTTTTTTTAGGGAAATATTTTTCCATTCTTTCCCCACACATCATTTTAAAATGCAGCTGAAGGAGTGAGTGGAGCGTGGTTGGTCCCACAGCAGGTGGGTCCAACCTTCACCTTCATCCTGCCGGTGAAGCGGGGGCAAATATCCCTTTATCTGCGCACACAGACGGGATCCGTGGGTCTGGAAGGGGACTCCGCTCCGTGTTTGTGGCATCAGCCGAGTCGCTGCTGCCGCTCGGCAGAGAATCCTTGGCGTCTCCATGGGAACACGGGTTTGCTTCAGCCTGCGGGATGCAGCTCACAGCGAGCAGGGTGATCGGGGTGAGAGTGAGGGGGAGAGGAAGAGTGCTCCTCTTAGCTTTCGTCTACCCCCACACTAATCAAACACAAGAAAAAACTGCATAAATGAAGAACTAAAGTTTCCCTTTACCTCCACAGCTTTTCCCAGGTGGTCTATCACTGGGTATCACTCCTGCATTAAATACACCACCACAGGGCTCATTTTCAAAAGCTGATGGGGTTTTTTTATTGATGGGTAAATCAGTGAGATGCTCTGTGCCCTGTGAGCCTGGGGCAGGTCCAGCAACACCTGTGGGATCCAAGGTCATAGGGGCTTCATCTTCCCTGGAGTCCAGGGGTGGAGCACCATGAGCAAGGTGCTCATTGAAGAGGTCAGGCAGCACCAAATGGCTACATTTGTGACTTCTAAAGTAATTTTTAGGGCATTTGCTGCTGGCAGAGTGAGGTCTATAATGCCAATCTTGGTGTCTTCCTTTTTGTATCCTGTATTTTTGCAATGTCGAACGCAGAGTTGGTGTTGTAAGTAGAGGGCACACAGTGGCAGTAAATTTATGACCACAAATTGATAAATCTCTCTCCAGGTCTCCAGAAGTGACAGAGGTGACAGCAGTGTCTGCTGCCCCAACAGACGTGTCACAGAGCTGGCTGTAGTGGGTGTGTTCGGTGGCTCTCACAGCATCAAGGGCACTTTTTCTCAGTTCCTGTTGATCTTTTCTCACAGGTTTTCCCAGGATAGGAAGTCGCTGTAAGATGGAGCTCAGCTGCACACTGACATCTCTGAAGTTTTCACTCCCCCTCGACACTGCACCCCAGGCAACTGTAGGATCCAAACCGCTTTAAGCGCTTTCTTCCTAATTAATGGCCATGTTTAAGGACATGTTCAATCACAAGTGAACAAATCTGCTTCAGTGTTACCCCAAAGAGAGGCTTTCCTAAAGCAGCTCTTGCTGCCCTGGCTTTAGTGAGACCTGCAGGAGAAGAGGTTTTTCAGAAATGTTCATGCAAGAAACATTCCCTCCTCTCATGCCTTGCATGCCCTTTCTTTTGTGTGGATATTTTAATTCAGATTTTTTCACCTGCATGGCTAAAGGATGAACCAAAGTCAGTTGGGTTGGCAGGTTCATTCCCACAGATTTACACAAGCTTTGGGTAATCACCCAGTTTACTGGGGTGTGGAAGCTGTGCTGAGTGGCCTCAGAGCACCCAGAAGTGAGCAGTTTGGGTATCAAATGTCAGGGTGTTTGAGATCCATGGCTTGTTTTCATCCCCTTCATCCCCCCATCCCCTTCAGAGCAATTGCTATTTCTCACTACTTTCTCAATTGCTATTTCTCACTACTTTCTCTCTATATTTTTATTTTGTCTTTTCCTTATTATTGTTTTCTGCAAATTTTTGGGAAACTAATCCATCTAAAGCAAAGGGTACGTATCAGCTACTGCCATCCTCCTCAGGAGGAATCATTTGGGAGCACTATTTTATGTATATATATAAATATGTATATATATAGATATGTAGTTGTAGCTATCAAGCAGTGGACTGAGACAAAACTGAACTTTCATCCATGTTTGGCTGCTCAACATGTGTGATAATTGCAAAAATGTACTTCTTGGAGTAAGAAAATAGCAGAGATTTAGGTAGCTGGATCAATTATAATCCACATATTGCATTGGTCTGTTCTGATATCCTGCCAGGCTGCTGTAGGAGGGGGGGTAGCTCACTTTCACATGGGGGTGTGCAAGCTGGACATGAATCTGGAAAATCTCTGCGGGACATGAACATCCTCCTTCAAAATTCACATCTCCACCATCACATCGTGAAATTGAGTGAAAAGATTGATCCATTAAACCAGTTTGCTAATTCCTTCCCTGAAGCTGTATCTGGGCAGAATTCCCAGTCACTAAACTTTGTCACCTAATCTTTGCAAGTCCTTCAGGCAAAATGAAAATTCTCCCCAGCTTTTCACTCACAGGGCCCAGCCCTCTATAAATAAGGTTTATGGAGAAAGCCTCATCATGCTGACTTTGGGGAACATTGTTTTGCTTTCACAGCTACACCCAGCATGGGACTGGGACCAAAACCTCAGAGCCGCAGAATTTCCATCCTTTGGGACAGTTGAATGTGCATTTGTCTGCTGGTGCTCAGGCTTCCCACTTGTTCTCCAGCCTTGTCTCCACACGGTCTGAAGCTGGGCAGCCCAGGGAAGGGAGCTCTTTGCCCTTCTGTGGACACAGAGTGCTGTCCCTATGCTTCTCTGGGTCCAGGCAGAGCTTCTGGAAGGCAATGAAGGGCTGAGAAGTACCTGGGGTGGAGCTGTGTTGGAAATTCAGGATTTGGGGCACTGACCTCAGGGGAGCTGGTGGCATTCAGGTCCCATGTGCTTCAGCTCCACAAGGAAAGCATGTAAAGGCAATAATGAGGAGGATAAGAATGCTTCTTTGTCCATCCGAGGATCGCAAGGGTAGTATATTCAGGCCAGTCTGTTCCTTGCAATCAGCTTTTGGGTTTAGACTCTTTGACAGCAGCAGAACATGCAGTTTAGCTCAGTTTTCCTCCTCCTCCATCAGCATCAGCCTCTGTTTGTGCAAGCCCTTTGCTAGGAACTAAGATATTATTATCAGATTGAGTTGAGAGTGAGAGGAGGCTTCCAAGAGATGGTTTTGTTGCTTAACCACGTTTCTGCCAAGAATAATAGTTTCCTTGCAGGATTTCAAGGTGGATACCCTCAGCATACCTGTTTGCCCCTCTGGGGCAAACCACACTCCGAGACCCTTCTGAGAAGGGGGAGAGGAGAAGGAAAGAAGAACACCCCATTTCATATGCCCTGGAGAGCTGCAACACTCCCTTTTCCTTCCTTCCTTCCTTCCTTCCTTCCTTCCTTCCTTCCTTCCTTCCTTCCTTCCTAGCCAGGGGACAGACAAGGGAAGAGACAGGGAATGGTTCGGGTTCCTTTCAAAGCGTCTGTCACTCTCTGGGATTGTATTTTCCCCCATTTGTGAAAAAGCCTGAGCCTGTCTGACATCTCCGCTGCTCACGTCACTGTGGCACATGCTGGACTTTGCAAATAAAGGAATCATGGCATGTATCCTCGGGAGGTGTGACTCTCTTGGTTGCCCTGAAGGCAATGGGAGGAGCTGCGAGCTGCAGAGCCTGCTGCAGAAGAGCACGTGTGCGTGAATTACGTGATGTGAATCCTAATCAAAGACTATTTGCATCACTCGGTGATACCGACTCAGCCCCTGGGCTGGGTTTTCCTCTTCTTGCCAGGCCTGAAATCGGGAGGTGTCCTGTTTTTGTGTGGGCTGGGAAAACAGGCAGGTTCTTGCTGTTGGACTTACCAGAGAAAGCAGTTTGGAATGAGAGGGTTCCTGTTCTTTTCTAAGCACATTTCTATTTCACTACACTGAGCAGTGGGACAAAACCAACATTTGTCAAGATAATGATGCATCTCCTGTCTAATATCATGAAGACACCATCTGAATTTTTCTCTTTCTGGTTTTATTTTCACAGAGGAATTTACCTTATTAAAACAAAACAAAGCTGTTAGTGGGCTGATGGCAGTGTTGTTTCAAGGTTGGTGCAGAAGATTCAGAGGGTTGGATTGCATCTTTTTTTTCTGTCATGCTGAGAGATTTTGGCCAAGACTCTTGCCCTTACACGTCATCATATTTTTGCTTGTAAAATGAAGACAAAAGTGCTGTGTTCAGCTGAAAGGACCTTTTTTATTCAAAAGGTTTTGCAGTACACAGAGTAAAGGGCTTTGGAAGGACAGATAAATGACAAGTGGTAAAGCAAAGTAAAAGACACAAGCCTTTGTAACCATATGCAAAAATTATTTGGAGTCACCAGATGGCAGGATTCTAGACCAAATTTGTTTTTGTTCTGCAAATCAAAACATAGCATCTTTTACAAATGTCTTTCAAGTGAGGCGTGGATCTTATTAAATGCCAGGAGTGTTGGAGTGTCACCACAAAAGATGCAGGTGCAGATAGTCTGGGAGATGTGATGAACAGGCAGGAACTTGCTGCTAGGCATGGTGGCTGTGGGGAGCATCTGCTTTAGGAGCAAGCAGCACTGGCAGTACGAGCTGTGTGTTCCAGGATCGCCACCAAGGTGGGCTGTGCTTCTGGACAACCCAAGCATGACCCAGTGCTTGGAAGTGCTGTAGCTGGAGATGAGGCCATCAGGGCAGCTATTTGCTCTGTTCTCTCACCCTTTCCTGTGTGCAGACCTAGAGGATGTCAGCTGTAGAACTGAATAGTAATTTTTCTAGGTGGCAAAAAAACAATGTGCATTTTCCAATTAATGGTGCAGGCAGCATTATTTCATTTTTCATTGCCTGCATGAGTTAGCAGTGCTCAGGTCATTGTGGCCTTTCTAAAGAGGCAGGAAGAAATGGATAGGCCTTCTGTGGGATGTCTTTGCTAGCAGCTTTCCTTCCCTTTAATAGAGGACATCAAAAGAGATCACAGAGAACTTGCAGTAGAGACTAAATGTGCAGCACCAGGATAAATAAGCCACACAGTCTTTTGGATTTAGAGAACATCCCTTCATTTTTGCTCAGTACAGTCCAGTCTCTCCTTTTCCAGTTTTCATGACAGATCTGACAAAGACAATCTTCTCTTTTAATGTTGAGCTGTGAGCACTGCCAGACGTTCCGTTCTGTAAGAGCACGCAGTTTTGATCAAACCAAACCAATTATCCCACCAGAGTGATAGTTTACCATGCGGAGAGTGTCCATCTTACAAGACCCTGCTGAATTTTTTATTTTTTTTTTAATGTACATATGTATTTTTAGCCCTACACCGTTATTACTCTGCAAGAGAGCAGATGATATGCTGCTGTGCAGGTAAGCTGCCTTCAGCCAAATAAAAGACTTAATTGTGGCACAACCAATTCAACACATATAATAGAAGACAAGTGCATTCAGTCTAGAAGATCGATGATGTTGACAGCTTTTGAAAATTGTAAAATGTAACTGTTATTAGAGCAAGGTGGTGGGTGAGAAACAACACGGCCCAAAGTAGATCTTGTCAGCAAGGCAAAAAAATATATATCTCTTGAACGACTTGAGAGTTGCTGAGGAGGAAATATATCTGGTTTGTATCTCCTGATCAGGTGTGAGATGCCTGGGAGCTGGTCACAGAATACTTTCTGGAAATGTAAACCTGCTGGGCTGTTAAAATAAGAGTGAAATCAGGAAAGAGCTCAGCAATATTAGACTGTTAATTCTGTAGGGCTCTAAGCAACCCATCTGGGCACTTTTTATTTTCTCTTTAATTGCTGAAGAAGAGGTTAGGCCGGTGGAATTTTATTCCCAGGTACCCAGAGAGGCTGTGCAGGTCTCACCAGACTCTGTGAGCAGGCTCCCAAAATGGCATGCACAGGCCTGGGAGGGAGGACTTTCAGCCCAGGAGAGGGAGAAGGACATTGCAGTAAAAATAATCTAGGCTGCTTTGCAAGTCATTTAAAAGCTTGAAAAGAGTTGCTTTTTTTCAGACCCTGTTGGAAAGTGTTCATCAATGGAATTTTTTTAAAGGTCGCATATTTCCTGAAAGGAAATTACTCCTCATTCTGAGACTCTCAAATCCACTGTCACTCCATCACTCTCCTAACATGTGGCACTCTTAAGCACACTTGGCTTTAACTTTTCAGCTCTTCAGAACAGCATTGCCCTCTTTCCTCACAGCGCTTTTGTGGTTTTTTCCAGCCCTCTCCAATTCTTACACAGTTGTCGGCCTCCTTCACAACGAGCTGCCTCTGACTCTTCTCCCAGGGCTCCCATGTGAGCTCTCTCATGCTTTTTTACCTCACATCTGCTGATGAGTCCTTCGAGACATTTTTTAAATGCCTTTTGTGCTCCTCGCAAGCTCTTTGCTCTGAGCTCCTCTCTGCTGTGCCCCTCTGCTTTCCCTGCTGGAACCCAAAGCACACTCCCTCTTGAGTCTTTCCTATTACAGCTGCAAAAGATGATGTGTTAAAGTGATATGCTAAATTTGAACATACAAGGGCTTGCATAAGGCTGACATTTTTTTTAAAGCCCATCTCACTTTATTCTTTTTCTTTGTTACATGGTCATTTGCTTTGTTGTGGCTTAATTAGTTTACCTGCTGCTCTAAACACACTGAAGAAAGGATTCACTCATCTCTGGATTGATTTCCACACATGTGATAGAAAGCATGGTGGAAATTACACTGGAAATTGAACATTATATGGTGTGATAAATAGTAATTTGGAGGTATATTAACCTGCTTCCTTTAGGTAAAGAAATGTCTTATATAATAACTGTCCTCATTCAGGAGCTGACATTTCCTCCTCATGAGGCATTTATCTTGTGGCTTGATTATCTTTCTGTGAAAACATTTCAACTCTGACCTTTCCAGATGCTATAGTGGGCTATGCTTTCATGCTGACTGGCAGCTCGTGGTGGCACGAGGGCAGCTGGGGATATGAGGTGTTCTGCCTACCCTAAATCACTGAGGTGGTGACAACTTGTTGAAAAGCTCGTTGATGAAACCTAATTCCCTTCCCTTCACTGAAAGATAACTTATCTAGCAAAGTGAAATGGGTTGATGTAAAAGAAAATCGTGTGGAAGTGTGGAGCAGGATGTGTGCTGGAGAGAGGGATGAGGTGCTCCCCAGCACTGCCGAGGGTCATCCCTCCTGAGGGGTGACAGCTCAGGGCATGACAGCTCAGGGGGTGACAATCTGCTTTGTGTCTGAGCTTCAGGTTTGCTACAGAGATTCGGACCCAGAACAAAGCAGTGCTGAAACAAAGCCAGGTGTGCTGTTGTTGTCTGCTACTTCAGGATGTCAGACCTCCTCTGGACTTCCCCTGACCACTGATGAACACAAAAACTGGCTTATTTCTCTTGGTAATGTGGAAGGCCATGGGAGCGAGCTGCAACATTTTTATATTATGATTATTTTATATTGTGATTATTTACTGCTATGTGCAGCCAGAAAAGGGGTGAAGCAGGACTAGGGATGACTCGAGGTGTCCCAGCCTCTCCCAAGGATGGGCTGTGCCCACACAGCCTTTTCTCTCACCCTGGGGGCTCAAGGCTGAGCTCTGCCCATAGCACAGCCCCTGCTGAAGTCACTGTGGGATCTGCTGAAGTCAATATACCAGCACCCTGCCCTAATGCATATCTTCATGGCATCAGCATTTCCAAACTGGCACAGAGCGATGCCATAACTCAGCAACACAGCCACCTGATCTGCTTGTTTTAGCCAAAATGGGGGTACACGTGTGTGTGCTGGGGGGGTGCAGAGGGGAACAGCTGACATGAGTAATTTTTTGGGGATTTGTACCCAATTAATAGCTGTTAATAGAATTATGAGGTGGATCATTTGTAAATATCGGAAGTTGGAACTGTTTAATTGCAAAGATTTGGAAGTTCCTGAGGTCTGATATGGGCTCCTGGAGCTGTGAGGCATCTAGAGGAGCAACTGGATTTCGTATAATCATCCCTTTCCTGTGCCTGATGACTGAGCATATTTTCTTAGGGCTCTCCTCATCCTTTGGAGCAGACACAAAGCTGAGGCCCTGACCACGTGTGGTCAGAGAGGTCCCACGATGTTTGGAGCAGCGCAGCTCTGGCCAGGTTCCAAACTGGGTAATTACATTACCTTTCTCTAAATTCCCCTCGTAGTTTCCACTGGATGTACTTCTCTTTTCCACATCCTGCCTGACCCATACTTTAGGCCTGTAACTAATTAATTTAAGTGCTTTGAAAGTATAAAATGCTCTGTCAGTGCTGTGAGTACTATCATTACTCGTGCCCTAGTGTGATGTTGAACAGCTGCCGTGGGCCAGGCCCAGGGGTGGCTGTATCAGAGAAAGGAGATCCCTGGGAAGAGTTTTCAGGCTCATTGCAAGGACACTGTATAAACCTGCAACAAAATAATATCCATGGAAAAAGGAACAGGCACATAGCATTTATAGAACTTTAAAAAATTTAGTAATAGTATGATCTTCTCTTAATCTCCTCGAATGAAACAGTTTAACTAATATATTCTTGTGATGTTGATTTACTCTCAATTACCCACACAGAGATTAGCATCTCCTTCCAGTAAAAACTGTATAAACTGTAGTAAGGGTTGGAGTTTATAATTGAAATAAATCAGATGGGCAAGGAGATGAAAATAGAAGAACTGCTTATCCCAAACTAGGAGATACGGCTGCATGGACCAACATTTTTCAGTCCTCTTTGTGATCCAGGCTTCAGGTCAGCCAATTTGCAAAATACTCACAGGCAGATTTTCGAGGTTTGGGCTCCTCAAAGAACACGAACAGCATGCTGATTGAGTTAAAACTCAACCTGCTTCTGGAGAAACAGAGGGCAGGAGCTGATGCTCAGAATCTTTTTAGTCCTCTGGCAAGACCTTTGGAAAAACCAGCAGTTCTCCTTTGAGTTGCACATATCTGGCTGAGCACCAGCCTCAGCTGGGGCAGCAGTGGCTGTCCCATATCCACATGCCACTTTCTTAGCACTGCAAGGGAGCTTGGCCTGAATTTTCAGAGGTGTTGAACTCTTAGAAGTCAGAGTTTAAACTTCAGGATCTGTTGAGATGATCAAATACAGCTTCATTAGTCTCTCTTTAGGAAGCCATGCTTGGGAGTTGTTTTGACCAGTGGGCAAATGTCTTCTTTCTATAAGGGTTTACAACCTGCACTTCTGGGATGAGAAGGTCACAGTAGAGGGGCATTCAGTTTCCTCAGCTGTTTTTCTGAACACATGTGGAAAGCAGGACAGCAGAGGGTGATGGCTGGGGAAATCAGAACAGTGCTGGTCCTGCCCAGGATGAAGCTGCCATGGTTTTATTGGCACGAGGCCACCCACACCCCATCTGCAGGACCCCATTATTCGTATTTTTTAGACTCTGGACAGAGAAGGTGGGCTGCAGTTTGGTTTTCCTTCAGAGCAAAAGCCCGGGTCCAAAAGCATTCATGTTTCTTCACCCATTTTTCCCACCTTCCTTGTTCTGTTTCCCGTGTGCCCAATGCTGCCTCGCTGTTGTGAGGCTCTGGCTGAGGTTTTGAAGTCCAGTGGGAGTGAAACACAAAGGCCACACTAGCAGATAACAGAACCCATGTCCTAGAATCCTCTCCATCAGCCTGGAACAGCTGTGACCATTGTCCCCAGTCTGTGGGACAAGAGGGTGCGAAGGCACCTGTGCCAGCGATGCCACGTCACCAAGACATCCAGGTCACTGCAACTTTCCACCTCTCGTGCTGAAATATTCACTCTTTTCACCTCTGTATCATAAGGAATTGCCCTAGGGAGTTGATTAGCTCCAGAAAAGCTCTGCTCCAGTGAGTCTAAAGACAGGAACTTAGATTTCAGTTTAGTTCTCAACACATAGCCCAGACCACCTTGGGTCAGTGCTGTGTGTAGGACTCTCCCCAGTCTCCTTACCTGCTCCTGCATTTATTTATCTTGCTCTTTCAGTGACTGAGTGAATTGCTCCATAGCCTCTGTAATTATTATATTCCATGTTTTAATACAAAGGAACATACCTCCTTCAAGGGGAGCTATTATTTTAAAGGGATGAAACTCAAGCCTGAGGAAATTGCAGGGATGCAGTCTGCCATCTGTTTAGCTGCTTTGGTTATGGTAGGCTTTATGAAAGCCATTTTGCTCAGGAGGATGAACTGGATGCAAGTGGTTGACAATGACATTTAGAAGAGACAATCTGGCAAATGAGAAAGCGTGAGAGTCTCCTGTGGACTGTTAAATACCGAATAAAATATGAACAGTGCTGTGTTATTACTAAAATGAGCTATTTTTAATGATCCCACTTATAACCTGCCAGACCTCTGATGTGACAGTTAGCAACAGCACTCAAAAAAGAAAAAAGAATAGTAAAGAAAGCAGTTTAAAAGTTGGACTATATATTAATATATATTCTGGCATGGGTCTCAGGTGTCTCTAATGAAGAAAGATAATTGCATAAAGAACTAACATGAAAATCATGGATTTCTCTCTCCCACCTGAAAGTTATTGATTTAATTTAGTGTAATGATGCAGAGAAAAACCAAACAAGTTTGATTAAAATTTTCTGTGCTGTTTTTAAACAGCAGCAGAGCCCTGTGCTCACACTAGGTGAGAAAAAGGAAATAATTTTTAGATTAATAGCCACCGAATAAAATGCTCAACAAGATTTAGTAGAGTTACTCTTTTTTGGTTTAGCAGTCCAGGGTAATTGACACTCAAGAACTTGAAAAGTCTGGATGAGATTAGTGCCTCTGGTTAACAGATGTTAATTTTTAATAAACCTTGAATTAACAATAAGGAGTAATAGACCACAGCAAATATGGGAATACAATGTTCTAGTTGAGAGAGAGAGCTGAAAGTCGAGGAGTTCTTCTTGGCCCCAGTCCAGCTTCTAGCCAAGTAGGTTTGACTCTGAACAGGTTCCTCCAGCAGTTTTGAGCCTGGAAGGTCTCTCGTCTCCTTGCCAGGCTTAGCCAAAGGCAGAGGGTTGGATCTGCTCAGTGATTTGAGCATTTTCAAGGTGGCTGCCCCCCTTTCTGCCATTTGGTAAGACCCAGGGTGACATCAGTGTCCCGGGGCTGGCTGGCTTCTCTCCTGCACTGTGTGGAGTGGAATTCTAGGCAGCATCTCCAGTCTGGAGTGAGCCACAGGATATACCTGGTATGGGACTGTGCTTTAAATATTGTCTATGCAGGTATCTGCATCAGGGCTGCAGACATCTCTCTCCAGCTGGGATCAACATCCTGGTTTGCTCACCTAGATTGCAAACATCTGACAAAAAAGACAAACAAAACAAAACAAAACAAACAAACAAAAAAAAGAAATTAGACCAAATTTGGTCTTTTATGTTTGAGTCTCAGTGGAGAAAATACAGAAATTGTGCTGGAAGCAAGGATCAGGACCCAGGAGCGGGCTTCAGTGCATTGCAGGAATTATAAAATGTGTTGTTCGAGGCTCAGAACATATGTCAGTGCCTTTACTGACACGGCTGCTGCCTTCCCTGTGGTTACACTGCTCCTCCTGCACTGTGGCATCACAGCAGAGTGCTGTGCTGGCAAACCCTGCTGTCCCCACAGGCAGGGAGGGTTCCAGGTTAGCCAGCCCTGGATCAGGAAAGCAAAGGTTAACTGGGCCAGGAAGCAGCTTGGGGATGTGTTAGTACTTGGGAGCATCCTTAAGGAAGAGGAAATCACCACCAAGGATAGATAAAGGGCCATGGTGACAGGCAGCAGGAGGATCAGCACTTCTCAAAGAGATGCTCTCTTTGTCTTTAAAAAAATTATTCCTTGCCAATGGAAAAAAATGCCCTTTTGGTCTCTTTGCTGTTCTCAGTCCTGTGTCTGAGAGGGAAGATGCCTCCCCGTGCTCCTGCAGGGAAGGGGAGCACTGTGGGCAAGGCGTGATTTGGGAGAGGAGCTGGCTCTGAGTGCTGGGCTGCCCGAGCCCCTGTTTCTGTGGGGCTGAGGATGTACAGGGAGGCAGAGCTCCACTGGTGCCGTGTGGCTCCTTGGCTCTGCCTGGGTCCCTCTCTTTGTGCACTTTTTCAGTCCCCGCTGCTCAGGTGGGAGAGCCTCGTGTGCAGCTGAAATGACAGAAATATCTTCCTCTGCTCAGCCCAGGCTGATGAGCTGGGGTTGGTACAGCTCCTTATGGAAGCGCAGCTTCTTCCACCAGCCATAGCTGGCGAACCAGGGATTTATGCACGTACTTGTATTTTTGCAGGGCTTTGACCAAGACCTTGTCTCCATCCAGAAAAATGAAGGTGGATGATTCCCAAACCAGACGTTCATGAGTATAATCCTTATTTATGTGAGAACTTGTACAAGCCTGAGCTTTTTACTGCCATTGCACTTGTAGTGCCTTTAATGGCTGTAGATACATAACAGGCAGACCTTCAGAAGAACAGCATCATCACTCAAGTTCAGTAATCTTTTTCCAAGCAGATGTTGAAGGATTTACCAGGACCTCATGATATGTACACCTGGAAGCCTCTGAATTTGATTTAAAGGGGTTCACGGAGTTGTAATTAACTCAGAACGGCCGAGCACAAATACAGTTCAAGGAAATAATATTTCAGCTTTTTGGCGCTTAAACGGAAAAATGAATTAATCCTTGGCAATTACTGAGTTAAAAGACTTAACTCATGACTTGAAATACTCCCACACAATCTTGTTTCCAAAGCTTTCATTAACTGAGCTAATAATTACTACTACAATTAGAGATGTGAGGCATTAAAAAGTCCAAGATAATAAAACATATGTAGTTATTAAAAAAATTTGCCAGTCATTTTTGCAGTGTGTAAGAAATTCACCTTGTCTCTTGTTTGGAAACGTTCCATATCCCCACAATACTAATTTTTATTTTTTTTTTTAACAGTAAAATGGTTTCATTTGCTGTCACAAAGCATCCCAGGATAGCCCCAAACCAGTGCTTTTCTTTGTCTCCTTGAGTTTACCTGGGGCAGCCTGTGGTTGACAACAGGGTTCTAAACTTGTGGAAAGGTTATTTTTTTCTGGAGGATATGAGTGGAGATGGTATGTTTGATGGTTTCTGATGGGCTCTTGTTTCATCATAGATGGGATTTTTCATTCATTTCCTTGTTTTTGTCCTGTTTAATACAAAGGCGATTCAGTGTTGGTAATTGAAGGAATGACATCAAATGCTGAACTAGGCCAACACTGGGATCTCAAACAATCGTGTCTTTATGGCAAAGCATCTCCCCCCAGAGAGGAGGGTTCCCAGCAGAAAGGAAAGCTTGGAAAAAGGAAGATGTGGGTGGGAAGGGAGTCACGAAGATGCAAAGGGTGCTTGTCAGTGAACTGTTTGGGAGTTTGCCTGGTGGAGAACAAGGGAAGAGGGGAAAAATTGACTCCTTTTAAAAATATTCAATATGGTATTCTCATGGACAGGGTAGTCCAGCTTCAATCAGGCCAAGGGTTCACAAATGCAAATGGACTGTTTAGTCAGATCTTAAACAGATACCTTTTTTTGTTTTGGCTTGTTAGCATAATTATCTCTTGCCAAGAAAACATGGAAAAATGCTGCTTTGCATCAATACAAACTGATTTTTTTTTCATTCCCTATTTTTGGGTTAGACAGTCAACAGGAAAAGCAGTTACATGCAGGCCTATGGTGTGTCTTGGATGGCAGAGGACCAAGAGCAAGATGCCCAGAGAACATAATGAGTGAAATGAGTTATTTGGAAGTGGCTCTGCAGCTTTTGTTTTTCCTTCTTTGAATGGTGTGTGTACAACTCAGCAGCCCTGGGCAAGGGGAACTGGGAAATTCACAAGGCTGTGACAAAAGGCAAGAAATTACGAGAGGGAGGCAAATGTATCTTGAGGTCCTCTCTCCCTCCCTGCCCATGGGCCCATGGATGTTCTGGGATACAGCTCTTCTTTGCAGTGGGGATGGACTTTACACAAAATTTTATCTTTTGGCTTGTCTTACTTTTTTAGCTTGCTGGTGATGGCTTGTGTCAAAAATTCTCACTGGGTAGGTCTCTCAGCTGCAGAAAGCCCCAGTGAGTGGCAATTCCTTAGTATAAAGCTTCAAGGTTTTGGGGAACAACAGGAGGGAGAAACAGGCTTAAACTAAAACCAGAACATGTCTAGGCACTGAAATCCTCTGCCCTTGTTTTTCTTGGACACTGCAGCCTGTCTTTGTGGTAACAGTCATTAGGCAAAGCATTTGCAATAATTTATTTGATGCATTTTGTTCAATTTTACTTTTCCTAATTATACTAAAAGAGTGTTTGATGTCTCTGCATTTTGTTTTTTATATTCAAATCAGATCGGAAGCATCATGCCAGCATATTCCTGCCTGTTGGGGCTATGGATAAACTATTCACTCTGACTATTTACAATTCAATAGTCATTCTTCCAACCCCGTGATTGAGAAACCATGTGATCTAATACTAATTTTGGTCCTTGGCTGACTCTCTGAAAAGCCTACAGAGAGGAAAAGAGATTTCCAGCTTTTCCTAGCAGCCTAACTCAGTAGGAGTCCTCCCATGAACTTGCTTTTCCAACCTCAACAATTCTGTGATCTGTGGTATCTCTAGAAAACTTTTCAACTAATGTTTTTATTAGCACAGATCTCTCATAAATATTTGAGGAAAACCAATAAAAAGGGTCACAAACTGAAGCAGTTTCATGGGCTTTGCTCACATCACTGAACATTGGTATATGTTTTCCAAGCTGTGATGTTGATGGCTTTTCATCTGATTCATCTGATTTCCATATAATAAGAAAAAGGAATTGTTTTTCTCTAACTGTAGGCAATTGGATGAGCCATAAGTCAGAATTAAAATGTGATTATGTGTTATGAAGATCTCAGATTCCTTTCAAACTTTCATTATTTACAATCCTTTTCTTGGTGACATTTCAATTCTCTGGAAATTATGTTCTAAATTGTACCTAACATGCTCACCACCCACATGTAACACATGCAATAAGCTTATGAGATAGAAAGGGTGAATGTTTCCATTTTAAATTTGATTTTTAATGAGATTTTGGAGTGTAGGGAGAGTATTTTGCTAAAATATATGGCAGAGATTGCACAGCAAGAGTCTAACAAGGCTTTCAATGGCAGTAATCTGCAATGTTATTTTTCTGCCATCTGGGTAAAATCCACCCCATTCTCTCCAAAGCAGTGTAAGGGTTCTTTGCGTAGGAGAAGTGTACAAGGTCAGCAAAGCAGGAATCTCATCTCAAACCAGCCCTGAGGCTGCTGCTGTGGCTGGTGCAGGGGGGAGGAGTGGGAGAGCCCCAAATTTCCTCCTGGTGCCCAGCATTGTGTGGAAGGTGCTGGGCTGCTCCCATCTGGGTTTAAATCATTTAGTAATATGGATATAACCTATGGGAGCAGTAACAATGTGGAAAGGGGCACATTATGAATGGATTTTGCATTCACAGCCTTTAGAGCAGGGGTGGGCTGGATCCATGGTGTGTCATCCCTCTTGGTCCCTTCCTCCCTCCGGAGCCCCAGTGGTTCACCAAGGCTTTATCAGCAGCACAGCAGGACTCAGCACAGTTTTCTCAAAAATTAAACCACATCCTCTTTTTCAGAAGAAAACTTTACAAAACATGTGTTGAGGGAAAAATAATTAAAAATTTAAATTGGATCCAAGTCTGATCTCTGTTGCTTTGGCATGACCCTGAATTAACTGTGTGGGACTGAACCCATGGGCTCCAGTCATTCCGCCTTTCCTTAGTTGTAAAGGAGCACAGAATCTGACCTATTCTCTACTGGAAAATGCACCATTGGAAGTAATTTTTGCCTTTCTGGATTCTCTGTCTGGAGAAGAATTGGCTTCTTTACTTAGAGCAGGTCTGAAAATCAGAGGTCTATAGATGATATACCCATAATCATAGAAGATTTATATAAAGATATTCCTGTCTCATTTCATTCCAGCAGCATAACTTAAAATCTATTTCTATAGGCTTACAAATCTGGCTTCTGAAACTAGTATTTAATGCGCTGTTCACTGCAAAGTCCTTATGGGATCTGGCAATATTGAAATGACACTATTCCCATACAGCAATTGCAGGCTTTCCAGCGGGCTGAGAGACTTCCTGGAAAGACCATACGGATTTCACTTGTCTTCACGTTAGGAAAGTATTCCCATTTTATACACTGGTGTCCAGATTCTCAGCAAGCCTCTGCTGTTTACAGCCACAAAATTTGTCAGCTCATATGTCTGAATGCTGTGATAGCATAACAGTGGATGCACTAGAAATTCCCCAAGCAGCGCTGTAGTTACATCTCCCGTGTCCAACAGACAGCTGCAGAATGTGCTCGTTACTGCACGCTTGTACTCAAAGAACTACTGCACCCCAAATATCACAGATGGTGCTGCAAGAGCATTGGGCTTGGTGGTTGTTGATGAAAACTGTTTGGGAGCTGTGGCTGGCGCAGGGACGGACAGCTCTGGCTGGAAATTCCAGGGTCAGTGTCGTGTCAGGACAGCACGTAGGGACAAGGCTGGGCGTGAGCTTCCCCAGGACATTATTGGTGTTACGGTGACTCTCATAGTGGAGATCAGAGCCCACTGAGTGCAGAAGTGTGCCAAGGTATCCCAGCCTTGCAGGAGGAATGGGGGGAGCAGTAGGGTGTTGTTGGATGCTGGGATGCACAGAGGCAGAGGCAGGATTGAGCCCACATTCCTGTTTTTTAAATCTTGGCTCTGAGGCAATCCTTTCTCGCTTCTAAATTTTAGAGCACCCTCATCTAGATTTTCTTCAAGCCTGTCTCTGATCCTCTGTCTATAAATAGTCTTTGCTTTTAGCAGCTTAAATGAAAAAAAAAAAAAAAAAAGGAAGGGGTATGCGCTTTGCTGCAGAGCTTGCAGAGCTCGCCTCTTCAAAACACTCTTGTTAGTGGGAAGGGGAGGAAGTAATGGGCGTTTGACTAAGTTAATGTACTTGGTGAACCATTGGAGAGCTGCCAGCTCTCATTTTTAAATAAATGTCAACATTAATTTTTAAAGTTTAAATGCGTATTTTGCATTTCTGCTCTCAGCCCTCCAGGGCTCCCTGTTTCTCTCTGAGGTGCAGGAGCTGGTATGGCCAGGCCTCCCTGGGGACGTCCCTGTGGAGGCAGCTGGGAACGGGTGCTTGGAGCTCCGTTCCCATGGCATTTGCTACGTGGGTGTAATTCCTTCCTTGCAGAGAAAGCCTTACCTGCTGCTTAACTCACTTTAAAAAAAAAAAAAAAAAAAAGGGGGGGGGGGAGGAAAAAAAGAGAAGATTTTGCATTTTCTCAGTGTTGTTTATTCCCTTCAGGCAAAAAGAAACTTAACCCAGGTAGAGTCCGTGTTACAGATATCAGTACAATGGCATCTCCTATAAATAGGGCCACTGTAGCTGTGCCAGAGCTTTGCTGAGCACAGATTTAATTTAATCAAGGTATCTCTTAGTGTCAGGGCCATCTGTTTAAAATTAGCACTATGATCTCTCTAGGCCCTCTTTAAAATTGTGACGGGCCAGAATCCGTATCCCTTGAAGGCTTTTGCTGGGCAAACAGCATCCAAATTGCTGAGGGGAAAGATGTTTTCCTAAGGTTGAAGCGCTCTTTGGAAAGCTCGTAGGCAGGCAGTGAAAACAAATCAGAAACGAGGGAGTTGTGCTGCTCGCTGGGGACTGCAGGGAGGAATTTGGCAAGAAGGAGCTCTGGAGGGTAACAGAAGCAGCAAGGTGTAAGCAAGCTGTTCCTTGGCACCAAAGCAGGAGGAAAGGTATTTCCAGATGGCAGTCAGAGGGACCAGCTGCAGGGAGGAGAGGGAGCAGCCCCGCGTGTGGAGGATTCCCCCGGCCCCGGCTGAACCTCAGCACAGCTGCGGCCGCCGCACAGCGATGGCAGCTGCCGCCACGTGAGCTGCTGCCTTGGCTCTGCGAGCTGCAGGTTTTGCAAGGTTTTGCCCCAGAACAAGATCTCCCTGAGCAAGAGCGTGAAGCAGGCTGATGTTCATGGCCCTCTCCTGCGTGGCACAAGCCAAGGTGGCCAGAAGTGACCCCCAGCTGCCAGGTCCCACAGCCGGAGTCCCTTCAGCCACCCCACCAAGGAGGACAGCAATCACACGGGCTTGATTTTAGCACCGTGGCACTGTAACATATAAGCCTACCCAGGGGCTGATTTGAGTATAGTTTTGCTAAATATTTTTTGGATTAAATGAGTCTATAACACCACCTGGGAATGTATCACTCAGTACATGAGTTTTCCCTTCTGTGAAATGCAAACACTACAGGCTTCTTCCCGAAATCAACAGCCATATCAATCCCCTTGGCCACAGAGTTGTCTCCTTCACCTCAGGGACAAAAGCACGCTGTGCTTGCAGCCATTTCAACCTGGTCTGCCTGGAGATGCTTCCCAGCCCCCACTGCACTCCCTCTGCGCCTGTCCTTTTCAAAATATCAGCAGAATTTAAAGGCAGAGCTTGCAGTAAAAAAGAGCTGTGTCTTAGTAAAAAGAGCACCTTTAATCACAGTTTACAACGGCAGCTTGCACAGTAAATAACAGTTGTGTTAAAATCATCTTGCTCCTGTTCAGCACTCTCTTCTGTGACAGGAACAAGTTCCAAAAGGCAGGGCAATGACTGTTCCTCATCCATGTGTGCTGCTTGGGACAAACAGCAGAAGCCCACCTGCAGCCCACAGTAATGTGGGCACAAGTTGTCTACATCTGGGGTCATAGATTTAGTGGACCAGTGTCACTAAACCGTTTTTTTAGGGGTTTAGGCATTTTTTAACTTATTCTAGTAGAGAGTTCCCTTCCTGACCACAAAACCATGTCCCCAGGCACATGGATCAGAAAGGCAGGAGTTTCTGTCCAGCTTTTCATGTGGTCCAAAGTGCCCTGGAAGCCTTTTGTCCCCAAAGTTTTCCAGAAGGAACTGCCTTCAGAATGGCCATAACTCCACAAAATGTTGTATTTTGGATGAAGCAGCGTGTCTGGCTCCTGTTGTTTTGGTGGAAGCACACAACCAGGCTGGGACAATGATCCAATGCCCCACACCCACCTTGCCCACCTCAGCCCCATGCAGGCTGCGAGCTGAGCAGAACCACCTCAGCTTTTCCCATCGCCACTTCCCTGCCTTGGCTGAGCTGAGACATCTCCCTGAGCACTTGTCTGTTGGCAGCTCTGCCTGTGATGCCTGCTGCAGTTTCTGGGAGGAGAGACAACATTAAATTCAGGGTAAATTACCATGTTTCTGTGGTTGATGGCACAAGTGACCTGCCCAGGGGAACACAGGGCTGTGATGAGCCCCTTTGACTCTCTGAGTCACCTCAGTGCACTGCAAAGGCTGAATAAATTCCTTAGCCTCAATGGAGTTTACCCCAATGACTCAAGGCTGCTGATGTTTTCCATTTGTCTTTTTGAACTTGCATTTTAATATTAGCCAAAGTCATTATTAATTCCTTTCTTAAGCTAAAATGAAGATTATCATGACTGTCAAGTATGCGCTAGCACTCCTTAAAAGCAAGTATTTTATATAGCACCTTCAGATTAATATATATGCAAATAAGGCATTGCAGATTAATTAGTATGCAAATTAAGCCATGTGTTATTCGTGTATACATATATCTTTCCAAGCCTACTGACTGGCTTGGCTAGAAGGTAGCTGGTGTCCTTGTTTATGAACTCATCTCTATTACTCCATGGTGGCAGGAAAGGTGTGCATCTCATTTCACCTGCCCAAAGATACAGCACTGAAAGTTCTCATATTTTTCAAACTAATTTTTCATGCCTGTAAATGTTTGCAACTGAGCTGCTGATCTCCAGCTAAATTCACGCAGTTAGACTTCAAAATATCATCTTTCCCAAGTGAAATCATTATCAGGACATCCTTTACCAAGTTCAAGTCATCAAAATCTCTGCAAAATGACAGATCTATCCAGGTCATTATAACAACACCAGCAAAAGCTGCTGGCAGGTCATTTGTAAGTGCAGGGAGGAAAACCCGTTGCTATCAAACCTAAAATTACTTGGGAGCAGCTGTTCCCAAAACAGCAGGTCGATGAATAACAGTGGGAATGACACGAGCAGCTGTGCTGGAGGTCCTGCATGAGAGCCACTCTCCTCCTGGTTTCCCTTGGAGGAGCAGGGACCAGATCCAGCTGGTGGCTCCTGGGAAAGCCCACCTGTGCTGTAGGAGGTGCAATGAATAGAGCTGAGACCTCTGAGAATTACTGCTCGGAGAGGTGCATTTTCCATCCCTTTTGTCTTTCCCAAGCTCCAGGTCATGTTCTTCACTCCACACGGGTTTGCATCCTGCTTATCCCAGAGAAATATGGAGCTTGGATGGAGATGTTAAAAGCTGGGAGATCAAGGAGGGCATTCATAAGGTCTTCTTGTGGTCTTCAGGGCTGTCGTGGGGTTCCCTGCATCATTTTCTCCCTCTTTTCCAAAAGACTGGCTGATCTCTGAGAGCATCTGGAGTAGCAGTCAGCTTTTCCAAAGCCTTTTTCCCCTGCTTTGCATCACTCAACACACAAGCAAATGTGAGGCCAGTCTGGTGGGACGCTTCAGCCCAGCCAAGTGTAATGATGAGCCATGGGGTGGACCAGCCTTCTGTTTAATTTGAGAACCTTTTCCCTGTGTTTTGAGCCCAACAGTGAAATCCCTGCATCCAGCTGCATTTCACTGACTCATTACTTCATAGATCATCTCAATAATCTGATTCCAGAGCTCCCACATTCTATTCCCACTCCTCCAACCATCAGCCAAGTGAGCTGGGTTAAATTTCTTGCAGCACGGAGGGGACTAGAATAGGCTACGCAAGACCTAATTAGCAGTCTTTTCCTTTTACAACATATTGAAGTTTTCTAGGCATCAAGCCATATTTTTTCATAGCTTTCTCTTTCCCTCCCTCGCTCCTTTTTTTTGGTAGCTTCTAATTTTTTATTAAAGGATAACAGCATTATTGACAGTACAAGATACTTTCTTACAGGCTGCTAAGCAATAAAAAGGAAAATGTCAGATATAGAAGATAAGAGAAAAGTGGAGCTAACGCAGTCAGGCACATTGCAGGATCTATACTTACAGCCATAATAAAAGCTATACCAGTTATTTGCTTTTAGCCAGTTCCTGTCTTGGGGCTTTCCTCCAAAGACATTCGGTATTACCTGCCTTGGACAAGCAATAAAACGTTCCAATTTTCTTCGTTGTTTCAGGAGTGGGACTCTTTGGCTTGAGTTTCCTGCTGCTGGGGTTGTTCCCCAGAAAACTGGAAGCATCTCCTTCTGCCTGTGCGTCCTGCAGGCCAACAGCAATTAAAACTTGCCTGGGCATATGGTGTGTGTTCAGCTGAAGTGCGATCACTGTGATTTCCCTGAAAACCAGAGGGGAAACCCTGGCTATTGCATTGTGAGCCTTTTAAAGTTCTGTTTTACAGTCTTGAGAGCTGGTCACTGAGCATCTAGAGCCTGGATCCATGTGGATCAGGGGCAGCTATTGAATCAGTGACTGGAGTGAGGAGATGGGATTGTTCAATAGTTGGTTCTTCGCCATGGGAATTTCCTCTTTCCTTGAGTGTGCTGAAGGAGAGTGATTGTGGGAGATTCAGCTCCATGCCCTTCATCTGCCTCGTGTGAGACTTTAATTCTTCTCTTGCAGCCTAATGAGTGCCCTGGGCAGCCAAACTAGATGTTTTTCCACTGTCCCAATCAATGTTTAGCAACTCCCACCAAAATCACCCTGCCAGGCTCACCTTGAAATGTCACGGTTGTGTTGGGCCACTTCCAACTCATCTCTATAAAACTGGACCTACCTCTTAAAGGTTTGATTAAGTTCCCACTGAATTCAGTAGCAAAACTGATAATAAAATCTGTTGGAGCAGGTCACATGGTAACAAATGTTGGATTTTAATTTATTATAATAATACCAAAGCTAATGCTGGCTTTGCAATGAACCTCTGGAATGCTGGCATAAAAAAGAGGTGAAAAAGAGCAGTGAAAAAAATGCTATTAATTCAGAGACAGATATATTCATTTCAAGTAGATTATTCTTAGAAACACTCATAGCATTATTTACAAGAATATTTTAAAAATTGCAGTGCTACAAAACTGAGATTCATCACTGAGGTAAAACATTTCATTATTATTTCTCAAATCAATTCCCCCAGCAGAATATGAATTACAGGATTTCAGCCAGCCTTTTCAAGAAACCTCTTTTAAAAATTTACATAGCTTATAACAGATTGCCAGAAATATTGCAAGCAGCCATTAATTTACTCCTAGCCAATTAAAGCCTATGCTAACACATGCACTGATATGCACACACTTGTTCCTAATTTTTCTTCTGCAGTTAAGCATGAACAAAAAGACATGCCTTAGAACTAAAAAGAATTCGAAGGCATTTTCATGCTTTCTTTTTTCAGGCTCAAGGGCAAATGTGCCTTTGATAAATATCATTCTGTTTTTTTTCTTCCAATGAAGAAACGTCTTTGCAAATCACAGGTTTTTTTTCTGTTGTTGATTGGCAGACAGATTTGCCAGCAGCAGCATACCGTCCAAAATAATGTCTCCTTGAGCTTTTAAGTTTAAATTGTTAGGGGTTTTAATTGAATTAATTTCTTAAGGGTACTAGGTTGAAGAAAGACATGAAACAGAGGGATTTGGGCTTTTTTATATTACTGAACTGACAAGATGATTTACAAAAATGGTGACAACAACCAGTGTTCTCAAGGGAGCACTGAGTGTGAGCCTGTTTATTTGCTCTTTTTGATAGTGGGGATAGTGCTACTTTAGTTAAATGTCATTGCTTAGTGGTAATCTGCATACCCAAGAGGTTGGTACAATGAACTTTTATCAGCTATGATACCAACTTCCTCATGAGGGGACCTGGGGGGGCAGGCACGGATCCCTGGTCTGTGGTGACCAGTGACAGGTCCTGAGGGAATGGCATGGAGCAGTGTCAGGGGACTTTGGGTCGGAAATTAGGAAAAGGTTTTTCACCCGGAGGCTGGTTGGGCACTGGAGCAGCTCCTCCAGGCAATGGTCCCAGCCCCAAGCCTGACAGAGCTCAAGAAGCATTTGGACAATGCTCTCAGGCACATGGTGGGATTGTTGGGGTGTCCTGTGCAGGGCCAGGGGTTGGAGTGATGATCTTTGTGGGTGCCTTCCAACCCAGGATATTCTATGATGTTATGAACTGTGTCTTCAGGCAGGGAATTTTACATACCTGTGATAAAGAAGGGATTGAAAGGAGAAACATCTTCTCTCTCAGCTGCATGTCCCACGGAGCGTCTGGGGTGTGTGTGGTTTGTTCCACGAGCATCTCAGGGTGCATTGTGGAGCTGAGATTTGCCTGATCCACCTGCAGCCAGCCTGAAGGAGCCTTGGCTTGCCCTGCAGTTCAGGCAAGGAGTACATCTGTGGGTCAGCACAGCTCGTGACAGAGCTGTAGGAGTGCATGAAGGCTGGCATGGCCATTGAGACTTCATCCTTCATACTCATTCTCCTTGCCAAGTAAAAGTCAGTATGGAAATTGCTCTGCAAAGCCGTGGTCACCCCTGAGAATTATCCATCTGAACTGCTGGCTGTGTTCCACAAGGTAAGAACTGGAGCTAAGCATTTTCCAAATTATAACAAAACCCAAGTAAGACAGATGAGGTTTAAAACATTGTGGCCAATGCTGTGAACTTTCCACTGTGTTTCAACTCAAGCTGTAATATTATGATCAGCATAAGTAGTCTTGAAATGCTGGATTTACAGTAGGAATCTCCCTTTTGCACCCTGCCAAACCTGGAGGTGTTCACACACTCATATACTGATATGATTAAAAGTGTCACAGGCCTCTAGGAAGGCACCATGATTATTTTTCCTTCTTCTGTGACAAGGCTTGCTGCCCTTCCACATCTATTAGTCTTACAAATTTCAATAGGAAAAAGAAAATCAATTCCACTTGAATATCATTTTTGATGGTTGCTCTAACTCTTCTGATGGTCCCAAACAAAAGGCTCCGGTTTAATGTGTGTGTATTTTGAGCTGTGCCCCTTGCTGACCCTCCAGTTTAATTTCCGTCCTTCAGATGAGATGAATGAAGCGTGAAACAGGTCATATCTCAAAACACTGACACATGGGTTACAGACAGAACTCCCAGGCAGGAGAGGCAGCCAGTTTGTAGATTAAATCAAAGCAGTTCTGAATAGATGGGAGGTCAGCAAGGGCCAGCTTTGACATTTGATAGGACCTTGTGATCAATCAACTCTTTCTTGGGTCTCACAGGTTTCTTGATGACAACGCTTCTTAAAATAAATAAATAAATAAATAAATAGACAAACAAACCTAAATGGGGCTTCTCCAAGTCTGCTGAAGGAGCTCTGCATTGTGTAAGCAATAAGGATTAATTATTATTAGAGATTATAATAGCAGGAGTTGTTTAAAGCAGCCAGCATGGAAGTTAGTGCTTTTTAATTGTGAATATTTTCTCTACTTGCAGTGGTAATAATTTTTTGCATGATGCATATTATATCATTGATTTTGGTAATAATCCAAAAACACGATAGCAAATCCTGGCTTTTTATGGCTCTTGGGAGTAATCAGAAGGAGTCCCTGATTAAAAACCTCCTGTTACATTGAGAGGAAGGATGAGGTGATATCCTGGCCCCTGATGAAATTTATCCCCTGCTGAGTCATCCCTGCCAGGATGATTTATCTGGAGGGAGTAGGAACATCCCTGAGAAGCAAATGTTTGGCTTTGGGCATGGATCATATTACAAGAAATTAAGCAATTTTTCCCATAGGAGAAAGCCCTTCACTGTCTGTGGACTTTGCCACATAAACACACTCGGACATTAAAGCTTGTTAGAGGAGAATTTGCAGCATCACTCCACATCAGACCTGATTTTTCCCTTCTGATGTATGTGAGAATTTTCCTACAGGTAGGCCCCAATGGAAAATCATCCATTTCAGTCTTTTTGGAGACAGAGTTAAATTTTCAGGGAGCATATGCAGCCTAGGAGTGCTTGTCATGACCAAGTGGAGCTGTGCTCTCACAGTTTCAGGAAGATTGTTTCAGTTGTATTTTTTTGTCCTTAAGAAAATAAATTATATGGTTTCTTACTCCCCTTCCTTGCTTCATGCAAGAATTGGAAATACAGGATCTGTTTCTGAGGTTGACTGTGGAATCTCATTAGCGATCATTGTGAAAATATTGTTTTTCAGGAAAATATTAAATTCAAGAAAATCTGGCAGAAGTTTCTCTTTGGAACATAAAAGAAAAATAGATGCAAAAGCCTTATTTGACATCAAGGGACGTGCTGTAATGAAATGGAGAGGAGCTGATGAGGAAAGCAGGATTTGGAAGTTGGTTTAGAGAACAGTGATTTTCCCCAGTGAGCCACAAACTTCCCTGTGTGGTCTTAGCCTCTAGCTCAAGGTTCATAGGCTAGGGCTAACATTTCCTTACCTGGGGGGATAAATTCCTTTCATCTACAACAATATAAAGACAGAAGGTACTGCAGTGATGGAGAAGCACATAAATAACTTGACAGGCAGAGTAATGGGCTTGTGTTTCATTGTTCTGCTGAGTAAGACTCCCTGGGCATTCCTGGACACACATTTCCAGGAGACATGGAAACACCACAAGCACTCTTTGCTGGGATCCCAGGGACATCAGCTGGAGAGGGAGGGCCCTGTGAGGGTAACGACCATCAGATGTTAACTCTCACAAAAAAACCCCACTGATGATGAGAAAGTATCGTGAGGAGAAAGGAATTTGCTGATGATAATTGAAGAGATGGAATTAGAGACTCCTGAGTTCCTATTTCACCTCGCCATTCAGTCTCTTCTTGACTCTGTGCAGCTCTAGTTCTCTGTGCTTTTGGAAATCATATCAGGGGACTCTTGGAAATTAGGTCCATTTGCATAACTGCCATGCACCCGTTCTGTGCCAGTCAATGCTCTCTCCCCTCAAAAAGGTCTAGGGTTCAACACCAGAATGTTGCATATACAGGACGATAAATTATTAGGGTTACATGAAAGCACTGCATATAGCTGGTGAAGAATAAGTTAAAATGATGCAGTAAATTAGCACCTTACATATATTTTAGTCATAGAATCATAGGACTGTGCTGAGCTGGGAGGATCATTGAGCCCAGCTCCTGGTCCTACACAGGACACCTTGAGGATCACACTGTGTGATGCCCTCCCTTCTTTATACCTATTTCTTTTACTGGAGTCCCTCAACGTACCTCACCCACACAATGTGCTGTTGGAGTCTTCTCTAGTGCTTACCAATCCCCCTTTTCCATGATAGTCCATATCCTTCTTGTTTTCATCAGTCATTTCAGTATAATGATTTGTAAATGGCCATTTGTTTCATCAGGACACCCCAAATCAACATCAGCTTTGTGCTTGGGAAGAGGAAGAAGGTAGCAAGGTTATTGAAATCACCAAAATGCCAAATATGTATTCCCTGTGAAGAACACAGGTTTGGTTTTCATGAAGAACTCAAAGGAAATGCTGTTCATTTAATAAGAAATGCATTCAGGGAATGCTGCTTGTGATCAGTGATTTGGAGAACGTTTGTGAGAGCCTTGCAGCAAGAGGCTATTTTAAGGTAGAAGGATTCTCCTGGCACAGGGACAGAGCACCCTTGGCCAGAAGAGCAGCCAGCCCTGGACTGAAGCTCCACCACTGCTTCAGCTGAGGCTCTGAAACAGCACAGAAAGAATCTGGTTAAATACAAGTGTAGCTGCATTTTATTGCTTCATTTCACTTTATAGGAACCCTTCTCTCAGTTTTATAATTGAGAACTTAACTCTTTTCCCACTGGAATAGCAGGCTGTCTTCCTTTCCAAGCTGGCAATGGTGTGCAGAGGTAAATCTAACGTTTCTCATGGCTTTACTTCCCAGAGGGTTTGCAAGGAAAGCAATGAGCAACACTGCAGGCAGACCCTCAGGGAGCCTCTGTTCAAGGGCAGAGCAGGGGCTGGGGTGGGGGTATGCAGGAACCGTGGAGTTTTTCCTGCAGAGCCAAAAGAATCAGCTGGCAGAGGTCAAATGGCAAGACCTGAAGGACAGCTTTTGCTAGGGAGTCGTGTTACTGTCTCCCTGGATCCCTGGAGAGCCGGGGATGTGCAGACGTGCCCCAGCAATTCGTACCTCCTGTGTCATGATAGCCAGTTCCTTAGAGCCTGCTGCAACACTTTTGCCTGTTTGCAGCTCTTGGTCTTTATACTTGAAAGCCTGGGGTGTTTAACATGTTGGTTCCCAGCCCTGTCCTTTGGTCTCCCCAGGCTTCAGGACATGAGCTCTGGCATTAAAAGTGAGCAGTGCAAGCCACCTGCGGGCTCCTCAAATTCCCCCTTCTTCCATAAAATCCCCAGTCCACCTCATCTTCAGAGACTGCCACTAAAACTGTTTCCATTTTTAGGGATCTGTGAGGAGCAAGTTTTTCTGAAACCGTTACATATTTTGTTCCTATTCCAAGTGCTGGCTTTGATAACTAAAGGACAGCAACCAGAAAATGTTTTGAATTCCTTCCAGTGGAGGGAGGAGCAGACGCAGACCTGATGTGATGGAATACTACATTTGGGACATACACATGCCTGCATCAAGTGCTAGCAGTGAGGTAGAAGGCTCCCCAAGACCTTCAGGACACCCTTTTCCCACACTACCCCCCAGTCCCCAGTAAGTCTGTGCCTGGTGTAAGATCCATCTCTTGCCTGCCTCGTTGTATGGAGCTGAAAAATACACAACCCACTCTTTAGATGAAGTCTAATGTTGACAGATGCAGAAAGACACGAGGCAGGAGAAAAAGAAACTGTTCGGTAGAGATGATCTTTATTGCTATGGTTTAGCAAAATATGTCTGAGGGAAGCAAGAATGGTCCTTTTGAATCATTTCTTGCATTTATTATACAGCCTGTGGGAGAGAGGAATGCTTGAGGCAAGCTTGCTGCACAATTTCTTGTAACAGTGCCTGCTCTGTCTGTGTATGCTGGAGAGCTTGCTTGTGTAGGAGAGCCCAATGTGATTAGAGCCATTTCTTTCCTCCCTGAGATTTGTCCTTTTGAAAGCATCTTTTGACTTGAGCACCTGGTCTGAGATAAACCAATTTGTCACCACAACGTTGGATCATCTGCTATGAGGAAGGACAATTTCGGCACAAGGTGCTTATTCAGATAGTGGAATCAGTATTTATGAATTTGGTTTAACCCTTGAGATATTGAATTTTGCTTTTTCTTTGCACTAAGCAAATATTTACAATGCATATATCATGGAGCCGTGGATTTCCAACCACATAGCCATGTGTTACAGTCTCTTTTTGCTTGTTTCTGGGTTTTTTTTTCTGACTGCACAATCATGAAAATTAAAAGGCAATTGAAATGCTGTAGGAGGAATTAAGAAGTAGGATCGATACATTATTAGTCACATCATAATTTATTTGGGAAGTTTCTGCCCTATTTTTTAATTTTAAAAAATCTTGCTCTCTCCTAATTCAAAGATTTCCCAGGCTCTACAGAACACCATTTCTCCACTTTTATTCACAGTCTGAAAAGGAAATGCCACTGCAAGCTGCCATGTTTTTCACGCTTCATTATTGTACATTTTCTAGTACGTAATGAACTATCGCCATGAAAATTTGCAGTGAATTGTCTTGTAATTGCCTAGATATGAAAGAAAATGTGGTTAGAGTAAAATAACATTAACATTAAAAATAGGAAAATTGCAGTTAATCCATGTGAAGAGAAATAATACATCTCATCATGGAAAGAAGCAAGGGTGCTGGTGGAAACAGGAATCTTTGCACACCTTTGGGGTCTGGTCTTGGTGGAAAAAGATGCACAAAAGGCATTATCATAGGGGCACATCTGCCCTGTGGCCATGGGGAACCTGCTTGAGATGCCACCTCCTGCCTTCAGACCTCTGCATAAGAAAGATATTATCTAGTAGAAGTAAAATCTGAAAAGCTCACAGTCATTATGAGGAGATGGATCGGTCAACTTGTGAAAAAGCATACAGCAGGACCAAAAAACAAGTGGGAAGGAATTAGTGAAAGGGTATCCTAGAAGTGCAGTTAGAAAAAATAAGGGCAATTTTAAGAAAGATACAGAAAATACAGATGTAAATATAAAGGTGAAGACAAATGTGCAGTCCACAGGGAGGTGATCCTTGTGCTGCAGGATTTTGCAATTTGGACTGGAGAAAACTCCAGGGGCTGTCACTAAGAAGCAAATCATTTGCCTAACAGTGAACAGGACTGAGTGATCTAATAAAGCTTTTCCTTTCCTCATGTCTGGGACTGGGAAATTAATGCTGGCTGCAGTGCCAAACTATGTATGTTAAATGTGTCTCTGTCAGCGTTGGGGAGAAGTTAATTTCGTGTGTTGATGATAGCACAATCCGTACCACATTGTACCAAAGGAAAGGCAGGCACTTAACCTGGGAGCAGGGAGTGTTTATTTCATGCTTGCCTTGGGGTAAGAACTAATGGTGAATCCTGTAGAAACAGCATGCTAGATACCATCTTGTCTTTTATTTAAGTGTACTGATTTATCTCCTACGGGAGGTGGTGGAGTCCCTATCAGCTCTTGAGTCATTTAAAACTCGAATGAACAAAGCGCTCATGAATAGACTCTGGGGAGCAATCATGAACCGCTTGGGGATGGACAAGATTAAATACCAGGATTTTATCCAACTATCGTGCTGTGGATATGGAGTATTAATTGCTCGGGTGAGAGCAGGGCACTGAGGTGAGAGGCTGGTGGCCCCTGGCTAGGACGTCACCCCATCTCTGTGCGCAGTGCTGAGGGAAGTCCCACCATGGACCCCGTTACAGAACATTTAAAATCAAAACCTTAAAAAGATCTCCTCAGGTGTGTAAAGCAAACAGGCTGGGGGTCTGGAGCTGTGTGTGCACTTGTTGTGACCCCACACCCACATTCCTGGGCGCCTCTCCCACCCTCGCTCCGCCACAGCACGAGGCAGCGCTGGGAGAGGAGCAGCAGAGAAAGTGCCTGTTTGTCACATGTCTACAGGGCGTGAAGCTTTCCAGCCATAAATACACATGGCTGTCAGCGTGACGAGATAATTACTTTATTGGTGGGTTTTCAAGAAAAATGTGGGCCAAAACTTCCTTGTTCTACTCATCAGAGGAACTTCATTGAATTTAAAATCACCATTCTTCCCCGTGAAACAGATTTGGCCTTAAATCATAATTCATCAGTTGATGGCATCCTGCAATTTAAATCTTTTCCGCAACAAGGAAATAAATCTTTTAAGAAGTATATTAAAATCAGTATTGATTATTCCAAGCAGGAGCACGGCATTCAGAGCTATAAATCTTTTTTTTAGGATCCCAAGTTAAAATATTTCAGCAAAACTGCTGTATAAAAAAAAGTCACTATGGTTTAATCATGTGGTAAATTGCTAGGATTTTTGTATGTGGAATTTATAGGGCACCATTTCTTTTAGATTAAATGGGAACGTTCCTGATTTAGCTCTGATTACTCATCTACAGATGGGGTTAATGTCATGTGTCTCTTTGGGGATGTATCTTCTTAAGTAATGATGTCCTTATTGTGTGCTCTATGGATCCGTTGTCAAGACGTCTTTAAATATATCCTGGATGGCACATGGAGGTACCAGTAAATTATGTGTTGAATTAACAGGTAATTCAATCCACCTTGGTGTTAATCTTATTGCAAAATAACAAGCTACATAAAAGCCATTTAAGTGCAATTTAAAAAAGAAAAAAGCTCTACGAGATATAATCTCTTTAATCGGAAACAGATTTTGTTCAATTACTTTTAGTCTCCTCCATAAAAACAGTGAGCCCAGAGATGCTGTGTCTGTGCAGCTGGACACAGGGGCTAGACTCAGATGCCACAAAGGTAAACCTGTGCTTCATCACAAAAAAACCCCAAGTTCCTTTGTGCTTTCTCCTTTGCAATTTTTGGGCTCATTATCTATGCAAAAATATTTGTTCATCCACTTGCAAATGCCTTTCCATTGCATGAATAATTGCTTGGTTTCCTGAGAAGCGTGCACTGTTTTGGTTAATTTTCAGGCTGCCTGGTTGGTTTCTGCTCTGACTGCTGCCAGCAAAAGGGTTCTCAGCTTCTGCTGGTCTCCTGCTCTGCTGCCATGTATTCCTAAAATTAGTAGAAGAATTACAAGTTCCACATCTTCGAGTCAAATGCTGGATTCAGAAATGTTTTTCTTCCCCATGAGCGAAGAGCTTCCTGTTTGTGAGTGCACACTGTGGGGGCCTCATGGCAGGTTAATTTGAATGGTTGAAATCTAGAATTAATTCCTGGAAAAAGAGCTGTATTCTTGGAAATGCTCTGTGCTATGCACTCCTCCCTTGGAACAATTTTCAGACCATCCTGTCACAAACTAGCAGCCAGCAGATGGGAAATTCAGAGCCTAGCAATCCCTTTCATTTATTCCACTGCTTTTCTAACACAGACAGTGTTAATCCTGTTTAGTTTTTTTTTCAGAGGGATATGAAATCCCTTTCTGAGAAATGGCTACAAAAATACCTCGGCGTGAGCCTACAGCTGGACTGTGCATGCAAAGGTATCTTAATTTGAAAGTGTGGGCCTCAATCTGCTAAAAATGCATCTGTGGTCAAGTCTTGCTACACTCAGTTTGTTCAGAAGAAGAATTAATGATTGCTGGTACCCCTTGCCCATGGCATTTGATTCACCAGGGAAGATGGACAACTATATTAGCTCCCACACAGGTATAGATGCCCAAGTCAGGCCACCACACCCTGTGGGACATAAGGTGTGATTAATATGAGCAGAAATGGACAAGAAGAGAGTTTTTTGAGTGCTCAGAACTGCAGAAGTCCCCCAAGCACTGAGTTCAAATCATGTTTCTTTTCTCATCACTAAGAGGTGAGCACCAAAGAAGCATCACTAGTCCCTAAATCTATTCTTCCTGACCACTGCACTGCCATGAGCTAAATACTGCCTTTGTATCCCATTTAATGCTGTATTCCCTAAGGAACATGGTATAGAAATTGCAGCCAAGGAAGGGAAAATCAATAGTAACTTTACAACAACTTTGCTCCTTCCAGATTCTGGCTCATGGAAAGGCCAAAGCGACACATGATATGTGTCAGCAGCGCCTTTGCAGCTGCTCTAACAGCTCACAGGAGGCTGCTGTTCCCTTGCACAGGGTCTGTGCCTTTCCCCTGTCCTTGCAGCACCCTGCAGCTCCCAGCTCAGTGGGACAGCTCGGACCACCAGGACTGGCTGTGCTCCCCTGCTGCAGGGACATTGCCACCATGTCCTTCAGGCGTCCTGCAGAGCACACCCTCGGCACCAGAGCAGCCAGACAGAGCACGAGTGGGGCAAGAATGAGCTGTGGTCTCTCCATCCAGAAGAAAATCTGTATTATGAGTACAGCTCTGCACAATAGATAAGGCTTCTCAGATGAAAAACTGCTTCCCCTTCCCGGTGGAGTCTAAAATTTCTTCTGATGGTGATGACACCTTGAACAATGACAACCTTCATTCATCTCTTCTGGCCAGGAGAGAGCTGAGAGTTCACATTTTTAAGCTCTTTCACAGCACTGAAGGCACATAAAAGCCTCTCATCACTGTTCAAACACAGTCCTCCATTAGGAGTTATTTAAGCAGGAACTGCTTTCCCTGCTCCAAACCTCTTTGTATGAAATCCTTCCAGCGCCGCGTGTGGCATCGGCCGGCAGCTGATCTGGCATTTGCTGTGCTGGACATACCAGTAATGGACAGTTAATTAACCCAATCCATCAGTCAGTCCCTTTCCAAGGCTGCAGTGATGATTTTAAAGCCTAAATGTCATATCTCCTTTCTACCTTTGTGTCATTGTCATATGTTAAAAAAATGAATATATGAGACTAGAGGTCCCTTTTGATTACTACAATTTTTCTTCACATGCTTCATTTGCTGGGCCATTCTTATCAGCCAAGTTGTCTTTATTTGGCAAACTCTCTCCAGGACTCTGGGCTTGCCCTTCTGGCAAAACGCAGTTTGATCCCACATTTGTTTTCAGCTTTTGCCTCAATATCTTTGTTGTTTTCCCAAGAAGCTAAAATTAAAAAAAAAAAACAACAAAACAACAAAACAAAAAAACCAAAGGTTAGTAGATTGGGTTTTAGTTGCCAAGAGTACATCTTTTTCTCTTTAAGAACACTTGGACATGAAAATAACAACCTTTTCCTGCAAAGCAGGTATTCTTTTCTACTGGATTTAACACAAGAATGGTCTTGCAATTAAGGTGATTTTGAGCAAAGTTTGCTTCATGCCTGGCTTGCCCCAGCCTTCCTTCTTGTGTGACTTTGGATACATCCCACAACTCCTGACCATTCTTCTCTCACAAAGGTATTGTCAAAATAAAGATCAGGTTTTTATAAAAGAGATAAGTAGCTTTGTTTCTCTGACTGCATCTGCAGAGGCTGGGTATGCCAGCACCTCTGAAAATGAAGCCCTGTTACAGAAATTTGTGGTGAAGGGAGGCATCCAAAAATGCAGGCACATAGAATAAATAGTTGCTTTTGAAAATCTTGGCCAACACCCACGAGCACTTGTTAAGTACTTTAACATCCAAATGTGGAAGAATGGAGAATTATTTAAATGTTTTGAAGTTATTCCCAGGACTAGAAGTTTGCAGGACTGTGTCACAAAAAGGAAGATTATTAATATAGCAGATGTAATGAGGAAATTCTCAGAAGTTCAAGGAAAAAAGGATATTTTCCTAAAATGCTGTTGATTTGCTTTAGTTTGGTCTGGTCCCTTCTTTCAAGACTGACATAAATCTTCTGAGCAACGAAGCCTTCCTGGGAGCCGAGCAGATGCCTGCTGAATCATGGAATTTAACTCTTTCTCGGCAGCCTGCAGGCAGCACACATCCATCTCTCTGAAGGCGATGAGTCTGGGGACAATCTGCTGACCCACACCCCGTGAGGATCTGGCCTGTGTGTGACCTGTCCATCTGCTTGCTGTCTCCTCCGCACCCTGATGTCCAGGCTTTGCAGTGGGGACACCCCTGCCACCCTCCCCAGGGTGCTCCTTCAGATGCCTCCCACCACCCTGGAGTGGGGGTCCCTGCTCCAGCCCCCACCATGCGCAGTCAGCGAGGGCGGCTGCCTCCCCATGGGTGAGCAGGGCTCCTGGGGAAAAACTTGGGGGGAAAAGGCCCAGGAGAGAATCTCAGCCTTGACCAAAAATAATCCTGCTGTTCAGGGGCCGCCTGAGAGGTGGGATCCCTTGTGAGGAACCCCACGCTTGAAAGGTGAGACGAGTCTCCTGAACAGGTTATTATCTCGAGGAGAAAAATCCTTCAGCAGGTTGGGCTTTTTTTGTATACCTCAAACAAAGCGCCAGCACAATCAAAGAGCTGTAAGATCTTTCTTTTTCCTTTTTTTTTTTCCTTTTTTTTTTTTCTGCCTCTGTCATTCCCTTTCATTTCTGCTGCCCACAGAAACTACTGCACCTCCCTGTCTTGTGCTGAATATACATCAAATAGGAGGTGAAGCACTGGCGGTCTTCACAGGAGAAGCCAGGCGGTGAGGGGGAGGGCATCTTGCATTCTGTGGTGTTTCATTAATTTATTTTTCCCCTTCTTCAGGGAAAAAGCAAATGTGGGTGACCCAGAACAGTCTGAAAAATGCAAGTGAGTCACAGGCTGGGAAGGAGCCTGAGAAGTGTGTGATGAGTGCAGGCTGTGTGCTTCTGCTGCTGGGTTAAAGGGGTGCAGGTCTGTGGTGGGGCTGGTGCCAGGGGTTCCAAGGGGCTGCCAGGACCCCTCAGGTCAGGATTAGCTGCTGCAGGCTGGTTCTTTCTCGTGGGGAATGGAGGGATGCTGCCCCTACCTATACCTGGGAAAATCTACCTCTTCCCCTTTAGAAAAATGGATTTTCTTGAGCCCCCCAAAAACCAAGTGTGGCATGATGTCAGGTTACTGTTTTCCCTTCTGCAAACACTTCTATGTATTCCTTCAGTGTCCCCTATAAAGTGTAATTTGCCTTTTCATACCAAGGCCAGCACATGTTCCCTTCAGTGTATGCATCAGATAGGATAAAGGCAATAAGCATTACTTGGCCTGGAGAAAAGGATTTCTATCAACTGGCTTTATTGTGCTGTTTATTAAGCATGAATTAATCTAGGAAATGATATCACAGAGGCCACTGCTGCTCTTGTGATGTGCATTTGCTTTGTGAAGTCTTTGCTTGAGGGGTTGTTTCTAACATTTGGCTAGTTTTCTTCAAGGGGTTTTATTGTTAGTTTTCTTTCCTGCAAATAGGATTTTCTGACTATCTGGCAGTAGATGCCATACTTATTTTAAGGGAAATCAGCTGTATGGGCAGGTAGAAGAGCTGTCACATACAAGATGACTGAATGATACTTGCTTTGCTCACAAGTATCATTCTTGTCAGACAAGAAAATCTCTGGCTATGTAACGCCTGGAACTATCACAGCAAGACCCCTGGGGCTTGGGGAAAGCCAACACCACAAATGCCTTTGTGTCCCGGCTTGTTGTACTGGGAAACAGCCTTGGAAGTCCTTATTTCTGAAACCAAACCTTTATACGTGTGGATGTCGGCCAAGCCTTGTTCTGGATCTTACACTGGAAGGTGAACTGAGAGCACGTTTTGGCTCAGGTGCTGTAATGTGCTTTTATTGCTGTGCTTTGAAATACATCTTTTCATTTCTCCCCAGAGCACCAGGCCTTTCTGGCAGCTTGAACAGTCTCACGGAGTGCTTGGGCCATGAAAATACTTGGGGTGTTTTTTTCTGGTTTTTGTGTTGCTTTGCTGAACACCTCCAAGGACCACCCTGACGGGGATCTCGCTGGTGATGCTCACGAGAGACACTCACACGAGTGGTTTTGGGCTGGTTCTCAGCCCACCCTGATCCTGCCCCCCTTGCTTGATACTGATGACCTCCAGAAGTGGAAAAGGAACATTTCCCTTGCTCAGCCCCTGGCAGGGGGAAATGTGCTTTTTCTTAGCTTTATGTTTCTACGGAGTATAACCTAATGAGCCTGGCCCTGCTTTGTCTAACCTGAGGAAGGGCTAATAAATGTGCACCATCCCATAGAGCAGCTCTGTGCCACGAGGAGCTGACAAATCCATTATCCCCTGCAGTGCTGGCTGTGACTGGAACACGCTGCTGCAGCTCCAGGCTGGCACGTGACAACTTGAGGTTGTGGCAGCACAACCCATCCACAGAATTTTGTTTTATTTGTAAGCCACAGATTGCAAAGGGAGTGGCCTCATTTTCAAGCTCTGCTACTATAGAGGTAGCCAGATGGTTTATGGCATGATAGTGGGTCACAGAAATGTCTCTGGAAATGCTTATGTGTCATGTCTGTGTGAGACAGGTCATCTGCAAATACACAGATGAGATCCTCCATTTAGACCAAACAGCAGCAGCCTGATTTATATAGAACACACAGCAAAGGTTGCAGTCTGTGAAAAAGCAGATTTCCACTTTTTTTGTGCAGATAGCTTCGATTTTACTGCAAAATAACACATATAAACGAGACAGGAAAGGTGTACAGTTCTCAAGCTGCTACACTACAGGTATATTTATTCTGCCTCACATCCCGAGGTTCCTATGTGAAGCAGAGGGCAGCTCTGGAGGGCTGTCCATCTTTCCCTGTCACTGTCTGGTCTGCTCTTCTTTAGATCTGGCACATTTTTAAAAACATCTCAGACGCCCTGCTGCACGGAGGCTGTTGATTCATTAACATACATCTTCCAAAAGCCACATCCAGCTCAGTGCCCTTCCCAGGGTGGGGGGGGCTGATATATCCTGTCCCATATTGACCCTCCCTGGATGTCCTCCCAGGCTCCAGGCATTGGAGACCACACTGCTGCTGCTGAGTTTGATGCTGTGCCCCTCGTCTAAGAATAGCCTTACTGTCTTGAACGCCTGCCAGTTCCTGAAAGCTTGGCAAGCAGAGGGAAGAAACACAGCCATTATGTAATGGTTTCTCCTGGCCAAGAAAAAAATCCCATTTATTGATCTCCTGTCTGAAAACCTCAGTAACTCTGCGTAATTGATGACCAGCTGTTAAGAAAAGCTGTTTGGAGGAAGAACATTTATAATTAAAGAACAGACACTTCAAATTCAGCTCTCCCTCCATTTTCTCATTGCATTTCTCTCTGCTGTCTCAGGGAACAGCCAACCTGCCTGGGCCTTTAAGCTTCTCATTTCAAACCAATATATGCCTTTCCCAGAGAGCAACGCTGCGTTCTCCAATTTCACTCCCTGTGCTACAGAGGGGAACTATTCATGGAGCTGTGTGAGAGAAAGAGATTAAGGAAATATCAAGACTAACAGATGGGAAGCAGGCAGTGGATGACATGTAGGCAGGCTGATGTTACAGCAAGTCTTATCTTGTTAGCAGAAATATGTTGCAATAAGCAGAGTTCTGGGAGAGGGCTTGGTTTCGAGCACGGAATAGGAGAAGACCTTTCTGTCTGATGAGGGACCTACTTGTGTCTAAAAATGTCACATTAAGGCCCTGCTACCCCTGAACATTTTGATCTTGATCCTGTTTTGCCAGATCTACCCATCTCCTCTGTGCTTTTGAGGTGAAAATGTTTCTGGGTTTCTCTGCTGAAAACGGAGTGTCCCTGTTCGTTTGAGGAAAACCAGAAATATAGGTCACTGGGCTCAGCTGCACAGCACAGCTCCCCCAGAGCAGTGGCTGCCCACAAGTCCAGCTAGAGCCTTCCTTTTCCTCTAAACACACTCTGAGCGAGGCCTACAATGGAAATAGACAATTTAGCATGAGAATTATATTGTGCATTTAAATGTAAATTGCCGGGGAATTGACAATTGCTTTGTTTGAATTGTAATGACTGGAGTACAAGTGTATTGGGTTTTTTCTTAGAATACGTTTTAACTGGTATTTATGTCCTTTTACATTCATCTCAGGCACAAATATGTGCACGTGTCCTTAAGCTTTCATCTGTAAACCCTTGAGCTGTCACATTCCTGTTAGGAAACCCATTTCTTTGACCTATCTAGCAATTGTAGACTGGCACTCATTTCCCCCTCCCAGTCTTTGTTTTTCAGAAGAATCTCTTGTTTTAATTCAAGCATGCGAAAATCTCTAGTCCAAAATGAAGACACAGCTCGGGTCCTCTCCTGCTCCATGAGCAGCAGTGGTCAGTGATCCCAATATTTTCCTCTCCCCCTCACTACCTGCAGGTCAGATCACAGACACTAAGAGTGGACATATCCATTCTGAGGCTTGTCCCAGAAAAGGATTTTTTTAGCATCCGAAGAGCTAATAAAGTGAGGGAAGCCAGGGGTTAATCATGTCTACCTTCCCCATCAAGTTTAACAGGCACTAATGGGAAAAGCCTGGGTTTCAACTGTTTGCAAGTAGAGGAGCAGTAAATACCATTATCCACAGAGTTTTTCTGAGGTGCAGCCAATTTTCAGGAATGCTGTGTCTTGGTCCAAACAAAACCCGTGTGTTTCTCCTTGACCTGGCATTGTTTCTTGAGACTGTTTCACTGATTGATACAGGAGATATAAACAAAAATTGAAATAACACATGCCTGGTAATATAAACAAAACACTTTCACCAGAGAGAGAAGATTGCAAAATCAGCAGCTTGCAGAGCTCAAATGCAGCCATCCAGCACTGAAACCGAGCCATTAAGAAAACAAATAAATAAACAAATAGAAATAGAACTGCCTGCCATAAGCCCCTGACCTTAATTGTGTGGATAAATGTCTGTGAAAGCTTGAATCAAGCTTTTCCCTCCCAGCCCCCACACTAATTCCTTTGGCCTCAGTGGCATAAAATGCTCAATAGACCCGTCTGGTCACCCCCTCTCTCCCTTATCCACAAAGCAGCCAGTGGTCAAATCTGCCACTGTTCCTCTGCAGAGGAGACCCAAAGGTTCAGCCTGCCAGTCCTGGGCTGCTCTCCCAGCTCTGACCCAACTTCCAGCACGATGTCTGGAGCAGCATTTGCTCCTCTCCAGACCTGGAGAGAGCAGTTGGTGACAATCACACCTTGCTGATGCGTTTTCCCTCGCTAGCACAAACTTCACGGGTGGGGAATGGCTACTGGGGACTTGGAGAGGCCTGATGTGGTTTGTTGGCCATAGAAGTGTAATTATAGAAAGTTTTGTGCAGTTCTTTTGCAGTTTGTCACATTCTGTGGTGGTTAATGTTTATGTAGGACTCCAGGTTAGAATCATAGAATTATTAAGGTCTGAAAAGACTTCTGAGATCATCTAGTCCAAACATTTATCCAAACATTTATTTAACTCTGCCAAGGTTTTTGAACTTTTCTAGGGATGATGAGTCCACCACATTCCCAGGCAGACTGTTCCAATGCTTGATGACAAGCTGTTCAAGATACCTGTTCAGCTTAGGTAATAAAAGGTAAAAATGCATCCCTGGGTACACCCCACAGGTGTATCCCCACTGCACCCCTGGCCCATTCTTGGGTTCATTCCTTCGGTGCACAGCTGGATTCACCTGCATGGCCATGCAAGAGCATGGGGTGCTGCCTCCCAGCAATTCAGAGACTTTCCAAGATCCTGACAGACTGAGCCTCCCATTTCTGGAAGCATTCCCATGGGAGGTACAGACACAAGAACTGTAGGAGCCCCTGAGCATGGGAAAGAGGGTGCAGGGTCAAGCCCATGCACTGTTTCTCTGTGGTACATTGAAATTCACCCTTGTGCCCTCACTCCTGGACCTGGCAGTGCATTTCCTGAGCAGCAGCTTCTGCCATAGCCAGGTGGGAATTCTCCCCAGGCTGTCTTTAAATATCTCAGTCTTCAAATTCTCTTTTTCAAGGCTCAGGCAAAAATATGACAGCTACCCCACAAATCAGCCATCTAAAGGAAAAAAAAAAAGTCACATTTAATTACTCCTGAAGGGGAACTTATACACGAGGAACACTTATTAGTGCAATATATTTTTTCTTTTGTAGCTTTGAGCTGATCTCTAACAGCACCAGCAAAGTCCCAGCGTAACCTTGGAGTGTGTTTCATTATCATTCAGATGGAAACTGCTGTCTTATGACTGCAGTTTTAAAATACAGTACATTTTTATAATTTTTAAGTAGGCAATCAAGTGGACATAACACATGAAATTATATCCAGTCCTGGCTCCAAACCCTGCCCTTCACTTGCCCATGCCGCTCCCAGATATTAAGGCCTGAGTACAGCTGGGGGATGGATTTCAACCCCAGGGTGATCCTGCAGTCCTCTACTCTGACAATAACAATGCAAACCTGTAGGCATTTATGGATTCACTAATTTTAATTTTAAAGTCACTGCAGTTTTTAAAGTCAAGCACAAGAGCAGGCTGTCTCCTTCCTCCCCTTTCTCATCGTAAAGGCAGCAGGGTTGGGGCAGCAAGCAGCTCCTGGCTGGAGCAAACGTGACCCATGAGCTGCTCCTGGTGACGCTGAGTCGCTGGGAGCTTCAAAGGCTGCTGTGTGCTGTCAGCACTGACCTGAGGGTACCAATGTCTTCGGCTGTTTTCCTCCCCTCAGGCAGCACTCTGGGTCTGCAAATCCATTCCTTTAGCTAATTAGCAGATGGCAAAGGGGAAATTAATCAATCATTTCCCAATGGGGCTGCTGGCAGCCCATCGGTTTAACAACCGGAGAGGTTCTGCCCTGGCCCCACTGCCCCAATGTTCCCAGCCTCCTGCTTCATCACGGGCTTCATTTCAGACTCAGGACAAAGGAGGAGGGCTGTTTAGCCTGGAGGACACACAGTCTGTAGGAAGTTCAATGGTTTTTCTGCCAACACTAGAAACCTGTTCAAAAAAATTGTGTATTTCAAGACAGAACAGTAAAAGAGAACAGGAATGGCAGGGGGATGTTTGGAAGCCAACAAATATTGGGAAGGACAAATATCTCCATTCTACAGATGATAGAATTAATATATTTCCGTTGTTATTTAAAATTTAGGCAGGGAAAATTACAAAGATGGGAAAACTCCCCTTGATTTTCCCTCTGCTGTGTACTCAGGGCATAATGAAGTAATGCTACAAAATGTGACATCTCACATGGGTATTGCTGTATCGACTTGGAGCTCGATCTGCCACCAGAACTGGAGGCACAAAGGCATCTCCAAGAGTCTCCCATGGCTTCCCAGTGCCCAGAGGCAGCAGGATTTTGTCTCATTGCTGCCTGAGGTGATTATCCAGGAGCAGCTGGCACTGGAAGGGCCGGGAGGTGCCCGTGCTGGTGAGCGTGGGCAGCTCTCTGCCAGGTCCAGGGAGCACCATGGTGCTACGAGAACAGCTTGCTGTGCCTGAGGCACCACTGAATACCCACTCCCAAACCTGCTGGGAATCCCAAACGCTGGAGCTGCTCGCTGTGGATGAAGAGCAGCCAGCACAGAGATTCTGGCATTCCCTGTGGCTGCAGAAACGAGTGTGCTAGTGATCTGCTGTGACACATTTGAATCACAGAATCCTAGACTATCCTGAGTTGGAAGGGACACAAAAGGATCATGGAGTCTAACTCCAGGATAACCTCAGAACCCCCACCATTCGATAACAGATCATGTGTATCTGCAAATACACTGAGTTTTGCTTTGGAGGGTTTTCTTCTTCCTATCTGTAGGACATACCTGACACAAACGACTGTGTTTGTGTGTGTCTTGCAATTTTTGAGGTATTTATTTTTATAACACATCTGGGAGATAAGACATGTGTCCATGGCCTGCAGAGGGAACTGAGTCACAGAGAGACAGCACCAGTTCTTAAGGAAAGCCTGTTGGGAGAAGATGTAGTTTCATGTGCACTGGGTGTTGGCACTCTGAAAGAAAGTCTGTAAGGCTCCTAAAAAGTCCACGTGATCATCCCACGAGGCATATCTGCACTGGCAGACCCTTGTGCCTCTTGAAAGGAGCTGAAGTGGGGTGGGAACACGACTCATGGGACCGGACACCTCCACTCCACTGCATCCCTGACGCTCTGCCCTGCCTCAATCCACTTCCATCTGCCGAGCATTTCCATGAGCCGTCAGTGCTGCAAGTGGATTAGGTTTCCCAGGCTCAAAAGAGAGCTTCTTTGTGGCAGAAAAATGCCTCCATTTGTTGGGTAAACCTCAGAAGTTTTCCCCTGGCAGAGGTTCAAATATGTGCCACAGGAGCGATCGTTTCACTGTTTTTGATGCCTCACTGGTTGTCCAGGTCTTAAAGCCCAGCCATATTGCTTCTCTCAGGTTTCCTCCCAACATCTCTACCTGATTTTTGCAGACCATCACCTTCTGAAAGCCATGTTTTTAACCCAGGAATCCAGCAAGTGCTGCCCCAGATGCACCAGCCAAACAAGCCGCCCAAAACCGTGAGCAGGGACCAGCCTGACCCTCCCAGGGCATAAATAAGATTAAAAGAGAATAAAAGTCAGGTGGCTTTACCAGGGCTTGACATTCTATGTTTTTGTATCCTCTTTGTTTCCAGCTTTTTTCTGCCTTCCTAGCACCATTGCTGGCTGAGATGGAGCCTCGCCAAAAGCCTCTGGGGACAGCAGGCACTGCCACGTGCTGAGGCTGGCCACAGCAAACAGGTGATAGACAGTCTGAGATGCTCTCCTTCCCTAAGGAAGGGGATTTAGTGGAGCTCGAGAGTATCTGCCAAAGCCATATTTAGCACTGGGAGCTGATTGCAACACTCACATTGCTCACTGCAGGTTTATAAATATAACCAGCCCAGACAGAGTCTTTCCTGGCACCAAGGGAAGAGATGCAAGGAGAGGCCCTGACATACTGTCCCACTAAATTGTTTGAAGCTTTCATCTCTAACAACACTCCCTTAGCTTACAGATCATGGTGGGTGGATATAGGGGCAGGAAGGGAGGCCAAGGTGATCTCCTTTGCTTTCCCTGTCTGCCCAGAGCAGGAGGATTTTCTTGCTTGTCTTCTTCATTGCTCGACTGGGCGTTTGCTCCTGAAATTTTCTCCTGGGACGAGTACAGGGGTCACGACCAAGGTTCTCTGTCCTACACCCCATCTGTGTCTGACCATAGGCATGGATCTTGGGGCAGAAACCTTGGATTGTCCTAACACATACTGCAGAGGGCAACACTCAGAGACTGCTTCCTTAAATACCTGCTGATCAGACAGCACTGCTAATCAAGCGAAGCTCTTTCCCCTTACTAACGAGCTGACACTGTGACATTGAAGCATCTGATGCCGTGGTGATGGCAGAGTGGTGAAGGTCTGGGAGAGAGACTGCTGTTTTGGCCCTGTACCAAGCAGAAGCAGGGTCCATACTCTTTGAAAAGTGCAGATATTTTCCCCTGCAAAAGTCAGAATTTGTCAGCAGCTTCTTGCAGGCTCACCCCTGGAGTATCGCAAGGTTTGGTCTTTTTCTCCTTAAGTTTAAAGGTGATTCTGAGTTTTATTGATTGCAGACACCAATTTCCAGCGGAGCTGCAGCTACAGTTGCAGTAAATTGAAGCCAACTGAAATCAGAATCTCTTTCTTATTTGTCTTTCACAAATATCCCCAAAGCAGTCGATGGAGCCCAAGGGGTCACAAGCTGTGAGCTGCTCTGTGTGGGAGTGGTCCCTACTGGGATCGTGTCCTTCCCAGTTGCCACGGCCAGAAGGACCACAGCACTCCCGGTGCTCTGTCCGTCCCAAAGTGTCCAAAACATTGTGGGATAAATGAGAATATTTAGGGGGAAAGGACAGGAAGTGTCACGTGACCAGAAAAAGCTTCTTGCTCGAATACATGTGCCTGTTCTTAGTGCCTAACAGAGAAAGACACCTACTGGTTTCCAGAGCTCAGTAGCTGGATAAAAATGAGTGCAGAGGTGGTGGAGTGACAATATCTGTTAATGAAAAACCGGGATATATGGCTGGGGCTGGCGGGCACTTGGCCCAGCACTTGGCCAGAGCAAATGGGCTGAGCTACACCGGGATTGGCACCAGCGACACTCAATTCTCCTCCTTGTCAAGCACCGTAAATTAAAAACAGAATAAAAAGCTTTTAAGGGATGTGCTCACTGACAGTTTAATGTAAGTGGCTGTGGCATCATTTTCTACAGATAGGTTTATATGGGGAAAGAAATTGCAACTTGCTTCAGAACAGGTATTTTACTGCTGTTGCAAAGTTCCCTGCTGCGCTTATTCCTAAGGGGAGATTTTCCAAACCCGAGTCGGTGGGACTTTGGGTTACAGTGACCTATGCTGGGCTGAGATGGGGCCTAAAGGTCAGCAGGGCTTCTCTTTGCTCCAGTGCTGGAGCCTCTGCTGAGGGACATGGCTCAGGACACCAAGGGACATCCTCAGCCTCCAGGCAAGCTTTCCTTGTCACCTTCACCTTCCCTGCCTCCTGTCCAGATCAGCTGGCACGGAGTCCAAGCACTGCCCTCACCCAGATGTGTTGCAGTGCATAAATCCACTGCCCATCTTACATTTTGGTTAAGAGAAGAATGTCCTCAGCAAATGAAATTTAAATTAACAGAAGCTGTGTATGAAAATTAGCTTCTAAAGTTTAAATGATTAGCTTTGGCACTTAGACATGATAATTTTTTTTCTGTATTTTAAATTAATTAGCTTAAAAATTTATATTTTTAATTCCTTCAGAAGCTTAAGCTGAAGATGGGATGAAACAGACTTTAGTCAACGAAATATTTCTAGGTCTCTGGGGTTTTGTTTTGGGGGGTTTTGGGAGGGAAGAGGGAAAAGAACAACTTCATGACAACCTATAATATTTTTTCTTCAATTTTGTAATTTCCAACATTATGCAAAAATCACATGGGTGAAATTTCTGAATAATATTATTGAATTTTCTTGGCTGTTGATACCCAAGTCACCAGCACAAACCACTTACGATCTGTGAGGCTGTGGTAAAGCAATTTGTGGTTGCTCTGTGGAACCTACTCCTTTCACTGTGCTTCCATTCAGAATAAGGGTAGTAGAATTTCACCATTTTTGCCCACTTTCCTGCCACTTTTTTCTCATTGTAGTCAACTTCATGGCTAAGCAGGGAGAGGCTTCTGGACCAAAGTTTGAGGAAAACTAAGGTAGTGTCAAATAGAATATTATTGTCCCTGGATTTATAACAAAGGTGACACCACTCATAATGTTATTATTACTATCTAAGAAATTTCATTAGTAGTATGGACCTGGCTCAGTGCTGATGAATGCCAGAGGAAATCCTTCTACTGAGTCCAGCAGACTTTGAATCAAATCTTATTTGCATATAAAGATATACATCAGCTAAATACAATCTAGGATAGAAAAAGACCAGCTTCTTTGGAAGGAAAATATTAAGCGAATACATCTTTCCTTTTATGCCTTTGTATCCATAATTTTTAAAAGCACATAATAAGTAATATTGTTTACTTCAGATTTGACCAATTTCTTTTTAGCCTGATTTTTTTTTTCTTAAAAATTAGCATTAGGAGAAAAATATTTGTTAGAAGTGTCTTGCCAGGAATAAAAAGAGTTTGGGCTTGTCAATACTCTTGAGTTATTTTCCAGTAGGTAAGTGCTGTAAGTGCAAAATCAAAATATTTCAAAAAATGGACCAGACGGAATTCCCTTTGGAAGGAAGAATCAAACCAGCCACCTTCCTTGGCATCTCCTGTAAGTGCCTGTGTCACTGGAATTTCTGCTGACTGCCCTTCCTGGGCAGTGATGCTTCACCCAGATTTGCATTTGAAATGCTTTGGCTTTTTTCTCTTTCAGAAGTATGAGCCCTTATAGCCCTTGAGAGCCTTTCTTCTTTTTTAATTTAAAAAAAAAAAAGTTATTCTGACTGTTTTGTTGGCATCATTATAAATTGTGAAGCACTTCCTTAAACATGTACTGCAATCTAGATTTTATTTCCATTAGTTTAATGGAAGCAGGGATTTACAAGGACACAAGTACAGAAAAGCTGCTGCAGGGATGTCTGGCTGTTGGTGGCATTTGTGCTGCCATCATGGTAATTGTATTATTAGAGAATTTATTCCTCATGCCTGAGTTGTACTTAATTTGTATCTGCCTGGCTGCAAGTTCACCTTTTTGCCCCACAGTTATGGTTGTGTTTTCCTGATCCAAGTCTTCCTTTAGACCAAGCCCATTTTCCCCATCCATGGCTGCCCCTGCCCTGGGAGACACCTCTGCCCCTTCATTTCCATGCCTGCTCACATGCCCGTTTGCCCAGGGTGGGAACTGCTGATGCAATTATTACTATTGCAGCTTTCAGCAACGCCTTAACTCTTCCAAATGGGATAATCGATACTTGGCAGGTCTGGGAATGGCAGTGGCTGACTGTGCCACTCTGTAATGTCAGATGAATAGTTAAACACCCCTGTGTTTTCATCTGGTGCAGCCCAAGGCTCCCAGCTGCCAGCAGCTCCCAGCTCCTGTGTACATGAATTTTCCACAAGCCTGTGCTGTACAATGACCATTCAAGGCAGAGATTCCTTTGTTTCTTTTGTGTATCCTTAGAGGAATGTTATCCATGTTTGTTATGTATTAATCATTTTATGGTCATCTCTGTGTGATTTCTTCTATAAATAACATTCTCAAATCTCTCTCCTATCTTGTTTACTGTAACTGATTCTTTAAGTGGGGTGTCTCCACCGGAGCTGTAGTCTAAATGAACACAGATAAAAATCATAACATTGGCTTGGTTGTAGTAAACCAGGATTTTCTTGGTTCTGCTGCAAATCAAGCTGTTCAAATAATCTTTTTATTCTGTCTCTATAAATACTGTATGGTGATGACAAAAGACAGGTGATAGCTTTAGCCTTAGCTATTATGTTAGTGGCTGGCATTAAATACATAATTCCTGCTGTGTCTGCATTGTCTCTAAATGAAAGTGTCTTGAAGGAGAATTCTCCAGGGAGGGGGAAGAGTTGTGAACCAGTGACTGCAGAGTGTGCCTTGGAGATATGAAGTTAGGAGGAGAAGCTGAAAACGTGATATGTCTTTTTCAGTTTGACCTCAGCCTCTAATAGTGTTTGGCAAGTCAGCCTGGCAGATAAATTGGTTCATATTAGAAAATGGGGTTGATTTATTATGAAATTGATTGCAGCCCTGTCCTGTGCTGGAGGCATTAGCAATAATAGCATCGGGTGCCTCAGCTCTTGACTAATGGGCTTTCCCCAGGCTCTCCACTGCTGCCAGGCTTTTACCCACACCCCAAAACACCCAAACCACACACCTCTGCTCGTGCCTCCCCATGGGGCAGAGCCCAAGTGGGGAACCCTTCTCAGGCTGGGCTCTCTGGAGAGGCTGGGGTCTCACTGTGTCTCTTCTTCTTCTGACTGTTTTCTAAAAGTGGGAAGAGTAACTGGAATATGGAAAAGTATCCTCCAATCTCCTCCTGTTCATGGAATCACAGAATAGTTTGGGTTGGAAGGCACCTCAAAGATCTTCCAGTTACAATCCCCCCTGCCATGGGCAGGGACACCTTTCACTAGACCAGGTTGCTCAGGGCCCTGTCCAGCCTGCTTGGAACATTTCCAGGGGGCATCCACAGCTTCTCTGGACTGCCTGTTCCAGTGCCTCACCACCCTCACAGTAAAGAATTTTTCCTAAATATCCAATCCAAACACACTCTCTTTAAGTTTGAAGCCATTCCCCCTTGTCCTGCTACTGCATGCCCAGGAAAAAAAGGCTTTTCTTCCTTTCTTTGTTTCCTTTGGTAAAGCTGAAAGCTCTGTTAGCCACAAAGAAAAGCCATCACCAAATGTAATGAGAGAGTTTCACTACTTTTTGCAGAGAAAGCCATATTCACCCACAATTTTCACAACCTGCAATGCAGTTGCCTCAAATTCCTCAGAACATTGGGGAATAGACTTTCCCTCTGGGGCTGATTAAAACACGAATGAATAAACCAAACACAGTGACCATTTAGACCCTGTAAATTATTTGGGGTGTATCTAATATGGGAAACTCTAATCTACTACTTGCTGCTTACCAGTACTATTTACTACTGGTTACAGATGCAATAAATACCAAAAAATTGAGAATGTCTGGTGTCAAAAACAGACCCTTGTGTTTCTGCCTTTCTCTTTGGACACTTCTGGGCCCTACCCTAAAAAGCAAAGGATTTTCCAGTTAATTTGCTGTAGTGGTATTTAAGACTCTCTCAGCAGTTTAGTTTAGAAATCACTGAATAGCAAACACTGAAATATTTAGTGGCTGGTCTAAGCAATATTTTTCAATATTTTTGAAGGAAAAGAGTTTTCAATGATTGAAATGCACCTTTAGACATTTTCCAAACGAAAAATTTCAATATGAAAGAGCCGTGCGGCTTAAAGGAAAGCTCATCGCAAGACAGCCTGTAATTGGACAAAACTGAAAACAAACTTTTCAAAATAACTGAAAACAGATTGACTTGGGGAATGAAGGAAGGTTAAATTTTTATAAATGTTTTCCAGCAACTCCCTGTCAGTCAATTGCCTATTGGGTCTTTTTTGGCGTAAACTACTTTTCACGTGGAGATAGCATTTGTTACAGCACCCGCATGACAGCCCCTGCTCCTGACAGTGACACAAGGCTGTCTGACTCTGCTTTTGCCACCAGCTTCAGGAGCATTTTGAGGTGTGAAAACCATACAATATAGCTGGACAGCAGTAAGGAACAACTACACAACACAAACATCTTCAGAGAACAGCTATTTCTGCAGGAAACACTCAGTGTGTCTTCAAACCAGCTTTGAAAATAATGTCTTTCTCTTTCCTATCCCAAGAAAAGAGCAGGGCACATCTGGCAACAGCTGCTATGAAGCCAAGAGAGACTGATGTGTGTCTTATTGAAGCAAAATATTCCTGTGACCGAGAGCCACAGTCATCTACTCCAGCACCCAAATCCTCTCAAACCAGTGCTGTTCTGTCCTCTCAGGGTCTTTGCTGGCACTGAGGGTGCTGAGCCCTGGCTGTGCTCAGCAGGAATTGTTCCTCTCCTGTAAGGATGTGCCTGAGCTGGAGGCCCCATAACAGCCAAACTCTGCTCATTGAACAGCACTCCTGGGAAGAATTCACCACAGAAGAGCAAGGGACAGCTTTGCCTCCACCAGCATCAAGCAGGCAATATACAGATATGAGTAAGACATCTGAGAGCTCCATATATTTTCAAATTAATTTTTATAGGATAACACGTTGGCCTGAGAAACACTTCTGAAGATTATGAGTAATTGTCTAACGTCACTTTTCCAGCCTTGTGCTTTTATCATTAACACCTCCGATTAGCAAAAATGCAGACTCTGAGATGTTCCTTTGATTTAAAAGGTTATAAATTTTGGATGCAATGTCAGAGAGTAAATTTTACAAAGCAGGCGAGCTGTGGACTAATTAAAAGACTACCCCAGTACTCTTCTCAACCAATACATCTCAGATTTGTGACAGCCTTCAGGAAGAGTCATGAATTATGCCATGTGCACCATATGCAATCTATTGATCTCTCTGTGTGTACATATGCTATGTGTGTCTATGTTCACCAGAGCCCATGTTGATGATGCCTTCTTCACAACTGTGTGAAAGTTTCTCATGCTAGAGAATTTATAGCAGTGCAATTGATGATTGCACTCATTTTGCTTTCTTGCCACTGCGGGGTCGCTGCTGCTCCTTAATTCCAGATGCCCTTGGAGTTAGAGCTGGATGTCACCTTTCCCAGGAAGAGGGTTCACCTGCTGGTGTTGCTCTGGTGCACTGAGGTGAGCTTTTTTCCATCATTGAGCTGTTCCTTGGGTCCTGACAGAGCCACTGTGACCCATGCCTTGTGGACCTTGTTGATTCTGTATATTGCAAAGTGAAAATAGGAAAAGCACTCATGTTTCACTTGACACCATGTATTGAACAGTGACACATCCTTTAGGCTTGGCAGTCTGTGTTTGTGGTCAGCAGCAGTGTCTGCCTTGATGCTCCACCTGACACAGAAAATCAGGATGTCCCCAGGCTGACTTGCGCTTCCCAAGGTAATGTGAAATGGCTTTTTGCTTGTCAGGATCCCTTCCTAAGTCAGTGCCTGCAAAGATCAAGCTTCACATGACAAATGGCAAAGCAAATATAGAAAGAGCAAAAGGACAATGTATGTTTGAAAAACAAGTTCTGGGGTAACCAGGTGCACGTAGGAAATGATATCAACCAGCTTTAGGTAGAAAAGCCCAAAGGCTTTTCTTCAGAAATCCCTGAAGTCTCATGGATCAGGTTTTCCTTTTTCTCAGTCGTTCTCCTCCTGGCTGTTGATGTCAGTGGATTTGGCACTAGATCAACAGGAAAACAGAGGGACAGTTCCCCCCCCACACAGGCAGAATTAGAGACTCACACCAAGATAGATGAGCTAGATTTAGATGAGAGGGAATTTCTGGTTGAAATGTAAAAATGTAAAAAGTATTATATAGTATTAGGCTTGTGTGAGCTCCCAGTGTAATAAAGGAGAATTGTTTAAGCCTTGGCAGGAACATATCCCTAGGACTCTGTTTTGATGAAAAAAACTGGAAACCTGCACTTAGCTTTTCTGCTAGCTGTAATTATCTGGCTGTATTGATCATGGTGCTAAGGTTGTCCGATGGGTAGGGTGTGAGCAAAGATCAGCTTCAGTCCATGAATTAAAGCTGCAGACTGTCAGCTCTAACTTACACACATACAGTCTGAAAATTGTGCTCCTGCAATGGCAGAGCTCCCTGGAATTGACACAGATAGGCAGCATATGGAGCCTTTGCAGCAGGAATGGAGGCATGGGCACTTGGCATTGCTGCTCTGTATTATGCAAATATCTGGGTTACAAAAGCAGGAAACAAGGGCAGAATAAATTGGGGGGTCTGGTACTGGCAGACATAAAACCCTTGGTGTCATTATTGAAATTCACAGGCTGGTGGAAAGCAGGACAGGCTCTTCAGCTCTGATTTCAGCCCCACAAACATGCAATACCTTGAAGGCAAGGGATGGTGATAACTGTGGTTCACACACGAGGATTTGCACAGCAGGGGAGTCTGTGCAGCCTGCACAGCAGAATGTGCTATTCCATGTTCTCCAATACCACAACCAGAGCCAAAGTACAAGAACCAGCAGTTTCAGGGAGCAGGGCTCTCATTAACATAGCACTATTCTCTCTGGAGACAAGCCTGTCCCTTCTGCTGCTGAGCTGTTAGATGGGGTGGAGATGGGAGGAGAGGCAGGAGATGGTCCCCTCCTGGCTGTGTTTTGTACCCTGCACTGCTGTCCTGCATGGATAAAATACAGAGGATCCAACCCATCCCCTTCAGGCAGCTATTCCATCAGAGTGCTCTGCACGGAAGTCAAATTAACTGGGGCCCACTGGAAGGTGCCCATAAAAGGCTTTCCCATCACAGGAGAAGTGACAGAGCAGACCTGAGATCCCACCCCTCTCCACTGCTGTCATTTGACTTTCACCGTGACTGCTATGCAGTTGCCTGTCCATTCACAAGCATTTGTTGTGGGCTTATTTGGGTATATCTTGGCATTTGAGAGGTGTCAATCTGCTAAAACTGAAGTGGCAATAGCTAATCACAGTTTTATTCTCTGCAGAACATAACAGGAAAGCATATGGCTCAACAACATAACTTACTTTCTCTGGGCTGACAGTATGGTCAGTTCTGCATAAAATTAAAAAAAAAAACCACGACAGACTGGCAGGGGATACAGTCTCTGGTCCTTTCTGGAAGCTCCAGGGAACCTGTACTCAGAGATACCTCAAAGGAAGAAAAAAACCCACTCTCCCTCACTTCGTTATTCATTCAAAAATTGGCAATGCCAGGTTTTCTTCTCACCTCTGATATCTTGAGAAAACACTGCTTTCAAAAGTGAATTATTTTTGCTGGGTCCTTGAAATTCAGTGCCACTCATTTTGGATTTGAAAACTCTCAGTAAAGGTTTAGAGACGGAAATTTCAATCCCCAGACCCTAGAGGCCATGTAGAGTGCGTGTTATATTGTATTCATTCAGAACACAGCCGTACCCACCTGTCCATCAAAATCACAGGGCTCCACGTGTGTATGTGCAGTACAGTAAGCAAGAGCTGCAAACGCTATTTGCAAGATTTCCAACATCCTTCCACAGTGAATTCTTTACAGCACGAATCTTTTCCATTGTAATTTACATTTCATACCTGTTTTTCCAAATCTTCAAAGTCAGAGGAGCAAATCCTTCTTTTAGCAATGCTATGATGAAAGCCACTGACTCACAGGAATAACCAGAGTGCAGGATTTGGCTTAAGTTCTTGGCTTGATGCCGATATAACGTTTCATAGGTCTTTTTTAGGTGTTTCCTATTGTCATGGCAACTCTAATCAAAACCCTTTCCATGAATAGCCCTGTCAATTGCAGTACAAGCTCCTGGCTGACTACAGCCTGCAGTTCTGCTCCAGTGTGGTTTCACAAGCTCCTCTTGCTTGACCTTTCTTCTCCTGGCTCTCCCCAGATCCCTTATTGCTCAAGCCAGAAATATATCTCTTGTTTCGCAAGAAAGCTTTAAAAATCTTTATAAGCGATAAGTAACAGCCAGATCTTGCAGCTGACTCCAAGGAGGGAGTTGCCTTAGGAGGGATTACGGGCTATAATAAGCTCCTCTTCTGCACAGCAGAGCACAGACCACAGTAAATCCCTACAAGCATTGGCTCTGGCAGAGCCTTGAACTCTGAACTTCCCCAAAACTGCCCTATAAGGTGGAGGAATGGGCCGATCTCTAGAGAAGGGGTGGGTTTGGTAAAGGGGATCCCATTTGTGAGCAACAAATCGGTCAGCAGGATTCCCTGGCAGTGCCACGGCAGCGAAAAGAGACACCACTCGTGTCCCCAAAGTCCCTCCTTGTCCAGCTCTGGGGCGGCAGGGTGGAGAATCCGGACTGCTTAGGTTTGGCTTTTTGTGTCCGATTTTTTTCCTAAGGTGTTTGAACAGCCACATGGGAAATTGCAGTGCTGTGGAAATCAACAGGAATTTGCCCCTGGATTTCCACGGGGCCAGGATTTCACCAGCTCTCTCTAAGGTATCATTCTTACCAGGATCTGAAATAGTTTATCAGAAATAATGCACATTTTGTATACGCATCTTGTCTGACGTCAGTATCATCCCCACACATGGAAAATAAGGCAGGGAGAGGTGTAATCTCATGCTTTAAAGTCAGTCCATCCCTAACCCCAGGAACAGAAAGGAGGTCTCTGGAGTTTCCACTCCCATGTGGGAGCCACTACTACAATTCGTTATTTTAAGCACTCACAAAAAAAAAAAAAAAAAAAGTAGGAAGGAAGAAGGAATAGAAATTACAGGGATAAAAATCCTTCTTTATATATACATATATATTATAGATATACTATATATATAGTTTTGTCTTGTCTTGTACCTTCACCCCTGCTTTAAATAAAAGCTCACAGACTTGTCAGTTTCCATCAGGCAAAAATTATTATTCGGCTTTAGAAAGAACATCTTGCCAAGTGTTGCAGTTCAAAAATAAGGAAAACAGCTCTGCCAAAATGCAGCAAATGTGATTACACAAAGCCAAGAAGACCATAATTAGATCATTACCATGGAAACAACCTAATTACATGTGTAATGCAGCAAGGTCTGAGCTGCGCATCCGAATGTGTTTTGCTATTGTCTAGCAGGGCCATAGCACTGCCGTTTGCCTCGTGTTATTAAGCCACCTTGATCATTTTGGATTGGGTTTTCTTGGAATAAGCCCCCCTCCCCACTATGTAAAGAATTAAACTGTGCATGAAATGACTTGAGCAAGGCTGCCTGAGGCTCGCACGGTGTGCCGCAAACGGGATCCTGCCTGCACCGCCTTGGGGATGGGCAGCCACCACTTGGGAGAAGTTCCCTTGCAGCAAGATCTGGAGCTCCCCAGGTAACAGCCACGTGCAGGAGTTGACATTTGATCTTGAGTGCAGCCCTGCACAAGAAAGCTGAGCTTCCCAGGGACTTGCTAATGGTTGCTGCCTTCCTCTGCCTTGTATTAATTTCTCCATTGCTGCAGTAATTCACCACCAGGACAGTGCCCTGTAGAGATGGCATGGAATGGGCAGGCAAAGATGCCCATAAAATCCCTGTCTACTGATCCACATGCTGCTTTTCTTGCATAACTGGACTATTTTGTGTAAATGGGCATTAAGCAGAGCTGGGTTATGATATGGTCTCACTGGTGGAAACCAAATCACTCCTGAAGGACAGTGTCATGGATCATTTCCAGGCAGAGCAAATGAGGTAAGGTCAAAGACTATGTCAGCTTGGAGGATCAAAGAAGAATTATGAAAAAACTACCTACAATCCAAAGCAGTTCCAGAGAGCAAAGCCAGATCCGTACATACATGGCTTCATGCCTCGCAGCATAAAATCAGATGCACAGGGAGAGACAGGGGAGTCATCAGTGAACCTCTGCTGTTATCTCCATAGGCCTGCAGCCCACTGCTGCTGAATCATGAGGTTGTAGTAAATAGGACCTGCAGGGTATATCCACAAAATGATGGCAAGCACTGTCACCCCCTTTCATGCACATTGGATTTCCGTGCCCGTTCTCGCTCAGACTGGCCTCGCTCAGCAGGAAGGGAAGAGGGTGGCTCATTAGCTGAGGGGGAGAGTAACAAGGCAAAAGCCAATGGGACTGTCTGGCAGGGCTACTGCTTCTGCTAATTAATGAGGAGAGATGGTTGCTGGGCCAACTGCAGATGTTGCTGCAAATTATGCCATTGCTATCCCTGCCAGTGAGCTCTCGCTGCAGCTCGCACATCTCCAGGTGTTCTTGCCACAACAATAGTCCCTGCTGTTCATTTTGTCTCCTTGCAGGGAAAATAAAATACTTCCTTTTGGTGGGGAGAAATGCTCATTTTGAAGAGTTTTTCAAGCCCAGACTCCGCTCCTTTAATTTCTGTCCCGTTTTCCTTCCTCAAAGTCTCTTCATTTTCCATTCAAATTGCTTTCCAGACCGCAGAATAAGGCTGGAGAGAAGCGCCTCGGGCAATGCCAATTCTCCTGCTCTGTTTCCCAGGCAGGAGCTCTGGGAGGATGTCTCGAGGAAGCTGCTGACACCTCTTCCCACCCCAGCTCTCGCACTGTCCCCCACGGGAAATTGGTGATGCAGACCAGGCTGGTGCTGCTCTGGCTCTGAACAGGCTGTTTCTCCCCCCCACATCTATAACACAAACCCATGTAAGTTCACTGGGTGAAACCTGATGTTCAACTTTTGCACAAAGTCAGCAGAATGGAAGAAAAAGAAGGAGAATCCCAACCCCCACCATGTTCTCCAGTTTTGCTCCGTATGCAAAACCTGTCTGTGCAGTTCTGCTGAGCGCTGATGCCCTACTTTCATCCCTCACATAGCTCCACTAAAAATACACTGAGATTTCAAGCAAGGTCCCTGCTGTGAACTGTCTGAGTGAGCAGGCGTTGCTGCAGCCCCAGCCCCAGCCATGCCTGCACCATGCCGTGCTCCCGGCACAATTCAAACCAGCCCTGGCCACCACACATGATGAGAAAAAAGCCAACAATTGAGAAAATCAATATTTATCCTTCCCATCAGCTCTGGCAAAATGTCCTGACATGGTGTTGCAAGGGCAAAATTGAAGGAAGAGATGAGATAACTGAAGAACTACTTGCTATTATTACTATTAGTGGTGTTTATAACACAGTGGTGCCCATGAAGCCCCGCTGGTATCGAGGGTGGTTTGGAGCAGTAACATCTGGAACTCTGAAATAGTCATGAAAATAAAACCATGGCCAAAACTATTCACACTTTCTTGATGTGCTTAAACAGAGCAGAGACTACCATGCTATTTTTTGTCGAATTTGTGTGGCCCTGAGGAAGCAGGATAAATAACATTTTGTGGAAACCAATATTAAAAACAAGGGAATCTAATGTGATTATTTGTGTTGAAGATAGGGTCAATAAATTTTTCTGCCCTTAAAAGAGTGACTTAATTTTAGCATCTGGTTTCTCAAGTTACCCTGAACAATGAGGTTTTTTGATGAAAACATGGTTGTCTTAGAGAGCTTCAGCTTGAAATTCGCTTTAGCTCTCTTCTGCCTCATTTTCTGGTACATAAGAAGGAAAATGGAAATTATTTGATGACGCCTACTGATTATTTGCGAATAAGAATGTACGTCCATGGGCCTCATTTATTTGAGGAATGGCCATTACTGCTATGACAAGCCAGCTGTTTCCACACGCAGAGCATTGACCTCACAGGCTCTTTGCACGGGGACGCTCCCTGGTTGTGACCATCATTTGCAATACCTGGGATGTGACCGCAAATGTTCCAGCTATGGGAATGTTAACCTGGTAATCATGTGAAATGTGGCCCTTGATTCCTTCTGGGGGCACAAATCTCACACAGAGCCTCTGCCCAGAGACACCCAGGTCCTTGTTTATAAAAAGGAACCAGGCTCCGAAGGAAAGCCTGATGTAGGGTGCTATTCCCAGGGCAACCCCCACTGCTGCAGAAAACACCTATGATGAAATTTCCTGGCAGACTAAATTACGACTAAATACTTGTAAAAGCCATGAAGGCACACACATTTAATTTAGATTTCAGGATGCTGTTGCTTTTTTTTCCCCCCCTATTAAATATTAATTCCCTTTAAAAGAGCACTTTTGAGCTGTTTTGAGAACACAACTGACACTCTAATGTCATCTAATTAATTAAGAATTTCATACTTATATGTATTAACAGTCTGCTGTTATTGCCGAGGACATTTCACTGGTATTTAAATATATTGAACCAAACATGAATTGCATTTAAGTGGCAATGATCCATACAGCTTCCTGGAAAGGCATGGCTGGGAGATAAAGTCTGACTTTGCCTCCCTGACCTCAATGTCCCAACAGTACACTGAGACAGCTCAACTAGGATTTCACTCCATAAATCAAGAAATGGCAAGAAAACCACAGAGTTTCTCCCAAAACACAGCAAAGACAGGGTACTTTGTGAGCCCACTGGTGACAAGCACAATCTTATTGGTCACTGACACCCTCATTAACAGAGTCACATCTTTCTTCTGCTGCGCTGTCCTTTCTCACCTGGCTTGTTGATTCTTTTGACATACTTTTTTATTGGAGATGTTAACAGGAGCAGAGTAATATGTAGTCACGGATGTAATATGCAGAGTCACGGATGCAGAGGCAGCTCCAGCAGGAGGTGAAGACACGAGCCACCTCTTTGTGCCCTGAGTCCAGCTCCCAGCAAGCTGAGGTGGGTACCTTTGGTTCATTCTTGTGCCCCCAGGGATGTGTTAGACAGCTGGAGAGAGAAAGGGTGCAGAAGGAGAAGGTGAGATGTGAGGTTTAACCACAAGAGATGCATCAGTGGGATGTGCTCTCCTTGAAGAACTCTCTCAGTTGTTTCCCTTTCCAGGATGAGTTCCCAGCACTTGTGCATTACTCTTACACTTGTCTAATATGGCACACATCGATTTTTCCCCTTACTCTCTGCTGACTGCACAGTCTGAAACACCAAAGACCTTAAAGTCAAGGTCAAGTTTTTATTCCCTGAGTAAACAAGCTGTGGAGAAGGGGAAAGAGGGAGAAAGCACTAACACCAAAAGATAGAAAGCTATTGAACAAATATATTCATCCTAAAAAACCTCTCCAAGGAAGAAGGCATACAAAAGATTAATTCTTTCAGTCTGCAAATTCTGCATTAAATAAAATCCTTACTCCTGAGGAATAAATGTTAAGAGCAGGCCAGTGTGCACATGATCAAAACAAAGCCATTCTCTAATGCTTAAAGTTAAACATGACGTTAAACTCTCTGTAGTCAAGGTACAACAAAGCATTAAAAATTGTTTCCATCTTGTTAGCCAAGAAGCTTTTATTTTGCTCACGCACTGGTTACTTTTATTCCTCATCATTGTATCTAAGCATTGATCCCATTACATCAAATTCCCAATGTTATTTTTTGAGCAATTAACGACTCCTTCCATTATGTTTGCCCATTTGTAATTAGAAGCAAAGTTAGACAGAAAATGTCTGGCTGCTTATCTCTGTTTCATGGACTCCCTTGAGCCTACAAATTTGGCTGGAAACTTGGTAAGAAATTATTTTGGCCAAAGATTTTGGACTATACTTGCTTGTCTCGAGCTGAAATACAATGAGTTCAAGTGTTTTGGGGCTTCTGCTTTGGGTTTCTGCCAGACAGAGGAACGGGTCAGTATGAAAATAACTCTGCAGCAAGGCAGGGGTGCAGGAGCTGCCTCACTGGGACGGACCTGGGTCCCACCCAGACCAGCGCTGGCACCAACAGCATCCCAAGCACAAGCAGGTGCAGACACAGCCCTTGTCAGCCTCAGTGCTGCCTCTCAAAGATTGATTCAAAGCCCAAAGCCTGATGCTTTATGCTCGTTCTGATTTTCATTATGTTCTTTCTGATTTTCATTATGTTTTTTTCTGATATTTTTCATTAAAATGAGTTAATATGTATCCAGTAATAATTGCAAACTGATGTTCTAGCTCTGTTTGGAAAGGGAGGGTCCCAGCTGGAGCTGACAGCACAGGTTTGAGACAAACCAAATTGTCTTAGGCAATTTTGTTTAGCTGTTTTCAATGCTAATATAATTAAATGAGACCAAGTCTACAAGGAGAGGTAATACCTTTTATTAGAACAAACTGATGGTTTGGGGAAAAAAGCAGGTAAGTTTTCAAGCACAGAAACCCTTTTCCAGGTTTATATGCCAGAAAGCTTGTCAGTGTATCAGCTGGCCCAACAAATTATATTACTTTTCTGTATAAATAGGGCTTCAGTCATATCCTTAGATGATAACAGCAACAATAACACTGCTAACATAATTAAAAGCAGTTGGGCATGATTGAATGCCATTTCACAGCAGAGCTGGACATGAAGTTTCCCAAGAATAGCAGGGTGGAGCCATGCTGCAGACACAAAAATATTTGTACTTTCCCCTTTATCTTTACTCTGCAATTCTGATTTTACTTACAGCAGTGTAAATGGAAGCCACAGCAGTGATCCCGTTAGGGTTTTGCGTGTGTTTTAGAACAGTCTCACAACCTTGTGTCCCTAATGCAGGGGATAAAAGTAGGTCATCCATTTTCTCCCCCATCCTGCTATCCCAGTAACATTAACCAAAAAGAACAGTGCGTGCACATTTTATCTGGCATCACCATCACTGTGTTCCATCAAATTATGACCCTTCAGTCCCATCATTGGAGCGATTCCCAGAAAACGGCAATAATGTAAATAAGGCAATAATGCAAATGATGCAAAAAAAAAAAAAAAGGAAAAAAAAAAAAAAAGAAATCCTCCTAAGGTGGAAAATGGATTGACAATAAACCAGCTTAGCCTCTCCTGGTGTTTATTTTCTTATTATGTTTTTAAAGCAAATTTTCCCCAGACACCTCACAACTGACTTCACAGATACAAATAGAAACAATTTGTATGTCTCAGTGAATCTTAAAAGAAGCAAATCAAGACTTATAAGAAGGGAGTCAAGACAGGCAAGATAAGAAGTAGAGAATGATTAAACAAAATAATTTTGGAAATTTAGATATTAGAATTTGTTCTCTGGATGGGAGCAAAACATGCCATCAAAGAGCAGGGACATTAAGGAGTTTTTACTCATAAGATTACGTGAGGTGTGGAGAAAGTTTCTTCCAAACAGAGAAGTAGGAGACAACAAGATGTGCAACAAAGGGATTGGAAATACCTGAAAGCTGGGGGAAACAAAAGAGGGAGAGAGCTGAGAACAGCACGTGTGGAACAGCATTGTCTGCTGGCCAGGATCCAGGGGATGCTGTGCCACATCCAGCACCAGGCTTTGCTCCCGGCTGTCCCCGTCAGCCACCAGGGTGCCTTGGCTGCAGCAAACAGCTGCTGCAGGTATCCCACGCAGCTCTTCAGTTTTGTCTTATTCCCCTTTCTTTTAAATGCTCTTTCCAACCCTGCACTTTGGAGCCACCAGACAAAATTGCAAGCTCCACCAGCCCGGGAGAGAGCGCGCTGCCGGCATGCGCAGAAATGCTGCAGAACGCCCTAAATAAGCCCTGCCAATGTTTATTTCTAAACATCAGAGAACCAGGGAAATAGAGTAGCACTTTGACTGTTTTGATTTGGAAACATTTGTGCAGATTCAACACTCGTCTGCAGCACCCTTCTGGGATGAAACCACATAGGTGCAGCAAGCGCCAAAAGTGCAGACACAGAATTTGGAGGGGAAATTCCAAAACTCTGTGTAATTTTGAAGAAAAGCCATGTAAAAGAAGTCTGATAAGGCATAAAAATTGTATTTCAGATAGCTCACTCCCTTCATAGCCATAACTCTCCCAGGAACCTCATGCATTTGTTTTGTCTTAACAAAAAGCCAGTAAAAGAGTCACGTTTAAAACTATTTAACTATTTTTGACCTAACTTCATTTTAATTATTACCTACTAAATGCCACTGCAGGCCATGAAAATTATTTAACATAATTAATTATTTACATATAAATCTATATTTAATAATACCTACCTTTATGTTTAAGGGAGGTAACATAGACCCAGATTCCTGGTGATCCCTACTTCCTATTATACCCTCAAATGTAAAAGCAGATTTGCTTAATGGAAGGCCTAGCCGTGAAATTCTTGATAAAAAATGTATGAAGTTCAGAAATAATGATCATAACTGTTAACACTGTGTTATTAATCATTAATTTTCATTGCTACTATTGATCACCATTATTATGCAGCCACAATAAACACTGGCACTGGCACATCCAGGGTGTGATGATAGGAGGTTGTCTGCCTCTTTTGGAGGACTTTGCTGAGTTAAAAGCAGTTTTTCCAGGTTTTCCTTCTCTGCAAAGGCAGTTTGCCCATGCCAGGGCTGAGCCTTCTCCCGCTCTCCCTGGCTCAGCCCCACCAGGGATTTCCTACCCCATGGCAGCACACGGAGACACAGCTTGGCATCTCAACATTATGGATTAGCACTGGGACAAGTGTTGGGAAAGAGTGAGTTATTTGATGTTTTCTGCCTCTTTTAAATCTATGGGTTATTCACAAGAGGATGGTCCTGACACTGATATGGGAAGGGGAAAGTGAAAAATCCCACAAATCAAATTGCAATGCTCTTCATTAGCATCCCCGTATAGGAGCAGATGTTCATGGAAAACAAATAACACAGAGAATATCTTTGGAGGAGTTTGTTACTACAGATTTACAAATATAGCGTTGAGGGATTGCTCCAACATGGTTTGCAAAGTTCTGGACATTTTGGGAGTTCATCCAGTGCCTGCCATTCTCCAAACCCATCCCGACCCTGCTATGAGCAGCAGCAACACTGCTGTGCACGTATCTCCTGCATCTATTTCCCTTTCCCCTGCTGGAACCTGGATAATACTCATTCCTCAGTGCTGTGATCACAGTGGAAAGCCCAAACTCACCCTTTTCCCCTGAAACATAATTCAGTAGGATATTATTTCATAAAAAAAATATGACTGGTATATTTTTGTTTCACATGAAAAAGACTGGGATTCAATAATGCAGACATGGCCTCACGGGAATGAAATCTCTGCCTATATTTGGCTACACAAATTTAATTTTTGTTAACCCTGAAGTGGAAGGAGAGCTCAGTATATTTAACAGGAGTGACTGGCAGAGCTGTCTGCACTGAAGACCACAGTACAATTGCCTTGGGCTGAGAATAATAATAGAACTGGAAATTATTTTTGAATTGTGATGTCCTGGAGAAAGGTTTTTTAAAAGCAGCTGAGCATGCTCTGAGTCACTGCAGCAAGGCCACCGAGCCCTGTGCTGCAGATTTGTCACTGCTCCATTCCAGCCACTGAGAACCAATCTGCACCTGGGGCTGTAGGAAACAGGGACAGGTAGGAGGAAAGGGGAATAAACTAAAATATGGAGACAGGAAGGCTCTGGGGACACCTCATTGTGGCCTTCCAGTAATTAAAGCACATAAAAAAGAGGGAGGGCAACTTTTTACATGGGAAGATAGTGATTTGAGCTTTAATGGCCTTAAACTAAGAGAGTTTAGATTAGATGTTAGGAAGAAATTCTTTACTGGAGGGTGGTGAGACACTGGTACAGGCTGCCCAGAACAGCTGCAGATGCTCCATCCCTGAAGTGTCCAAGGCTGGGTTGGACAGGGCTTGGAGCAGCCTGGGATAGTGGGAGGTGTCCCTGCCCGTGGCAGGGGGTGGAACAAGATGATCTCTAATGTCCCTTCCAACCCAAACCATCTATGATAGTATGAAAACAGAAGAAAATGGCACTAGCAATGCACAGTGAATGAATCAGAATTTTCTAACCCTACTTCTGGGCAGGGCACTGAAATACATCTTGATTTCCTGCTCACTGATGTAGCCAAAGCACCCCTTTTCTCCTGCAGAGTCTAGAAATAGACAGGTAAAGGCTCTTGTGCCATGAAGGGCATGAGAACCACCTGCATTTATTATGCCTCACTATCCTGATTATTGCAGCAAAATCCCAAAGAGCTGCAGGGAGGGAGGTAAAAAGCACTGGATGTGTTTCTGCAGCAAGAGTCCAGCTACCCCATCATGACAGTGTTGTGGTGTCCAGATGGACTCTGGGCAGAAGAACTTTAAACCAACAAGATGAGGAGGCCAAGGCCCTGAGAGAGGTGAGACTGAAGAGTGTCTGAGGCTGTTGATGCAGTACAGCTCCAGTCCTGCTCCACTCCATGGGTGGGGAGCTGTTCCCGGTGATGCTCAGACTGCCACAACAGGGATGTGGGAGGTTGCAGGAAGCTCACAGCCCTTTCCCTCATAACTGTCCTTCTGTGAGCATATTAAAACCCCAAACTCATCTGCTATTAATGAAGAGACTTTAAAACAATACACCCCAAGGCCTTGGGTGACTTCAGGTGTTTGGGGAGCCACCACATCTGAGGAGCTCCACCACCACGAGATGTCCCTAAGTCCTTTGGCTCTGCAGCCCAGGCCACCAGGGCTCCCCCACCACAACATCCCAAGCACAAGGACATGCCTGATGGTTTAGAGGGTCCCTGCTCTGCAGAGAGCACTGCTGGGGAGGAAGGTGAGTTTAAACACCAGCAGAACAGTTGACTGAGAGAAGCAGGGCCAGATCAGAAACTGAACCAGCCGTGAACAGAGCAGGTTCCACAGCGACTGTGTGATTTAGGCTATTTTTGGAATCGAAACTCATGGGTGGGAAGGGAAGCAGAAAGTAGATAAATTAGCCTTTAAAAGCCACGCAGCCACGTTGCTGAGCTCTCTCAGCCGTTTCAGGCGGTGAGGAACAGAGGACACAATAAATCCCTCTTTGTTCTTCTGCTCCCTCTCTGCTCCGATGGCAAGATAAGACACAGGCAAGGGTTCATTTTGCTGGTAAACCACGGGGTTGTTCATTAACCTGCTTGGCTAAATAAAGCCCTGATAAGGGCAGAGCCCTGCTGGGGGAAAGCCAGGTGCGGTGGGGCCTGAAGGTGACTATGGGGTGGGTAGGAATGTCCGTGTGCTGTGCCAGGGCCACCGAGTGACCCGTGGTCACACATACACCGAGTGCCACGATGCTTTGGGGCACAGACAAAACTCCATTTCAGCAGCCCCCTTTTTGCACTGCAAAAACAAGGATGTTGAAGAAAGGCAGTGATGCACTGTTGGATGAAGGCGTTGCTTCCTTTTAGCAGCTGGAGATGCGACAGGAGTGATAACAGTGAGAAAAGTAGATGAATATGGATTTTTTAGTTTGGTTGTCAAATCCAAAAACAGGGAGAAAATGAGTAAATTCAAGTATTTTCCTCCACAGGAACAGAAATGGTCTTTTTTTATTATATAATTCTGGTTTAAAAAATCCTTTCCTAAAATTTAGGTCAGTTTTTAAACAACAAAGCTTGTTTCCAAACAAAAAGTCAAAATATTTTGTTTTGATGATGTTGAAACAAAATGTCTCCGTATCTCCAAACCATTTCTTTTTGACATGTCAGAATGAAACATTTGTACACTTTCTAATTTTTTTCGCAAATACCGTTGGTTCCTGCATTTTTCAGTGAACTTATCCATTCGAGGAATGTCACTCAACTCTAAAAATTACCATACATATAGAGCTACCTCTGTTACCACATTATGTCTCATGCAAGCGTGCCAAATGTGAATTCCTCACAAGGGAGCTGGTTAGACTTCAAAGCTGACCGATAAAGCCTGAGAAGGCGCAATGCCAATTAAAAGGGTCAAAATGTTCGTCAAATTTCCTTCAACCCTCCACAGGGTCCCACTCTGCAGGTCAGTGCTGTGAGCCACAATCAGCTGGGTTGTGTTGCTGTCTTTGAAGGACAAAAATTTGGGGGTCAAACCAGAAGCTCACAGCCTCGCATATGTGTTCAGATTAGTACTGTAATTCTCATTAAAGCAGCCTGTCTAAATCAGAGCTTCTGGGAAATGCATTTTATGGATAATTGCAGGGATCTTCAGGTCTCTGTAGGTATCTAAAAAAACTCTCTGCTGGCTTCTTTCAGGGAGGTTCTGTGGGATCTAGCCATAAAATCAGGGACACACCTGGAAATCTGTGAGTCCTACAGAGCCAGAAGGTTTGTGAAAGGAACCACGAAACAGAAACATCCCTCTACACAGCCCTGAGGAAAGAGCAGCCCAGGAAGGCTGGTAGGTAGGTGCAATGCTTGGGGTGACTCTTCTTGTCTCATTTGTGTTCAGAAAGCATCTTCTAGACTTCCTCTGGGGGTCTGATTATCAGCTCCCTGGTTAAATGTTGTCAGACTGGGGGTGTTGCATGATTTTGGTGTCTGGGTGGGAGAGAGAAGCCCAGGTCCTGCTGCTTTTTGGGGGGTTTTATGGAGAATCGCAGCTTCCAAGGTTCCAAACACTCCTCAACACAGCACCATGGAACATCCGTCTGAGGCCGCAGCTGACACACACCAGAGCTTCATCAGCTCCCACAGATTTAAATAAAAACCCCCTCTTTGTTGCTAATCACTCCATTCAGGGTTGGAAAGTCCACAGGACCAAAAATATACCCAGTTAGTCAGCAGGTTTGTGAATATTTTGAGATAGTGGAGGTCAAAAGTCAGTTTGCCGGCATTATCTTGATTATCCTATGGAAGTCCTTTCTCAAAAATAGTCTCCAAAAATGCAAGTTTAGCAAAACTTGGAGCTGGAATCATTGGAAAACATTAAACATACTCACCAAGCTAAATTCACATGAGGGCAGTTACTGTGTAATAGGCAGATGCTTTTAACTAACCTTTTATGTTTCGGTGCCTATTCACATCCAAGAACAATATTATAGGTGTAAGGTTAGAATAAAAAATAATAACTTCCTAAGAGCATAATGCAGGGGTTTTATATTCAGATTTACCAGGTGCACACAGAATCATGGAATTATAGAATCATAGAATGGCCTGGGCTGGAAGGAACCTTTAAAACCATTTTGTGCCAAACCCCCTGCCATGGACAGGGATTTCCACCAGATCAGGTTGCTCAGAGCTTCATCCAGCCTGGCCTTGGACACTTCCAGGGATGGGGCATGTGCATTTATGGGTTTTTTAAAAAAATCATAAGTTAAAACAAGCTACACGGGTTGGTGGTATCAGGACAACTGGCAAACAGGGTACATGGAGAGATTTTTAAGGGGTCTGTTTGTCCAAGTTATTCTCTTGGTCATCCTTACTGGTCAGGGATGCAGGGGATGCCTGGGCTGGGAGCTCAGACTCCCTGTGTTCTCTGTGCAATGTGACTTCTGGCTGTGGAAGGCACCAAAATGATCCTCCAACATTCCTTATCTGCCCGCATGCACACACAGATAATTTGTACACCTCCATCTCATTCCGCTGTGCCCCATTACAGTGATTTATGTGCTGTCTGTCATCTGGAGCACTGGAGGAACACAAGTGAGGGAAGAGCAATAAACAAATAATAATCAGCAGAGATAACACAGCAATGAGTCCACAAATGCTACCCCCAAACAAGCAGCAGTGTTAAACTCCCAAGGAAAGGGATTAGGGGGGCTTGTATTTGTCCAGAGAAGAGCAAAAGAGGGAGGCTTTGGCAAGGGGTTAAAGCCAATAGAGGAGTGATCCAGCACTTTGAAGGACAAAGGCAACACCAGAATGGATTAGCTGTGGAGATGGAAAAACAAACCTGACATTCTGAAAGGGAAAAAGGAGAGTTCCTGGTAGGGAGGTGGAGAGGGAGATAATGGCAGGGAGCAAGGCTGGGTTGGGCTGCAGTGCTGAGTGTGGTGTGAGCATTGAATCCCCCTGCCCAGCCAGGTGGGTAGAACAGGTGTTGTATGTGCCACAGACCTGGTGAGGCTAGAAAATATTCATCTCTTTTACCCCTGTGACCATGCCTTGGATGGCTGCTTGTCACCTCAGGGCTCTTTGTCACAGCCAAAGCACAGCACTGCACTGGGGGCTTTGGCAGGGCTGCAGGAGCGTGACATGCCCAGGTCTGTGACAGCTGTGCAGGGACACAGGCAGGTTTGGGAAAGGGCCAGGGGGTGGGAAGGACAGCAGAGATGCACCACCATCCTTATCCATGCAAAGCTCACGTGGCACATGATGGGATTCTTGAGGGGTCCTGTGCAGGGCCAGGAGCTGGACTCGGTGATCCTTGTGGGACCCTTCCCGCTCAGGACATTCCATGATTCTCTCCACACAGGCCAGGGCACACACCCAGCAGCAGCTGTGGGCCTGCATGGCTAAACAGAGACCTCTTCCTCAGCTCTCAGCATCCCTACATGATTAGACAAGAAGTGGGGCCCTTTTAGAGATTAGCGGATGGTAAATTATTCCCTTCATTTGTTATTCGTGATGAATAATGAATTATTCTCATAACATTTACTATGCTGTTCATTTATTATACAGGACAGGGGAATGTTTACAGCTAATTATTGCTAGGAAGGCTCTGCACTTGCAAAATATGTGACTTTTGCATATTTTTGTACCCATGCTTTAAGTGGGGAAAGGGCTGTTTGTCTGTTTTAACAGGTTTCTGTCCCTCCAACACCCAGCCTCACCACCCGCCTGCAGGCAGGACAGATGTCTCCTTCACCATCAGCAGCCAAGCTGCTCTTCCCCTTTTGCAGGAGCAGCCCCTGGAGTAGGTCTGGAAATTAAATTGTCACTTCTCCTTACGTGCAGCAGTAAGGAGGAGCAGTGTTTCACTGGCTGGTGGGGCAGAGCTCCACACCAGCATCACTGCGGCCACTGTACACCTCCCATCACCCTGTCACAAGGCTGCCACTGCTGCCAGGACCTCAGCAGCTACATCCAGGGAGAAATCCTACACTTCAGTGCCATGTCAGCCGTGAGCCAGGGGCTGCAAATGTCTATCAGCTGGGAAATGCCCAGAGCAATGAGTGATGGCAGGGCTCAGTGCCAGGCGTTGCTGGAGAAGCCAGAGAGCCAAGTCATGGGGAGCCAGGAGGAGGTGGCCTCCTGATTTGGGAGAGGTTGGGGACATTGTTTGTTATGCTCTAAGTACTGGATGGGGAGACTAAGTGAGCAATATCCTTAACGGTGGTGTACCAAGGGCTGTAAATTGTCAGTTGTCAAAACTAACTGTGCTGTGCTGCTGCTCACCAACAGATTTATCCTGGCCATTTATAGCTGGTAAATAATTTATCAATTATTTTGAAGAATGCTTTTAAGGAGACTCGAGCCTTGTGTCCATCTCCTCTCCCCCAGGTGCAAGGCACAGCACTCTGCTGGCTCGCCATGGCCAGCTGTGTCCGTGCCCTGCCCCCATATGGAGGGGTCATTGTCCTGCTTTTCCCTGAGTGTCCGGCTACAAGAAGCCGAGCTGGCAGAAAGGTTGCAGTGTCCCCATAGCTTGGTCCTGGTTGCTGCTCCCAGCTTGAAAGGGAGCATCAAGGACCCAGCCACGTCCTGCGTGACAGCTTGTGGGTCCAGCCCCAGCTGGAGGGAGCTGGCAGAGATACCACTGACCTTGATGGAGCAAGATGCATTTACAGCAGCAGATGAGCCAGTTCTGTGCTTCCTAATATCCTCCTTATCTGCATCATGTGCCTAATATCAATGTCCTCTTGTGGCTTCTAGAGATACCCTTACATATCTCTGGATAACTGTTACCAGAGCTAAGCCAGTGAGAGGTTTATAAACCCATGGGGAAAGATAGTTCAACACCATGTTTGTGAATAATTGATTATCACACGCTTCAGTATAAAACTGATCTTCAGTGATACCCTTTTGGCTGTGCCTCATCATCCCTTTTTGTTTTATTTTCATTCCCCAGCAGAAATCTCTCTCCACCAGCTGCCTTTGTAACCTGGTAAGAGCATTGTGAGCTGCCAGTAAATGATCTTTTATTTTATTTTTCATCCTTGTAGAGGTAAATTATTGTGTCAGCACAGAGACGATGCAGGTGACTAACCTCATAAAATGTAGTAAATGATTAATAAAATCTCAAATAACAATAGCTCCATGGGCAGATCATAACTCGCCTCTCAAGCAGCCCCATGCCTTTAGAGAATATCAGCTGATTGCTCTGTGGGTGAGATGTTTTTTAGCCATGAGACAACAGAGAAATGCCAATCTAGGAACAGCTTGTGAGCACTGAGAAGAGATCTCAGCAGATTTCAGAGGGGATGAAGTTTTGGAATGCGGTGACAAAAGTGGTCCCTGCTTCCTCAGAGATTTTGGGAGCAAAACAACTGTGCAGTGGCAAACAAGGGCTAAGAGCAGATAAAGCCCTTCAGAAAAGCCTTGCCTAGATCCTTGCCTGCCCTTCCAGTGAGAAGCTGCCTGGAAGCTGGACCACCAGCCAGCAGGACTGGGAAAGGCTTGCACATGAAGACACTTTCTGACCATGGTTGCTTTCACAGGACCTACAAAACTCAGAGGCACAGAGGCTGTGCCTCAGCTGCATCCCCATCACTTTGGCACTCACGTCCAGAGACACAGTGCAACACACCAAAAAAATGCCTTTATCAAAGCAGCTCTTTATTCCCTGAAGGCACCATATGGGACAGAAACCTCAGAGAAAGGGAAACAAACTGTACTTTTCCATGCGAGTCCAACTATTAATATTCCAGTATTGGCCAAGCACTTGTAGAGCTGTAACGAGAACATCCTCTTATGTGCTGTTTCCACGATTTATGCACAACAAGCAATACATAAATATCAATTAATGAAGCAACTATAGAAAAATTAATTAAAACATGAGAGGATAGAAGACTCTATTCAGCCCCCTAGAAAGGAATGACATGTTCACAAACCCCTCCCTCCTGCTCAGAAGAAAGCTCTCAATTCCAGAGGAAGGAAACCATTAATTTTTTTTAATTGCACAATACTTTTAAATTAATTTCCATAAGCACCACGATGGAAACAGCAAATGGGGGAGGGAAAAATCAAAGATTTCAGGCTTAAATTAGGACTCAGGAGTTGACTCTTGCCTGCTGGTTTTGATCCAAACTCGCTCTATCCCCGAAGTCCATAATGTCAGGGCTTAACTAATGGCACTGAAACCTAGAAACCTAAAGCTACAACCATTAATGCATTAATTAGCTTGAATTAAAATTAAAAACTATTAAAGAAGACAGCTGAAGGTGAAACCCCCACACTCATGGTGAGGTTGTTTTTTTTCCTGCACAGTGTTCTAGCCACAATCAGGACATGCTTTGTTGGTAGAAAGTGGCAGCTGAGTTGACCCCAGGTCCAACACAGCCATGGGATTCTCTCCGTTGGCCATCCCAGGATGAAGCTCATCCTGCTGGAAGGAAACACGGAACAAAACAGGGAAATGGGCAAGGAGCATCTCATGGGCCAGCCAGGCAGAGAGCCACGGACTGTGCTTGGCAAGCAGTGGGGGCAGGCTGGAAAACCTTCTGCAACCTGCTCACCCTCAGTGACATCTGTGACTCTATTTTCCTTTTTTCTGTATCACAGTGATTGTCCCTTTGGGCCCTGCAGAGTTCTGGTGCCAAGGAGCTGCCAGTGACTGTCATGGCCAGGCACTGGACTTGGAGATCATTGGTTGCAAACTGCAAAACACTCTGATCCTATTTTTCCTCAGGCTTTTCCAGCTGAGAGCCAGGGATATCTATTCACTTTCAGTGAAGAAAAAGTGGATCAGTGTGACGGCCTTTTATAGAAAAATAAATGGAAAATAGGGCAACTCAGCTATGCTTTCTCTGCTTTTCCAAGAAGTGCCCAAGACCTGCATCCAGAGAGGGGGTGAGCACACCAGCACCAGGATAAATAAATTGCAGCAGCGTCTGCTGCACACATCAGTGCCCTACAGAAACACTGGTTCAGGGACACACAGACAGTCTGCTCCATACAAACACCACGCACTCACCGCCTGTTGTCTGAGGGACTGCGAGGGTTGGACCCTCATTAATGCCACCAACCATAATAATATTTTCCTTTGCCATCACCCAGAGCTGAGATTCTAGAGTGATTTTCTTCAGGCAGCACCCTGTTGACTTTGTGTGCAGCTGGAGGTTTGCCCAGCTTGGTTTGAGCCAGGACTTCAAGAACTGATCAACGCTACTCCCACCCATCAGCTCAAGGCACTTAGCAAAGAGCAGGACTTCATTTGACCTTTAAAATACAGGAAGTTTTACAGCATCCACCTTGGAGCTTGATGAACAGAGGCAGATTTTCTGAAAATCATTGTGCATATGAGCCCAGGTGTCAGGAAGGAGCTGCTGAAGGCACCAACCTTCAGGTCATGTCTTGTCCCCCGCTGACCCCTCCCAGGCAAAGGTCACCCCTGCCTTCCTGACACTTTCACTCCTCAGTGAGGAGTTACTCCATTGAGTTATTTTGCCTTCTGCATTTATCAAAAATGTAATCCAATAGCTGTAATAGGTAAAAAAAAATATTTTGCATGTGTCTGGGGTTGCCTCCTTGAAGCTCCTCACAAACGGTATGAAATCAGTTCTTATAGTGAGCTGGGCAGGTCGGTGCCTTTATTAATGTATCTGTATTCCCACAGATGGCTGAGGATGATGTTCAGAATTTACAGCAGTGCAACAGGGAAGCCAATCAAGACCTGGGGAAGGCAGTGGTTGGGTCAGGACCAGAGCTCAGGGTGACCGGAGTCCCCAGCTTAGACATGGACGTAACCCAGGATGAGTCCCACATAACGCTGCAGCAGAGTGGACTCAGCCTGTGGCTTTACCGTGCCCAGACCATGCTGATTTTCTCTTTTCCTTTCTTTCCACCCTTCCAGCAATACTTAGGTCTGTGCTAACAGCAGCTGGTTCATCGCTCCCTTCCCTGCTGGGGGAAGGAGCTCTGCCCAGGGTTGTGTCTGAGCATCCTGGGGGTGATCAGTGAGCACCACCAGAGCTCTGCCTTGACCAGGATCTTGATGCTTTTGCTGCTTGCAACTCCACCTGGCATCAGCTCCCATGCCAGGACAGAGCAGGACACACAACCTATTTCCTCATTTAACAGAACTTGTTAATTTTTCTCTTTTATAACCTGCAGCATTATCAGCAGCAAATTACTGCTATCGATAACTCATTAGCAAATAAAACGAAAGACAACGCTGCTGACATCTGTATGAAACCATGTCTGAGTGGCTCTGGCTCCTGCTTATTGGGCTTTTAGTATTCATTAAGGCTGGTAAACGGTATGTGTTTAAAATGCTGATCTATGCAGCATGTGATGAACTCTCAATCTTCATTAGCTGAGACAGCGGCTCATACCAACCCTGCTGCCTAACGAACTTGATTTATCATACTTTCCTAAGCCCTGTTTATGAGGCTGTTTTGTTTGTAATGACTTAATATTTTTTTCACATGGGAGAATTTATCAACATCTGTGCATCACATTGTGTCGTGTGTCCGGGTGGCCTTGGTTGTAGTTGTAGAGCAGAGCTGGGGCAGTCACTCTGCTGGGAATCCTGTGCCTGCTTTCCAAACGACAGCTGGTTTAAAAGGTGGTGCTTCCTCTGCCCATTTGTATCAAAAGAAGGAAAAGCCCATTATCATTTCCTCCCTGTCCTTTCTCTGTGTGGTTGAGGGAAGAGCTGCGGGGCTGGGGAGCTCCCTGCCGTGGGCTGCCAGCCAGGTCAGGCGGCAGATTAAAAGATGGGTTGGACGTCTGTACTGATAAAAAATTACATTTGTGCACGTCATCAGGCACTGAGCATGCGGGATGTTGTTCTGACATTGACTCTGTCCTCTCCAGCAGGCCTGACCCTGACCAGATAAGATGCCCTGTGCTGTTCTGGCTCCTCTTATCTCTTAAGGCTGTGGCCCCACCACATCAAGGATACACAGAACTGTTCCTTAACACAAGTACCCACAACATTTTCCCCTCAAAACCTGGCTCACAGTCTGCCAAAAGCATGACTCCAGACACTTTGGGCACGGCATGCTGCTATTAGATAAAGACTGGACATCTTATACCATCTTAATGATATTCTCAAGCATCTTCCAGTGGCGTCTGGATCCCCTCTGGTCTCCCTTTTGCAAACCAAGGAAGCTCCCTGAGAAAGAATTCCCTTTACAGAGAAAATGTCTCTATGCATTTGTGGCTTTGGGGTTCTTTTATAGTCAGCTAAATAAATATAAATATTTTAAAGCTAAATATTAAAATATCAGAAGTTTTCCCTGATATGGGACTATATCCAGCTTTACCAGAAATATGTATGGTTTCTTACTTATCTGTCTCTGAAGGTGGAAGGTGGACATCAGTGTCTCCAGAGTGGCTGGGATGGAAAGGTAATTGTGAAACCCTTTGGGCTTAGGGCACACAAGCTCTTGTGGGCCTTGTCATGGCTTTGGGAGCTGATGTTAGTGGCAGATAAGAACCCAAACTGCTGGACTCCCCAAAGGTTTCACTGTTAGGAAATTTCCCAGTTACCGGGAAGTTTCTTTGGGTGGACCACAGCCAAAAATCAAGGAAGATAACTATCCTTCTTACTTGGAAAAATCAGTATTCGATGTTGTTATTCAAAGGCCAACAGACTTACATGAAAAAACCACCTTTGAACTACACAGGGCATTATTAGGGGGGAATTGGGAACCAGGGTGCTGCTCATCCAGTTTTGTGTCTCCTCGGGCCGCAGACCAGTGTTACAGCAATGGCAGCAGTAGCCCTCTTGTAAACACACTTTACAGGGTCACACAGCACATTTGTTTCCAATTTGCTTATTCCTGGAATTTGGCACATAACTTCTCATCCACAGCATCTGTGGAAATTTTTATTAGAAGAGGGAAAGCAGCGAATAAGAATCACCAGTCCTGGATTTGATTTCTGGCTTGGCCAGTAACTCAGGCCATCATTATGCAAACAGACACTGGGTTATCCGACATCATGCATGAAGCCTTGCTGTCCTGCAGGGCTTGGACAACAATACAGGACTTTGGGCGAACATCTCCTTGTCTCGCCATCTACCTACATGCAAAATATCCCCCAGAATAATTCTCTCCCAAGGTTGAGCTGACTTTTATGGGTTTACTTGGAAATCTTGAAGGGGAAGTGCTATTAAAGCACAGAGAATTATTATTAACTGATGGAGAGGTATTTTAATGAAATATGCTGGCAAGGTTCCCTTTACTGCGTGGTGCCAGTGTTAAATAGGCTGCTTGAAGAGGAGCACATCTTTGCCTTCTGAGTGAATGGCTGAGAAATAACCAGAGCTGCTTTTCCCAGTGTGTTTGTTGCTGGGTCATTCTTGTTTCTTGCCATCTCTCCTTCATCTCCTCCCCAGTAAATTCAGTGTCAGCTCAAAAGCTGAAGGAGTCCACAGTTGTAACACATATTCCTCGCCTGTTTCTCCCTGCTGGGAGGCCTTTCTCTGGGTGGTCCAACGGGCTCATACTCCCTTACACAACCAGCCCCAGAAACTCAGCCAGCTCTGTTTTCCCAAAGATGTTACTGGTCCCAAATTCTCCTTGGCATCTGTGCTTCAGCTTAGCCCACTCAGGATAAATGGGGTGGGGATGCAAAGGGAATCAGAAGTGATGCAGAGAGACGTGGTTTTTGACCATGATGAGTTTCTTGGAAAGCATCAGTGGCCCTGGACACAAAGCTGAGTTGGGGTCTGGGACCATCATTTTGTGTGGGGAGATCCCTCACCCTGGGCAGGGACCTTCTTTGTGAGGTTTGGGTTGATTGCACTCAAGTGAAATCGTTTTTGGCTGCAGAAAGCAGGAGGAAGCAGCAATTGTTTATGAAGGCTGATGACCAGTCTGGCCACAAGTGGCCGAGCTCTCTCGAGCCCTTGGAGCAGCTGTGCTTGAGACAGCAGACTGCTCAAGATCTCCCCATGAACATACCACGAGATACCATTTCCTTGTCAATGACCTTTTGTGCTGGAATTGGACCAAAATGTCCTCTGTTGAGGGGACCATTCCCCTGAGCTGTCCTCATCAGAGACAACACATCCTTACAGCCAGTGACTGCTGTGGCTTGAGAAGGCCCCTTTGCAACCTGGCCAAATATTCCTGTGTTACAGTCACATCCTCAGCATCAGCAGGGCCAGCAGGAGTTTTTCTTCAGATAGTTTTTTCCCTAGATGCGGAGAAAGAGGTGACCTTGGAGTCTCAATTTATCCTCCTGAGAGCTTCAGGCTCACAGACTCTGGATATGGGCTGGTATCTTCTTTGCCCACACTAGTCCTGCTGGGTGCCATGGAGAAGTGAGAAGCAGAACTTTGTTTTGTGGCCATCTCTAGCAGTTATCACATCTCCTGGCATGGAAAGTAGGTTGGCAGTTCTCCCGGGGTTCACTGAGCCCCTGCCAGTGTGCCATGTGAATGGGAAACCAAAACAAACCCTAAAACCCCTGTAAGAAGAGCTTGCTGTAGGAAGATCGACTTCTGCAACCCAGGGCTACCTTCGAGGAACACAGCGAAAGCCAGCCAAAGACACCATCTGTTTGTAGTGGAATGTGTAAATTTACGTCTATTTCTGAATTCCTGCATTATGAAGCTGGAAATGTCTCAGCTGCAGTGTGCACAGGACATGGAACAGCATGGAGATCCACTCGGTGTTTGATCCCAGGACACGTGGAGAGCCTGCCCATGCTGAAACCAAACAAGGCGAGGCCGTGGCAGGCAGCAGGAACCATTGCAAAACTTCTGCGTCTCCCGGAGCCTTTTCAAAGCTCTTCCAAAGAATTCACCAGGCTTTGCCATGGAAGAGTAACAGCTACTTGATGAGCCAGTTTCCCACATTGTGTATCCAGTGCCTTTTCCCCAAAAATAGCTGGATTTCTGCTTGTGAATCATTCAGATTTGCATCAGTTAGAAGCCTGACTGAAGAGTTCTGATTTTTGTTTCTTCTGTTATCTTCCAGTGGTTCACTTCACACCTCTTTTCTTTTTCACAATGCCTGTTCCTCACACCAGAAGGGTGACTTTTTCATCTCCAGCCTTCTTCAAATATTTTGTAGGAATGCCTGAATGTCTGGACAGACAGGTCATCCACCACAGAAGGCCAGCAGCCCCAATGGCACAGCAGACAGAAGCTTTGCAAATTGTTCTGGGTACCCAGAGGTGGATCCCACCTACTGACCATGGGCTGGAACCCCCTGATTTGGAGACCAGCACTTCAGGTTGACACGGTCTATTCAAGGTTAATTGATTTATTAAATGCCAGCCTCTGGGAGATACCAGCCTCTGGCATTGGTGTGTATCAGCACAGTGTACATACAGTGGTCATTCCAAAGGGCAGAAATGCCTCTGGGACTTTTTCTAGTCCAGAAGGGCCCAAATTCTTGTTGAATTTTCAGCTCCTGTACAACAAACAGCAATAAAGGCATGAAAGAAAGGAAGCTGCCACCAGAGTGTGGAGCATTTCCATGGACTGTTCCAGAACTGTTGAATACCATTGGCACAGAATGATTATGGTGGGGTTTGCAAGAGTGAATATCCTTAGACTTTGGTGGCCAAGGTGAACATGTGCTCAGCCATGTCAGCCTATTAGTGAAGTCATGTATTAGGCAGCTCTGTCTTTCTAATGTAACTTCCCTGCTCATTTGTCTCACAAAACCATTGCACCCTCCCCTCCATTAAAGTTGCATGGAGCCTTCAGCTCTGTCAATGGTGTAATTTGCATTTTCCTTGGCTTGTGAGCCTCAGGGCTTTGTCTTGTGTTATATAGGATATGCTATACAACAATTAGCCTGGAACCAAGACAACATGCGTTTACATGATAATGAGCTATTTTCTTCTTCAAAGCCTGACTCGTGTTGAAAGGATTATATTCCAGTCATCTTCCAGTCATTTAGCATGGTTCTTGCCTGTATTTTTCAGGAGGTTTTGGCCAGCCACACCACTTTGGGATGGCAGGAATATGGCTGCTATCACAGTTTGCTACCAGTCCTAAGCTGGCATGGCTGACTGCAAATAATATGGGACAGGTGAAGAATCAATTGGCTCCTTCAATTATCATTCTATGGTTGCCTGTCATTAGGGTTGTTAACTGATACCAATTTTCTTTTTTAAAAAGAATGGATTTTATCATTTTAATGCATTAACTGGATTCTGTGAAATACTTTCAGCAGTCTTAGTGTATTCTTGCTGTTTCCTTATTTCACAAGGTTTGGGCTCATTCCTATTTATTAATGCTGCCCCTTGGATAATTAGAGCTCTCCTCCTCTGTGATCGTTCTGATCATATTATAATTTCCTTTAATCTTCATATGAGATTTCCTTAGTTTCAGGATCCAGAATGAATTTGAGTATTATTGATCAAAATAATGTGCCACATCTTAAAAGAGCCCTTACTACATGGTGTATATTCTTGCAGCTCATTACAGCAGAATCACTTTGAAATGCAGTCTTGTCCTCTTCCCTGTAATGGGAAGAAATGATATAGTCTTGATGATACTATTGTTCCCCCCTTTCAGTGTAGGATTAGCATCAATCAGCTGGACAGCGTGATTGATTTTCTAATTAATAAGGCATTTGTATCATCTTGCATAACCACACAAAGCTTAATGGGTTGCCTACTGTATCTGAAAACTGATTTTGTGTGTGTGAATTTACTCCTGCACTTGGAAGCTTTCTAAGCAGTGGCAAGGCTAGGTGGAGAATCCTTTATGTAGAGCTTTCCAGTGTAGCAAAGGATTTAAAGGATGTTTCACTAATCACCACATACAGATTTCAAAGCTTATTTTGAATAAAAATTTTTGTTCCAAGGCTCAAAAACAATCAAGAGGTATGGGAAGAGGAGAATTAATGCCCTTCAAGGTGAGCTCAAAATACAGTTGGTGCAGCACTGCTCCCCAGGGGGGCTGCCCTGCCCGGCTCAGCATTGCTTTTTAGCACAGTTTGATTTATCCTAAAAAAGTCCTGTGACTATCAAAATGGCCCACCAACTTTACCCTGAGCTCTGTGAGCTCCCCAGGGAACCGTGTGACACCCTGTCTGCACGTGGTGGCAGCTGTGACCACAAAGGGATGCTTGAGCTTAGAGAATTCCGAGCCCTCACAGCTCTCCTAAGCATCCAAAACAGCAGCCAGAAAAGGGAAAGTCCAGTCAGGAACCTTAACTCTGCCCCGTGCCAGTTAAACCTGAGTCCAGCTGCCACAGACATGAGACTGGAGGGTCAGAATGTGACCAGGCAGTGCTGAGGAACTGGGGCATGTCCTTGGTGAATAAATAAGCAGAAAAGCAGGGGAGAACTGTCCCACTTCAAGTAGCTATTCTGGGTTACGGCAGCTAATTGCTGTGACAGCATAAATGATTTAGGGTGTGAGGAGCTCCCACCTCACCCTGCATTTGAAGAGGTGTTTGCAGCCAGAGGCACGGCTGCATCTGCAGCAATGCACCTGGAGCATGCTGCATGCTGGATTTGATTTCCCTGGGAAGATGGGGATGAGCCATCAGGCAAAAGCTGAGCAGAGAGGGTGTCCTGTGGGACCTGGCTGCAAGAAAAACACTGGCTTGAGAAATTCTCATCTCATGCACCAGTTTCTTGCACATGTGACCTCCCTGCGCTACCAATCCCAGGGGAGCAAAGGTGGAATCTGCGAGAAGAGCTGGCATCTCCTTCTGTTCGACTTTGATCTGGCTGCACTGAGAAAATAGTTTAATTCCCATTTTGCATCGTCGTGCCTTTCAACAAAGGAGAGAAACTGTGGGCTCTGCTCCTGGTGTGAATCTCCCCTCGGCTGCACAGTCCCCAGGAGCAAAAAGATGAAACAAAAGCTAAATCTTGCAGGCAACCCAAACTAAACGAGGTCAAAGATGTACCATGATTTTAATCTTCCTTGTAAATTAAATGCAGTGCAGATGGGAGCATGGTGAAGCTTCTTCACAGTCTCCTGCCCTGGCCTACACTTTCCCAGCCCCCTTGCACTAAATTATAAATCCGATGGCAAAAGCTATACATCACCGTGGATTTTGGCCCCTAGCCTTAACATACTGTCTAGAGAATGAACAAGCTTCACAGTGTTAAAATAAATAGACTCACATGCAAGCCTGGGATGATTTAAACCAGCTCTCAGTGCAAGAATCAGCGGCCACCCATGTGGTAGTTACAGCATCTGGGACAAACAGTCGGGCATGGCAGCTCATGGGGTAGGGGTGGGATTGAGGGGTCACACCACTCACAGCTGCCAGGAAAATGGGAGTGTAAAGCTTTGGGGGGGAAAAGACAGTGGGAATAACCCGCTGTGTGAGCTGTGCAGGTTGCTACCACCATGCATGGGGCTGCGGGATTCCTGGCATGGTCCAACTGATGCACTTAATTCCTTGAATAGAATCACAGAATGTCCTGAGTTGGAAGGAACACACAAGGATCATCAAGTCCAGCTCCTGATCTGGCCAAAATGGTGATACTGGTTTAAAAGGAGGTGCTACTTCCATTAAATTAAGGATACCCCAACCTGGCTTTGAACTGCACTAATCTGAAGCGATTTACTACATGCACCGTGATGGCATTTCATTCTCTGTTGGGATATGATGACATTTGTACATTTGGAGCTACACATCAGAGCACCCCTGGCATTTCAGGCCAGTTTTGGCTCCCAGAGGACAGACTGGTTTGCTTCTAAGGAGAAGCCCAGTCTGCACCAGCATCTCCACATGCCTCAGAGCTGCAGCTGAGGACACGCACTCTCAAAGCCTTTTGCAAAGCAATATCCCAATTCACAGGATATAGAAAGTTATGTGATTACCTAGGATGAAAAAAGAACCAAAAAATGGTTGCTGGAGAACTCTGAGGGTAATAAGGCAGTACAGACTGAGTTCATGCAGCAATACCCCAGGGCAGGGGGACTTCCACAGGGATGCTGTTGGTCAGCTGAGACTGTGCAATCACTTTAAACCCCCAAAGATGAGGTTTACACTAAAATATTTCAGCCCTCCTTGATGAGATTAGAAAAGCACGCTGTCAGAATGACTCAGCTGATGTGTAATAAGGGAGGAGATGGAGTGTGTGAGCTTTTGCCTTGTACCTCCATCATGAGAGACTGGTACAACCATAGGCTGTGGGGACCTTTTCTGTCCTGGTGCCCCAGCTGAGCAGGGTGAATTTGGGGGCTGGAAGTGCTGCATTTGGCTGCAGGCAGATGCCTCCCTGATAGAGCATTGAAAAGTGCTTGGTGCAGGACTTCCTGCCCTTGTTCAGATGCTGCAGGAGGATTTCCAGCTCATGAATTAACCTTGGAGGTTTTCCCAGGCTCTGCCGAGGCTGCTGCTGGAGGCAGTCAGGTGCAGGCACGTGCAACCCTGACACAGCTCAGCTTCGAGATGAGCAAAACCCGTCACCTGGGCAGGCTCCTGCCTCCTTGGCTTTCCCTTCACCTCCCAGCCTCCTGACACACTCACATTTTTCATATCATGTATCACAAAACACACACGTCCATCTTGGAATGCTCGGATTGCTGCTGTAATCTTTGATTGGAACGTGGGATGCTGGAACACCAGGTTGTGGAGAAAGTAATTTACTGGATTCTCATTTAGATTTCATATTTGTCCTGTGTTTTATTCCTTTGGGGAATTTGTCATCCCTAATTAATCTTGGATCCTATAATATCTTGTGTAACCACCTTATCGATTGTTCTAAATGTGCGATCATTTATTGTTTTGCTTACTCCATTGGCTAAATGGCATTTTATTTTTTGAGACCAACTCCTCCTTTGCTCATCAGTTCAAAATCACTGGAGTTTTTCCATGAATTCACATACTACATCTTGTTAATAAAAGGGGATAAATCCATCTTCTGTAAATTTATTTCATTTGGTTTCCCCAGAATGGAGAAGGAGATGAAATATTATCTAGGCTTTCCTAAGCAAGGCCATCTGTATGTTTTGGTTGAGTGGTGAGAAGTGACAGTGAGCACATTTCTGCTGCAAACTCAGCCTGTCCAGCCAGCAGAGTCAGGGCATGGGAGATGTCACACTGCGCACTCAAAGGGGGACAGGAGCATCCCCTGGTAACAGAGACTGTTCTGACCATTTCAGAAAACCTGAGGAAATACCTGCTGGAAAGCAAATATCTCTGGTCCTCCCCATGAAGGCAGTTATGTCATTTGGACACCCAAGTTGTTTAGTGCTGCATATACTCAGTCTCTCAATTTCAAATATTTCACCTATAAATATTTCATATTCCAAATATTTCAAGTAAAAATCACTCCACAAATCAGTTGCACCATAACATTTATTATTTCATTTTTCCCTAGGAATGTTTTCTCTGTACTGACTTGAGCAAGGTCCCTGGTGGATGGCAGCTCCACAGTGGCAGCCGCAGTGCTGTCAGAGCCAGAGCACTTTGCTGAAGTTACAGTCTATGATACCTAACTCAAGCAGAGAGAGGATGAGAAGTGAAATGTTTTCATCCCAATAACTGAAAACAATCTCACTTCTTATCTATAAAAACACTCATCAAATTTCCCCCTACCCTCTCTGTTGTGTTACACAGCCCATGCTATATTCAAGCTTTCGGCAGTGCAGATGTAGAGCATTTTATGACTGTCCATAATCTATCCAGGAATAAATCCCTGCTGGACTCCAGCACTTTGTGGCTGTGTTGTGTCTGGGATTGCCCCGTATCACTGATGATTTTGGTGGTGTTACAGAGGTCTCTGATACCAATGACCACCCTCTTCCCAGCTCTTCCTCATCCTTAGGGATGCCCTTGCCTTTGTGATGAAATCTACCCATAATATCTCTGACAACAAATGCTTTGGGAAAGTGACCGCACTTTGTAGTTGTGGCAGGGTGTTCACACATGGAGACCTGGTCCCAAATCCATTGCAGCAGTGGGGTTATTCCCACCAGCCTCTGCTGGCTGTAGGTCAGGATGCTTTCTGATCTAGAGAAAGTCTTTGCCTAGAAGGAGATATTGGCTTTAGCTGTCTCCTTCTGTCTTTCAGGAAAAAAAAAATCCCATTTTTAAAGGTGAAATTACTTAACTCACTTTGTGTCAGACATCAAGAAATGCTGCATCTGTTTTTTTCTTGTGCATTGCTGCAGAAATGACAGATTATCCAGGGTTAGGCAAACCCCATCCCCCAGCTGGAGAGCAGAAGGGCATTCCCATCGTTGCTGGAAGAATTAAGGATGGAAGTGTCTGAACAGCTGCCTGCTTAAAACCTCTGGCTCAAGCAGAGATCAGGGCAAATATTTCTCATTTCTTGCAGAAATTATAAAAAGAAATACAAATCCAAAAACATTTTGTTAAAGGCCAACTCAAAGCATAATATTTAGATACTTTTGTAATTATTGTTACTAACTAATTTTAATTGAATGCTGGTACATCCAGTCTCAGAGGACCTCCTGCTACAGCAGCTGAGAAGTCGGGGGCAGAGGTACCCCCAGCCCTGCTTGCCCTCTGCTCTGTGCTCGAGTACTCCCCAAAACAAGCACAAGTATTAAGATAGAGAAATGGCTTTTAGGCAGTAGTAGATAATTTGGAAAGCACTTGGGAACTCGGGAATGATTCATGCTGAACAAGGGGAGAGCGTGGCAAATTTCAGGGTGGTTATTTGACTTTTCAGTCTCAAAATGAGCGCTATTATTTTTAGCATTATTCACTGATGTCATTGTAGCAGCTGCTTGAAAGCCATTGGGGTTTCAAATGACCTGAAAAAAATGGGAATATATTCAGGTGTGTAGCAAACCAAGGGCTGGGAGTGCATGGCTTGGTCAATGTAGGAGAATCCTCTGGCACAGCACAGATGGGAACTTTTCAGCTGCTATTTGGGAGGAAAGCCTGAGCTTGCAGGGAGATGCAGTGAGACTCAGGCTCTTGTTTTCAGTCACAGAGAGATGTGGCTCACCAGCCATATGTGGCAACACCCAGGGGAACAGAAGTGCAGAGGGGAGAGCTGCAGGATAAACACCTCCAGGGTCCTTCTCTATTGGATGGCCTCCTCCTCTCACCCCTGAAATATTTCAGGGGAAGGTTTATCTTTAATTGCAGAACGTTGTGCGGAGTCTCTGTATTATTAAAATTACTCCTGATTTTCTAGGGGTATTCTGTTAATTAGTAGATTTCTCCTCCCAACTAGGCTGTAAATGGAAAGAATACATACTAAACCGATTGCCCTACTTATGCAGCTACTCGGAGGAATGCTAAGATGGATTAACATGCATAGCAGAAGGCTTATGACCCTGGGAGACAGAAGAACCTGGAATAACCTTAATATCCTGTCAACTTGCATTACTGAACCTCAGTGAACAAGAAGAGCCTATTTAGCAGTGTGTCTTGGAGGAAAAATTCATATCTTTTATCTGCCTTATTCCTCCCTCTTTTCAAATGGAAGTGCTTTTTTTTATCTCTCCTGAATTTATTTTTATGAGGCGTAATAAAGCTGTGTCACCCCCCCACATGTCCCCATCCTAAATAACATCCCCACTGCATGGAATGGCTCAGCTCTTGAGAGGTGCCTTTGTCATGCTGTTGTGTGGTGAAAACCATCTGCACTCAGCTGGGCAGAGGATGCTGAGCTGACCCAACCCGCTGCTGTCCACACGTGACATCAGCAATGTCACCTCTCTGCTCCTTCATGCTCCGTGTGAGTCACCCCAGTGCCTGTGCTGGGCAGAAGGAAGGCGAGCTGCCTTAAAATTGTATAAATCTCCTCTTCCAAGTATGTTGTTGTCCTCCATGAATTGCCATTTTGGATTTCAGATCTGCCCCAAGCTGAGCCCTGTCACCCAAATCCCACGTATTTTTCCGCTCTAAATCATCCCAGTCTGGGTATCTGGTTCTTCTGAAGGTTTGATCCTACTGGAAAGATGGTAACCATCCAACCCCTCTTAGGGCCCAGCTCAGCCCTCCCAAGCCCCAGCCATCACACAAATAACCATTAAGGGTAGGAATATTCTCCATGGAATGTCCATCCCCCCAGCCCTCTGTTAATACATTTAACACCTGTGGAGATCACTGGAGCCCATGGAGATAAACACACCCCTTTGTGCTGAAGTGACAGCTTAAAAGTCCCGTAATGCTGGGGACAACCCAGCCCTGGACTCCCCTCTCCAGTCCCAGAACCATAACAGAAGGGGTTCCTGTACTGGAGGGGTACATTTTAATGAGAGTGCTCCCATGGCAGGCAGAATCTTCATCAGCATTAATTATTCCTCCTTCCCTCACCTTTCCACTTGGGGTTTAGCTCAGCGTTGATAAAAGAGGGGTTATTTCTTTAATAGAAAAAAAACGTATTCAGAAATGCATCTCACAATTACAGAGTTCACTCTAATTAGGACTGAAAAACACACATGCAATTGCCTTATGTGTCTGCTCCTGAGATTCCCTTTCGGTGTTAAATATGTGTGGAGCACCTTCCCTGGTAAATGACATTTTTCTTACAGTTCACAGGGAGCAAAAAGTACCTTAAAGAGACAGAAACACAGAGGAGAGAGTCCTGTGCTGCCGTCCCTCAGGAAGGTCTGTTTCCCCCCAGCCCTGCTGCAAGGAGAATTCCGGAGATCTGGGAGCAGAAAGTAGCCCCGGGGTTTGGGACAACTCCTCATGTCCATGGGGGGATAAAAATGTGCTGAGCACAGAAATAGGTCAGGGCTGCAGCAATGCATCCTCCAGTCACTTTGCCTGCCTCTCTTCAACGGAGGAAACACCAGAAGCTGCGTTTCTACTCAAAGTGAGAGCCTTTGGGCTCAAAATCCCTCACAGCAAATGCATAAGGAGGGAAAGCAACAAATGCAGGTATTTCTTCTCTATGAAAGAAATTACAGAATATAGTGAGGAAAAAACCTCATCTGGGACGCATATGGTATTTACTCCAGCTACGTTTTTCAAAAGCAGCAACTGAACCCCCTGCCTGCAGAAGGAAATAATTCAGTTCTCATTAAGGGAAATAGTAAAACTCTCATTTAACAGGATAACTGTTCCTACCCCAGCCATTGCTCTCTGTCTGTGGGTGCAGTGATCCCTGCTCGGGATCCCACTCCATGCAGTGTCTGGTGCCAAGGGGATCACGGTCCAGCCTTGCCACTTTCCCAACAGATCCTTCCCCAATGGAAAAATGCACCCACGTGTACCAACAACACGTACAAGCGCTGCAGAGGATGTGGCATTTTTTTAATAAAAAGATGCATTTGGAGCTGCAGGGTGTGCATGTTCCATGTGAATGGACTGGGCATTCACCGCCCCATCATGACCATAGCAGCGATGTGTGAAGAAGGGGTGGGGGGCATGGATCCAGGAAAACTGTTCCAGCACTTGTCCCACAGTGGCAGGAGAGGGGGCCCGTGTGGGAAGGGGCAGAAGAAAGATCAGAGCCCAGCTAAAATGTCAGCCAGGCTCTGTCAACCTTGCGTCCTCCCACAGAGAGGACGCGATAACCTTCTTTACATCATAACCTGTCAAAAATATAAACATAATGTATCAGCCTGGATGTGGCAACTAAAGCCAGGGAGAAAAATGTCTCTGGGACACAGCCAGACGCCGGGGAGTGCCTGGCTGCAGTGCCTGAGTCATGCTTGCACATTGCAGCACACATATTTCATTTGAGTCCAGTTAGGTTTTGTGTTTATTTTGTCTCACATCGCCCAGATGGGGGGATGGCATTGCCAGGACGGAGCTGTGGCATTGCCAAGTGTGTTCCCATGGTCTGGCAAGCTGGCCTGGCACTGAGGGGTGAGCGGTGGCACAGCTTGCACCATCCTGGGTCAAAAGCTGCCTGCAGCAGGGTCGTACATTTATGCTTGAGGGTCCAGAAAACTGACACAGCAGAGAGAAATAATAATAGAAAAATTATAATGAACAAGGAGGATGCAGAACCCCAAGTATGATATTGTCAAATTGCTTGGGAAATTGCCCAGGAGACAGAGGAAGATGGAAAAAGATGGAGAAAGTTCTCTTGACTTAGGTTGGTTAGAAAGGAGATGAAGAACTCAGCTGTTGATTCATTAAGGTTTCATCAACACCTCTCATTAATTTTGCAAAAAAAAAAAAAAAAAAAAACCCCCCCTTTTTTTTTTTTATGCGAATTTATGAGAATTCCCCCTAAGATCATCATTTTCTGGGTTATTCTCATTTCCATTGCAGCTCCAACCAGCAGAACTGTTGCTCTGTACCCTTACCATTGAGGGACATGGGGAGTCCACTTATGGTCCTGTAAAATTGCTGGGAAAATTGGGAATGGCAAAGAGACCCTTATATGACTTTTTTGGGATTTTTTTAGGTAGCTGTTTGGCAAGAAATGGCTGTGCACACTTGGAAGCAGAAACACAAATGCTGCTGGGAGACAAAGGCAAGGAGGGAAAGCAAAAGGCTGAGATGAGGGTGAAGCAGCAGAGACAGCCCCATCCTGGCATGCCAGTAGGCAACTAAATAATTGAAATAGTGTTTGCTGTCAAGCCTCCATGTTTTCATAGCGTCCCTTATGAAAAACACTGCACATTATGGTGCTATAAATCCTTATTATCTACGTCTTCACAACCAGAAGCTTCCCATTACCCAAAAGAAGGGTGAATCCCATGAGTCACATTAATGGCGTTGAAAACTCCTTCTGTTATCTTAAACCTTGATTAATCAACCTTATTTAGTACATGATAGTGGAATAATTGAAGCTGTCCCTGTATTTTTAAAGAAGTGCAATAAGTACTTTAGCATCTGCGGCTCCATTTTCTTATTACGCAGATATTGATGCTTCCTGGAAAGCACTGTGAAATCCTTCGCCTGGGGACGATTCCTCTGATCTATATTTTCAGGCCATGTTCGCTGGGGGTTCCTGTTTGTGGCATTTTTAGCAGGAGAGCAGGATTGCTGCCTCTCGCAAACCCATCTGTTCCCGCTGCTCATTCACAACCTGGAGCCACAGTCTCCTGTCATCTCCCTGTCACTCCGGAAAATAATAACTGTGGGAGGACAATATAATGGATTGTTCACCGGCGTATTCCTAGATATTAAAAGTACAATTTGGGGGTTGGTTCCAGAAAAACGGCAAATTGTTTTTTATGAGTTTAACATAATTATGAGCAAATTAGGCCTGATCCTCATCTCACTTGGGTCTACATTCACTCACAGCCCATGGAGTTGGCTGATATTTTTGGAATGTGAAGTCTCCTGTGACATTTTTTACAGCAGAGGTAATTTGGAGAGAAAAGTTCTGTAATTTTTCTGGGCTTTTTTTCTTATTTCAGTAAACACATGCAAAAAAAAAAAAAAATCTTGCAAGCCTTTTCCATAAAGAGAACAACATTTTGTGTTTCCTTGAGAGCATATTGTCAGGCAACAGAGAAACACAACAGAGGCATTTTGGGCTGAGAGAGTTGTTGCCCAGATAATTTTATGTCCTCTAGAAGCTGCCTTTGTCCCTCTGTATCGTCAGGGTCCATCAAATTCTGCTGCTCCTTCTGACTGCCAAGGGAAGCTGTGAAAAAATTTTTGCCAATGATGCTTTGCATGTTTAAAAAAAAAAAAAAAAAGGGAATTTCAGCAATTATTATTTAGGCTTTATTAAAAATAGGCTTTGGATAAAATACTTAGAGAAGACCTAAGCTCCAATACTATAAGCCAGATGGAAAGCATCCTCTTTCTTTCCCACTGCTTTTTTTCTCTATTGTGAAAAATCAAGATGAACAAATTTCCCCTTTATTTCTCAGACAGTATTTGCTCTTTGACAAAGGTATAAGAGATAACAGGAAGGTAAAAAGTCCTTTTCAAAATTGCTCAGGCTTTTCCCAATGTTTTATGGTTTCCAATTAACATCATTGGCCAGTGTCCTTTGAGGCCTGAGGAAATGCATTGACAGCACCAATGATCTTCATGACTGATGGACTTCTTGGCAGATGCTTTTAAGCACCAAAACCTGGCTATTCTGGACCCAAACATGTGCAAACTGAGTGGTTCCCATGAGCTGACACAGCTGTAACCAGGGCTCAACATTCCAATGTTGAGTCCTAGTTTAGGAGCATCTCCAGCACATCAGAGCCTAATGCAGGGAAAGAAAAGCCTTTTCTGGCAATGGCACCTCCCCTTTTCTTGCTATTTTTATTCTCTCTTAGCATTAAAAAGAAAAATGTTTTCAAAATTTCCCATTGTTTTCCAGCGCACTCAGGAGCCCACGTTGCCTGGGGCACATATCCTGTTTCTGGGCTCACACAAACCATCGGTGCAGCTACAGCCCAGGCAGGTTGGGGGCAGTGGGACAAGGACTGAGTCCCAGGTGAGGGTGGATGTGGCTCCCTGGATGTGCTCAGGCCATTCAGCTGTTGTTTTAGTGGTGGTGATTTATGCCCTGAGGATCATCTCCACCTGCTGAGTTATTTATGACTGATTTTTCTGGGAAAAAAAGTACTTCAGCCCCTAATGGGTGCATTGCTTTTGCCTAAGCATGTGGGCACTGGGGACAGAAAACAACCAGGGGAATACACCAGCCATTTACTGTGTCTCAGGACTTCAGGCTGAGGACAAAAAAAACCCTGCATCACCAGAGCTCACTGCTAAATGATAACTTAAGCCAATTATACGTGCCTCATTCATCTTTTAGATAAGAAGCAAAGAGAAATAGCTTTTCTATTTCCATAATCATGCCACTAACTAGACAAAACGTGATAGTCCATAATGAGCTAGGAAGAGAATTAAATGGAGAACAGGGTCTTTTGATGACTTGCCAGTTTTCTCTAACATCATTCATGCAGGTTATTGACACAGGACCAATTTTTCATCCTAGGTTTAACAGGACTCCCATTATTACAGTTGAAAAATGGCAGGAAAAAATGTTTGCAGGCACATTTTGGTGCCTTAATTTAAGATTTCCTCAGATTTACAAGTCCTTAATTGTACGTACAAGCCAGGTGCCCAGGAAATAATGTCGTGTGCAAACAGCTGCAAATACTATTTCTGTGTGATTGGAAGCTGGTCTCCAACTCTGGCCCTCAATAACCACAAAGTGGATTTTCCTCCTCATGAAAACCTCACCCTTATTGGCCAGCAATGAACTGGAAATAAATTTCTGAGATGCCAGTTCCAGGTGAGAATTTGAGATGGTTTTACAAAGTGTCTGGGAACAGAATGCCAAAAATTTTGGGAGGAGATTTGTGGAGGAAAATACAGCTTAGTCTGAGTTCTCTAAAGCTTTGGGGAAAAGATTAAAAATACTGTGAGTCCTGGAGTGATTTGAACTCCTGTGTTTTCAGCTCTGCAAGGAAGAGCATGCACCTTTGCAACCTCAAAAAGTCTGTCTTTTGTGTTTTCTTTCCCCCAGCTCTTCCCTCTGAGCCCAGACATGCCTTCAGCCCTGGCAGAACAGCTGAGGAGATCTTCAGCCACATTGCCAATAAAATGGAAATTTTATTTCTCTCCCAGGACACCAAAATTTTTTCCAATAAAACGCTGATTTCATTCTAGAAAGATTTCTCCAGCTTTCACATTCATGAAAAAAAAATACTTGCAAGCATTAGGGAAGAACCCCACATTTACTATTTCCATTAAACTTCCCACAGTTCTTTAAAGGACCCTTTTTCTCTGGATGCTGAAGTGCCCCCATTGGGTCCCACAGGGGTGGACACATCTGTGGCCATCGGGTCCCACGGTGTGAGTGACCAGAGTGCTGACGGTCTCCATGCCACCCTGGGCACTGGGGTTTCTGACAGAGCCACTGTGGTGCTCCACCCCAAAAATGCATCACCCCAGCAGCCCCCTGCCAGGGAATGTGATGGAATCCTCAGATTTTTCTTCATTCTTTTCTTTTTTTCCATTTCTCAGCTCACTCAATTTGAGGTTGGGAGGCACGATGTGGTAAATATGACAGCAACGTGGCACTTTTTTTAAAGTCTTTTCCTGGTCATTGCTTATTGATTGCCTTACAGAAAACTCCACTGGGACTGAAAGGAGGACAGAAATTCTTTCTGAAAAGCATTAATCCCTCTTTTTTAAGGAGATTGAGTTAGATTTTTCAGCTTTTTCAAAGTAGGAGCTGCAGAGGTGGAGTTTTCTTCAGCTCAGACATCTCAGCTAGAGCCATTAAGAGATGGACAGAGGGAAAAACCTTTACAGATTTTATTTTTTTCACTGACAGTTCCCAGAGGGTCCCTCTGCTTTCCCCAGCACCGAAGCTCTCATTGCTGAGGTGGGGGGAGGGGGGGGTAGGTTGTATATGAATTAAACTTTGAGGGCTTGTGCCCATCAGAGACAAGCAGGTCAGCATCAATTTGCAGTTTGTACAAATTAATACTACATCGTGAGAAAATTCAATACAGCAACTTTTGTGTAAAACCACCCCAGGGTGCTTTGCAAATAGAACACACTGAAATGCCGTGTGCAAGGTCTGCTCTCCTGCAAGTGATAAATATTAAGACCCTAAACAGAAGGGATATTTATGCTTAAACCTGCAAACATTTATTGATTTTTATTCCATCCTGACCGTGGTTGAAACCCAGATTGAAAGCACAGCCCCATCACCAGCGGGGTGTCCCTCAGCCTGGGGGATGCCCCTTGCTTGGACACACACGATGTGGGTGCTTTAAAGCACTGGCAGGAGTGTGAGCACCTTGTGGAGGAATCTGGGTTTTAAAGGACACACACTGCTGTGTAAAACTTCCCAAAATATCTGCTGTGAGAGTGGTGAGGCCCTGGCACAGGCTGCCCACAGAAGCTGTGGTTGCCCAATCCCTGGAGATGTTCAGGACAAGGCTGGATGGAGCTCTGAGCACCCTGGGATTGTGGAAAGTGTCCCTGCCTATGGCAGGGGGTGGAACTAATGATCTACAGCCCAAAACATTCTAAGATCCTATGAAAATAATTTTTAAGCACCACGATGTTGGAGGGGAGAAGAGTTGCCCACAGGGCTGTTTGCACAGGTGGCCTCCACGCTGCTGGGGCTGGGAGCTTCCTCTGGGACACCTGAACACGCTGGCCTTGAGACAGCCTCATCTAGCAGGCTATAAAAGCAAGCAAAGCAGAGCAATAAATAGACCAGAAGTGATAAGAAATGTGTAGGAGCACATAAGAAAGGAGCCTGACAAAGTTCATGGCTGGTGCAGGGTGGGTATTTCCTTCACTGGGATTACAGAAAAAACCCAGGCTCTTTGCAATGCCTTGCCGACTATTCCCATCCAAGCTTGGTCTAGAGCAGGGTTGATTTCTTTTTCCCCCTCAAAAAGCTGATCTCCACACCTTCAGTGTGGTTTTTGGGATAAAATCACTGCCATTTTGGGAGTGCAAATCAGCTCTACCTGCCATGGAGCTGGCAGAGATTTACCACCATCATTTAGCACATCTCTCATAGTTTAAAGGGGCTTGTCCTTTTCACTTCACCTTATTTACGATTTTCAAATAATAAAGCATTCAGGGAGAAATTATGGCTCTGTTGAGCCATAGATGTGTCCATGTTCAACCCCCATTAATGTACCTGAGGGCTGAAAGTTCATCAGCTTGAATTCAGGAATGAATCTGAACCAGAGCCAAGCAAATATTGGACCCAGACTAGCTTGGGTTTACACCAGCTTTACAAAAACTCCCTTGCTTTGGGACTTCAGGCAAGATGCAGCCTGTTTGTGTTCCAACCTGGGCTTCACACAACCCAGTGTTGCCCAAATGTTTATGAATTTTTAACGACAATTTAGTGAGGCTGTTTTTGCACGTGGCTGAGTCGCTGTGAAGCACTGGGGGTGTGCAGGAGGGAGCTGCAGCAGGGACACATCTTTAGGGCTTGGAGCCCCCCTGTCTGCCAGGCCAGCAACCAGCCTGGCCTTCCTGCCTGCATGGACGTGTTTGATTATTCCCAAGGGAGAGGGAGGGGGAAAAAAAAAAGGAAATAAAAGGACAGTGTGTGCTGAGCCCTGTGCTTGAAAAGAGTCTCTCAACAGTTTCCAAAAGTGCTGAGCTGGCATGTGTTTGTTTGCACATGTGGGTCTCCATGGAAAAGTTGTGTGTTGGGGGGACGACCCGGTGGCTTCATCAGGGAGAGCTCCTGCACAAGGCACTGGCACAGCCCATCCTGCCCGGGGGCTCTGGGCCATCCCTGCTCCTTCACAACCCCAGCTCCGACCACTTCATCCAGGTATTAAAGCTGTGCTCTGCTGCAGCACTCTCCTGATCGATGCAAGGGGGCTGCAGATCTCCAGAGCCCACGCATTCCATGGTGTAGGAAAAGGGATGTGACCCCGGCTGGCTGCAGAGCCCAGCTGTGGGGACAGGGATGTGCCACAGCACAGAGCTGACACACTGCCAGGAAAACTTTGTCCCCGTGGTGCATGAGAACTGTCACATGTGTGAAGGGTTCAGTTAAAGCTGGACCAGTGTGGCACTGAGAACGTGTAAGAGCTGACACAGTTTGAAACCCAGCCGTCCTTGCCCTGCTGAGGACAGCGTGGAGTTTAGCACCACGTTAATTATTGTGACTTTTAAACAGTTTTCCTCAGCTCAGACCTGCACCCTGGCTGCTCACCGGGGTTGCCATCCTGCACCTCTCCCAGTGACACAGTGCCAGTGGCACTGACCGAACTCACCCCAGTGCTGCCCAGCCACAGCCAAAAGGACACAGCCTTGCTCCCGTGTACACCCTGCAGGGGAGGTTTAGGAAGCCAGAGGTTGTTATTGGTTCCACTAATTGTTTTTTCCAGCAGACACTGGACTCCCATGGACCCCCTCTTCAGTACTCACATCAATGCTTTTAGAGGGCTGGACTGATCCTGACTGCCTCTCACTGACAAACATTCCGTTTCCCCTTTTGCCATGGACAATGTCATGCCCTATGTGTGCTTATTCCCATTGCTGGAAACTCATTTTCTTAGGTATGGTGTATCTGTCAAAAAAAAAGAAAAAACAAAACAATGTGACAGGTTAAAAAGTGGATGGACTCATGTTATTACTCACACAAAGGTGAGCAGGAGCTGGTGCCCGAATCTGCAAACAACACACAGTCCTAAATATCCTAATGTATTTTAGAGTGGTCATTTCTAATTAGCACTTGAATCCAACACCCTACTTAGCCTAATTAGAGACATAACAAAAAGCTGTTTGAGCTCACATGCAATTTGTATATGCAGATCTCTAGCATCCAGCACTGCCCTGATCCAAAGACCAACAGCAAGCAAAGCCTCTCAGCATCCAGCACAGATGAAAACTGGTCCCAGCATGGCTCTAAACTAGTCCCGTGAAGCCAATGTGTTGAAAATCTGCACCATTAACTCCATTAAAATGCTTTAAATGTAAATCTGAAAGGTTTTGATGAGAGTTATGTTACTGGGGGAAAAGACGGCAAACCCACGGTTTAGGAGACACTATTTATTTTTTGCATCTCTGATCCAGAAGATTTTACAGTCTAATTTAAATCAGGAAACAGAAGGAAGATAGATGAGGAGGAGGAATAGCAGGGGAGAATCATAAAATGGTTTGGGCTGGAAAGGTTGTTTAAAGGCCATCTAGTCCCACCCTCTGCGATGAGCAGGGACATCTTCCATTAGCCCAGTTTGCTCAGATCCCTGTCCAGGCTGACCTTGAGTGTTTCCAGGGATGGGTCACCCACGACCTCTCTGGGCAACCTGTGTCAGTGTTTCACCATTTTTATTGTAAAAATCTTCTTCCTGACTTTTTTTAGGGTAAAACCATCCCCCCTCACGCCGTCACAGTGTGCCCTGCTGGAAAGTCTGTCCCCATCTTTCGTACACCCTCCGAGCAGAACCCAGTGCACAGGGGGCACCAGGAGGGTTAAAGGCACCATGTGGCTCTGCAGATCTGCCACGCCAGACAAAACAGGCGTCACCCCCAAACCTTGCTGGTTTTGAGGGAACACACCCCTGCACATCCACGAGGCACGAAACAAACACCAGAAATCTGCTCTGCCCCGTGTGCACACGCCTTGTTTTCAGAGATGGATTTAGGCGAGCAGCGGGAGGATTTCATTGTGAATGGAGAGAAGGGGTGCTATCAGCTCCATGGAAACCCAGCCAGCTGGGATTGGCGGGCCGTATCCAGGCTCAGCAGCAGCGATGCCGCCGAAAGTACAAGCACTGTTAATATTTAACACGGAGCAGGGACGTGGTAAAACCTAGCAACCCCTTGGCAGTGGTTATGCAATTCACCATTAATAGCTCGGAGGGATCCAGCATCGTCTTAACACCTCCCCTCCCCCGTTTCTATATGTCAGGGTTTTTTCTTCCCTGTTGCTAAACCTTAAAGTGAGAGGAAACAAAGAAATCACTATTACATAATACAGACCTACAGCCAAGTCGTATTCCTGCTGTTTTGGAAACATTCGGGGGAGGGCAAGTCGAAAGCTAAGAAGAGCCATGTGATAGGATCTTTTTTTTTCCTTCTTCCTTCCATTTTCTAATTTCCCAGTTAAATACATTCACTTTCTCCAAGATCTGTTGGACCTCATCTATTACTGAGACATGAAGTCTTTGCTAGTGATAATTATTGGCGGTAATATTATAATTATATCCTGCCAATAATATAGCTCAGTTCTCTGAGTGTAACATGGAATCAGGATTTCCTTATTTCATGGGGCTGTTGTGAGAACACACACAAGCCTATAAGCTACACTGTGTATAAGAACATCCAAAGTTTGCACAAAATAATTTACAACACCTCCAAAAACCAATTGTCGCCTCCCAAGGTGTACAAGTGCACTTTTTCTCCTGCTTCACGTTTTTCCCACATGGAAGAGGGGCCTTCCATTAGCCCCTGAGCCAAACCCTTAGAAAGATCTTGCAAACAAGATAATATATGTCGTCTGGATCCTTTTGCTCTTTTCTCTTAGCTAGCTAACCACCCTAGGAAAACAAGCCATAAATCAATTGAAAGCCTAACCTACAGTCTGCCAATCTGAAAAGCAGACACTGCCCTAGGAATGCAACCACTGCTCACTAAAACAATGGGAACAAAGGAAAAAAAACCCAAACAATTCTACCTTGCACTTAGTAATTCACCAGAGCTGCAGAAACATCAGGCAGGCAGTGATCCCCACCAGCTCCATGTCACCTTAAGCCCACACTCTCCTCCTGAGCAGGGAGGTGCAGAGGGCTCTGGTTTCCAGGAGAAGATGGGTTTCAGCCTCCAGCTCAGTTGGAGAGAATTAGGGCAGCTCAGACTTCCATAAAGGGACTGATGGTTCCCAACAGAGGGCTTTTCTACTTTTCTGTTTTTCAGACTTTCAGTAGAATTGCGGCTCTTCTAGGTTTTGGTTAAGGTGTCACTGCTTGTCTTTGTTTTCAGGGGTGTTAAGGCACTCTCTATGCCTGCTTTGAGCAAGGCAAGAAAGCACAGGGGCTGGGTGGGTGTTGTGGGGTGAGCTGGATACAGCCCCTGGATCTGAAAGAAAGAAATGTCATTTTCAAACGTAACAGTGTCCTCGGTGAGGTTAATGTATCAAATCAGGACTAGTCTTCAGAACAAAAACCTGCCCAAAAGACCAGAAATTAAGAGGAATACAGAAAGAAACCTAATGAGGTTGCAAACTCAAAGTGAATTTATGAGCTCTGACCACAAAGCAGTATGGAACAGTAGCAGGACACTCCTTAACAGCTTGCAGTCCCTAATGGGTGACTAAGAGAGAAAGTTTGCTGTAAATAAATGTTAGTAGTGCTTCAGGACTTCTGCTTTTGTAACTGGGGCACTTGTAAATCAACATCAGAGCACTGCAAGCTGTGGGATACCTGTTCCCAGACCAGGCCAGTTGGAAATGAAGCCAAAACCAACAAGTTTCCCAGGCTGGGGGTTGGGAGCTGCCTGGGAGAAGCAGTGCCTGATGCTCCAGGCTGCCCTGTGGAGTCCTTTCATTATTTAGGCAGAAGAAAAAAACACTCCCTTCTCCCCTCACTTGCATTGAAACCAACCTGCCGTCAGCCAGAGAAGTGGCCTGTATTTTTAATACCTTTTTTTGCACTTCATTACTGAGGGCCTGGAGCAAACTCTGTCATCAGCGATGACATAAGGAATAGAAGCAGTTGCAGGGCAGTACAAGTGAAGGGGAAATTAAGCCATTTAACACACGGGCAGGAGACGTGTGTTTGGGTCGAGGCAGGGATTTTTTTCTAATTAAAAAACTGGAGAAAATCTCCTTGCCTCTAATGGAATAAGCACCAAGGCAACTTTATCTGGCCCACAGACTCCCCCCGCTACCACTGTCTGCTGTAAGAAAAGCAGGAGGGAGGAGTGGGCGAGTCTGATTTCTATGTAAAGATTGTACAGCCAGACCTGCCCTGGAGCTGCAAAGCAACCAGACACTGGAATCCAGCCAGTTTTGTGTCGTTTCTGCAGGGCTGGCCAAATGTGCTACTGCTATTTTGGCTTCATCTGCTTTTTCCCCTCTTCTAGCCTAATTGCTATGGCTCCCTGATTTCTACTTAATAGAAAGGGTTAAATAGTTTATTATGCTGGAATTTGATTTGCAGGAAAAAGCTTTGATGTTTTCATGTTGCCTGGGATTGGCAAAGCAATTGTGATTTCTGCTGCTATGGTTAATATTTGGAAATAACCTTTAACTGTTTGTGCAAACGGAGTTGCCCTGTCCTTTCCTGTGAATTACTGGTCTGTGAAATTAACCCTCACTGCTGCCCCGTGACACTTCACCAGGCTTTCTGCTCTGGTTTTATGATGGGGTGAGGGAAAGTTTTTACATGTCAGGTGAGGCTGCACATAAAGCAGAAGAAATGCTGTGCTGCTGGTGTGAAATTATTTCTCATTCCTCAGTCTGAGGGGACTCACAGAATTATTCAAAAATACAGGAGGAAAAGTCTTAATTCGTGAACACAGGAATGAGGCTCCTTTTCCCATCTAGGAGAAAAATGCCCTGATCACACCAGAGTGTGGAAATTCAAGTGCTTGGCTGGTTGGGCTCATTATCCCCCATGGAAGTGGTGATGCCAACCTAGGAGGAAACCATAGCGACCAGACAGTGGGTTTTTTTATTTCCATGCATTTATTGTCCTTTCCTTTGGAGACATATCAGTGCTGGATATGCAGACCAGGGGTCTCAGCTTGGTTTAGATAACACAGCATCTGTAGCACAGTGTCACATTGCCCGAGGAGCAGGGAAGACCCCTCCTGTCCACTAGGATGTGGAGACTGGATGGAAAATTCCTCCATGCTCAGATAAGGGACTTGGAAAACAACTCCTACTTTCAGCAGGATTTCAGAGGTAACATTCCCATTTCATGTCATCCTATACCACACTTTCCACCTGAAAAGGTGTCATTCTCAAAAGCAGGCACTAGAAAGATCTTTTAGGCCCTTTCAATTGTGGTGTTGGATAATACAGAGAGCTACAAGATGGAAAGGCAGAATTAGAGGTCAGTTGAAATTTTCCACAGCAGAGATGCTACAGCTCACAAACTACAACACTCACAAACTAAAACACATCTTGTTTGGAAGCAGACCAGGACCACTACCTCTTCCTCAAGTTGTCTAGCGATTTAGACCTAAATATTCATTGTAGAACAGGATGGTAATTAAACCTTTGAAGCCAGCGTGGGATTAGCTCTGGATGTTGTGTTGAAATCCAACATTGTGATAGAGAAAAGCAGAAATGAGTGGTAGGGTTGGCAAGGAAGCTGTCTGTAGCTCCACTCAGGAAGGAGTGGGGCTGGAAAAGGCACCTCTTCCATAGGCAAGACATCATGCTGTGTCATTGCAAAAGCTCATTTATATCTTTTCATTTTTTAGTATCTGGGGCTGGGAAAGGCACCTCTTCCATAGGCAAGACATCATGCTGTGTCATTGCAAAAGCTCATTTATATCTTTTCATTTTTTAGTATCTGGGGCTGGGAAAGGCACCTCTTCCATAGGCAAGACATCATGCTGTGTCATTGCAAAAGCTCATTTATATCTTCTCATTTTTCAATATCCAGTGCTGGGTGGCTTGGGAAGAACATTAGGACAGTGCAAAAGTCATCAGACAGCATCTGCCCAACTGCTGGTCATCTGTGACATTTCATTTTAATCATTCTCACTGGACCATTTTTCAGGAATTCTACAGCTTTTTGAATTGATTTGTATTTCTGGTATCCATGACATCTTGTGGCAATCACAGATGGTTTCCAAGGCATCATTAAACATGAATAGAGATATAGGCCAGTTCTGTTTTGGTAACATTGCACAAGTCCTTGCAAATACTTTTCCACCTTAACGGGAGAGAAGACATTGAATGGGATCTGGCTGGACCCCAAAACAAATAAATAGTGCTGATGTTCAGAAAGGAAACTCCAGTTGTCCTTAAATAGTCAAGCATTGTTCTCTGACTTCCTGCAATAATCTCTGCCTTTTTGCCCAAAAAGATTCCTAACTGTGTGAGTCCAATACTTCTTCGGTGTCTGCCTGCTGTGCATTTGCAATATTTGTGATTTTTATTCTTTTTTTTTTTAACAATCTTGTGCCTAATACACAGCATGTGACATTTGGCGGCATTGGAGGGTATGAAGTGGATATTCCATGTCACCTCCTGGACAAAATATCCATAAGATGTCTGTAAAGCTTGATATCCCCAGTCTGGTGAGTGCCAGGGAGAGATAGGAACTAGAGAGAAGCTGCCCCAGTGATGGAGCACATGGGGAATTGTTTGGCCATGCCATCAGTGACTGATGGGATGATGAGGACAACTGGGGACTTCTCTGTTTTATCACCAGTGCCCGAGAACTCACATCAGCTCACAAAGGCAACAGCAACTCCTGGGAAATCGAGGTGATAAAACTGTGAGAGGAAATTGTGCCTGAGATGGCAGAGAAGCCCAGAAACTCTTGGAGTGAGGTCCAGCGTGGAGGCTTCAGCTGAAGGTGACCTGAAACAGCTGCTCAAAAGCTTCAGAGAGATATAAAATAAGGAATATTGTGGTGGCTGGAGGATGGGGCTGGCAGCTCTTGTGCCTGGTGGGAAGATGCTGCCAGCAAAGGGGAGGCTGAGCTATGGCAGGAGACACCGTGATCACGGGAAATGATGATCTGGGAGCCAGCCAGGGTGAGCATCCAACACCATGGCAGAGTGTCAGTTGTCCTCTAGAGCGGGATGGGAGACACGAGAAAAAAACCTTTAGTCCCGAGGGCACGAGTCCCGGTGGGAGCAGGGCGGTTTGTCTATTGCTCCAAGGTCTGATCACAAAAAAACCACGAGTAAACACCACTCAGGAGCTTCAAGGCATGAAGTAAAGCAAGAGGGAATCCTGCTTTCCAAACTGCCACCTGCATTTTTCTCCTGGGAATTGTGGAGTATTTTCCCATTTTTATTATCCTCTTCCCACCTAGCTCTTGTTCTTCTGTAAATAGTGACTTGCAGAAAAAGGGGATGTGACAGACACAAGCCAATCAACTTTTGCTGGTGATCCATCTTTAAAAGTCTTTAAAAGTACGTATTCACAGGGCTGTAATGGGACATAGGCATGGAATCCTCTCTCCAGCACCTGTCCCACTTGGGTATTAAACCTGCACACGTTTTTGTAGCACCTAATCCCTTGATGAAGAAGAGTTTGTCCTACATTTCATTTTTGCTGAGGAGCACTGGCCCAGACCTGGCCTGTGAGATCTCAGGAGCTTCACCTGGCTCTTCTCCCCATTTTTGAAGAACTGCTTGGGGAGTCCTGGGGAGTCCAGTGACACAGTGCAGAGGCAGATAACAGTGCAGTGGATGTGTGTTACTGATAAATTGAAGCATCTGCCTCCAAAATATATGATGGGATTTGGGGGCTAATTTGACATTTTGCTGATGGGTGTCCAACCCACATATCTTATTTAAGTTATGCTTACAAATACACCATGACCTACGAGCACTTCAATAATGGGTTTGAGCCAGGAATGAGTTGTGCCTCACTGAAGTAATTATTTATTCACTTAAAGGGGACGGATGGTTCTGCTCAGCTGGGAGCTGTACATAATTAAAACCATGGTCCCTGCCCCAAGAGGCTTCCAGTCCAAAAGACGAAGCAAAGGCTGTGCCAGCAGAAGTTGCAGGAATCCTGTGTGCTCATATTGGAGGTTCAAAAAATTACATTAAGAAAAACCAAAAAAACAAAACCGAAAAACCAAACGTGAACCCTTTGCATACAACTTGAGACAGGGAATTTGGGGCTAGTGTGTCTTTAATACAGGTTTCTCCCTGTATGGCTGCAACACCGAAAAAGTGATGGCTACTGTAGGTCAGAAGTCCTCCCAAAAGCTGTAAGATAAGTTTGCAAAAAAACCCACAAAAACAAACAAAAACAAAAACAAAAACAAACACACAAACAAAACAAAAAAAAAAAAAAACAAACCAAAACAAACAAAAAACCCCCCAAAAACCCCCCCATAATCCTGAAACTATGCTCAATGTAACCTGAGGAGAAACATTGCCCAAACTGGAGCTGCCCCCCTTAAACCCAGCCCAGGAAAATGTGGGAGCCAGTGCCAGACACCTTGCCCCAGGCAGAGCAGTGCTGATCAAAGAGACCGAGGCTGGAGCAATCCTGACATACAGCTGTTCTGCAGCTGCCAGGAGCCATTGCCTCTCCCCAGGCCTGAAGTAGGGCTTGTGTTCCTGAAAGCTTGGCTGTTTTTTACTAATTATATAATTTGATTTAATAAAAGCTATTACTTCTCCATACAAATCTTGTGTCTTTTTGAATAGGTTGGCACATTTCCTAATAGAACCAGAAACTGCTTCTTAAACAGAAGTTTGACCATTATTGTTATTAAAATAGGAAAGGAAATGGAGGCTCGTTCACAACAAAGTGATATTTATTGCTCGGTTTAATTGCCTAATGTAAAGCACATAAGTGGGGATTTGAAGGGGCTGATTTGCAGTTTGGTCACTCTTTGAAACAAAGCCACTCATGGTGAAATTGCATGTTGGAACTCAAGGACTGAAATGGCTCAGGCAGATGAGAGAGGAATAGAACTGTTACCTACCCACCAGCAAGACCCCTCAACCATTTCCTCAGATTGAGACTTCATAGCTCAGGCTTTGGGACATGTGCAGTTTTATGGCCTTAACACAAAGAGGGAAATAGCTCAAACAAGCATTTTCTGCCCAGCCCCTCCCCAGCAAGCGCTGAACCCAACATTTCCCACGAGTGATTCAGCAGCATTGTGCAGGGGGGTGGGAGCTGCCTTGTTCCGAGGTCTGCAAAAACGTAATAAATCCAGCATGATGGTAGTGTTTTTTTGTTTTTTTGTTTTTTGGGGTTTTTTTATGTCTGGAAAGCCACTTTCGCAAGTGGCAATACTGAAATACTGACAGCATGACTTCAAGGGCTGGGGAGGTTTGGCTCCTGGGCACAGGAGCTCATGGTTGTGGAGAATGGGAATTCACTGTAGGGACACCCATCTCCACACCAATGACCAGGAAAGATGCCCATAAAAATCTGAACCCCATACTTCAAACAAAAAAGCAGTCTAAAGTCCTTTTCCTATGATTGAGAGCAAAGATTTTCCCTAAAGGCACCCTGAATATCACCAGTCCTGCCATGCCAGGGGCTCCCAGCACAGCTCCTCTGCAGCCAGGCAGATGGGACCTGAGGGCTTTCCAACAGCACCGTGGTTTTTCGTAAGTGGGATCTTGTTTATTATAATGTAACTGTGAGGCTCTGAGCTATTCCCATAGCACTCTTGGTAATCAGCCCTGGTATGTTGAAGGGCATATTTGTCATGTCTCAGCCAGTCTCTCAGAGAAACAGTCACAGGTCATGTTAGTTACCTAATTTAAATGTCAGGGGCTGCAGAAATGAATCAACAGCATTTTTTTTGTATTTTTCCAGACAGTAGCTTGCTATTCCCGGCATGCTGAACCCTAGGAGTTCCCTTGCTTTTGTGATCATTCGCAGTCCCTCCTCATTTGGCTGATGCTGCAGTAATTCAAGCAGAAAAATGTGCTATGAGCACAGAGAGACAACGTCTCCCTCGCAGATGACTCTGCAGAGCAGCTCCTGTGTGTGCAGCCCGTGCTGTGAGAGTGTCCATGCATCCAGCAGCCCCAGGCACCCCTTTGGGGGATCATCCCAGAGGCCAGGATGCAGCACCCTGTTCCCATGCAGACAGAGCTGATGGAGTGGGCAGAAGCGGTGTTGGTGACTGTGAGCTCACTCGGCTGTTGCACACATAACCGCAGTGCAATTCCTTCAGTGCAAATGCGATTTGGGCGCATGAAACAGGCGAGGAAATTTTACCTGTGGAAAACAGAATTTGCCAGACCTGAACCACCCTGACAGGGAAGCGATGGAATCATCGTCCCTGCAAGTGTTCAGATGTGTAGATGTGGCACTTGGGGACATGGCTTAGTGATGGGCTTGGCAGTGGGGCTGGGTTAATGGTGGGAATCGATTATTTTCAGAGGTCTTTTCCCAACACTAATGATTCTATGATCCTTACTCCATTAGAGCTCTCAGGGGATGGCCAAAATGAAAACAGAGAGCTGAGGCAAGAGGCTGACACCTCCAGTGCTGGGGCCAGGGGCTGCCCAGCACTTCCACATGGATATTCCTGCTGGGTCTGAATGCGATCCCATCTGAGAGATTCCAGGCAGGTCTTTTCCAGTACGTGAATCTGTGTTTGTTTATTTCTATCTGTCCATATGTGTTTGGGAAGATGGATATAGGAAACTGCTCCTGATGGAAGAAATATGTGAAACCAAAAGCAGTAGGCTGTGCAATTCCCTAAATCCCACGGGATCCCTGTATATCCACCATGGTGCTGGGCCAGGCAGCTTTGCCCAGGCTCAGGGCTGCAGAATGACTGGGGGTACACTCACATCATTTTAGAGTGTCCCTGCATTTGGTGGGGTGCACTGGGAGGGTTTAACCTGGGAGGTGAGGAGGGGAGCAGGGCAGGGCCTCAGCCGCCTCCCAGCAGGAATCACAACGCAAAGAGGAAAATGTTTTACAAAGATCTCCTTTGCGCTGGGCTGGCGGTGAAACAAAACACAAGGCAAGGAGCAGGCTGTGCCCCCAGGAGCCGTGGGAAACACGGTCGGGTGGGGAGGGGAGAAATAAATCCCAACAGGCACAGCTTGCCATCATGGGGAAATGCAGAGGAGCAAATTATTACCTTGGGTCTCTTTGCAGGACGAGAAAATCACCATTAACTGTTTCTGGAAAATACTTTCCAAAGCCTTTTGTGCAGCAGTTTTTCTTAGAAGGGCTCTCCCAGCACCCCAGGCATCCCGGGCGGTGGCAGGGGAACGCCCCGCAGCCAGGGCTGGAGAGGTTTGAACTTGAACTCGTTTATTTAGCTTTGACTTTTCTCTTGATGGAGTACCTGGACTTAGCCCAAACCTCAAAAGTAAGTTAAAGCCAAATATTTTTGAGGTTGGTAATGAGATACCAAAATTTTACTTTAAAAAAAAAAAAAAAAAGGAGCCCTGTCCCAAATTCCCCTGCAGCATGTGGGGCCGATGCTCCAGGGACAAAGAGCTGGGTACGGCCAGGCCCTCTCCCAGGTGAGCCCAACGCTCACTATTTTCACTGCAGAGCAAATATTTGGACATTTCTGTCACCACACACCCACAGCTTGTGGTTAATTGTGACAGATCATGTCCTTCCCTACTCCAAATTCCTGCTTGGCTCTGGAAGTCTCCCACTTTCCAGCAGCCTAGAAAGATGGTGTGACCTGTGAAGCCTCTATAATTGAACAAAACCCTGAGAAAGGATAAATGTCTTGAGATCTTCAGGCTCTGGTGTAAAGCAGCATTATAAAAATCTGCAGCTTCCCTGGGAGAATAGTCAATTAGCAATGAGATACCCCCCTCAGCAAGGGAAAGGGTTAATTGCTTTGGTTTCCCCCTGATGCTTATGGTTAGTGCCAATCATCTCTGGAATTATAAGAATAAAATATGATTGAAACCTCTGGCTCTTCCAAAAAGCGTATGTTTTAATTAAATTGAGAACTAGCTGGTTAATCAGCACAAGGACTAATGGTCTGATTAGCAGGAAATGCCTGGTGAAAAATAGACCCTGTGGTCGGCTGGGCAGGAGGGAGAGTCGTGGACTGGAGACACAGCCCAGGCTCCATCCCAGGACATCTCCAGCAGGGAACACATCCCTGATCCCAAAATATGCCTATGGTGGGGAGGGGGAGAAGGGAAGGATGTCCTTGAATGGAGCTGCCCCCCCTCAAGTGTGTCCCTGCTGCTGGCCCAGTTGTGGACACCCTCATCAGGGAGCATCACAGGGGATGAGGGGATGCCAGGGGGGCAAGCGAAGCCTCTCTTCTCAATTACCTTTGAAAGGGAAAGTACAAGGATGGGGGAGACAGGATTGAAAAATCAATTTGAAATTTATTGTGCCAAAAAAAAAAAAAATCCCACCACCACGCAAGAAATAAACTTTTAAAATTAAAAAATCAATGGAGAAATGTCCTTCTGGCCACCCCTTCCCCCACAGTGCAAAGCACAGGCTTCCTTCTGATTAAAGCTCCGCCTGGAGCATTTTCGGTGGCAGGAGGCCAGGAGAAAGCTTAAGGTGCTCTCTGCAGTTTAAGGTGGAGCTGTTTACTTTGCCTTCCCCAGCAGCATCAGGTGTGGCCAGCACGGAGCAGCATCCTCGTGCTCACACGGTGACACCACAGCTGTGGTGACACCCCAGCCGTGCCGTGGTGGCTCTGGGTGGCACCTCCCGATGAGCAAAGTCAGCCGCTCTCTGGCAGAGGAGCCTCCGTGGGGGTTTGTTTTGCTCCCAGCTGCCTCCTCTGGTTTTCACCAAAAAAATGAAGTAGGGTGCGAAGTGAGAGGGAAGGGGTGCAGGAATAAGATCTGCCCCACTGTTAGGGAGAAGCGGATGGGATGGTCCTGCTGATGCCCGCACACAGGGGTTTGCTCAAAGCCCTGGGGTTCAGGACCAAATCCTGCAGAGCCTGGCACACTGCGGCCTCCGACAGCTCTGCTTTCCACGAGGGTCAGCAAATACCCAGCACAGCCCTGCTGCTTCTCAGAGATCAGCACTGTGGCAGAAACACCCCAAGGAGCACCTGCAGGAGGAGAGCTCTCAGCCTGCAAACAGGCAGGAGACCATCTCTACGTCAGAACAGGCTGAGGAGCAGAAAACGGGAGCTGATGGGCAGCTCCTGACCCTGAAAGAGGGTGCAGCCCCAGCAGGAAGGGGCTCCAGAAACCAGGACCAACACAAGCAAGCAGAGATCTGTCCCAGCCCCTGCTGTTGAAGGTGTGATGGTTGCTCGATGCCCTTTCTCTCTGTAAGAGGATGCCTCAGCAAAAGGTGATGGCTCTGATGCCCACCAGAAATGCTTTATCCCACCCAAGAGCTCCATCCTTGCCAGTGAGGGAAGGAACACTGGACAGCCTCAGCCCAAAACCACATGGGTGCCCCATCAAAGTTAATTCAACTGCAATTTTGGGAGAAGGCTCATCTGGGGCTACCTGTGGATTTGAGCTGCCCTTGGATCAGCCAAGGCCCTGGGGACAGTCTCCACAGAGGGATGACACAGCGGGAGGGAGATGCTTCTCCTGGTCTGGAAGGAAGCAGCAGCACAATGAGGTTGAGATAACACACAGGGGTGGTGCAAACACCAGCAGGATTTTCAAAAGAGCCAGTCCCAGCACTGAGCCCTCCTAAATACACACAGTGCCATCAAACCTGCAGTGTCATACACCCCAGTAAAATGTGCCATTCAGCATGTGGGCAGCGTGGCAGTATCTCCCATTTGAATCTAAATACATGAGATTAGACCTGGTCAGATCTGAACCAGGCTATAAAATGCAATTTTTAAATTGTGCCTGCTGTAGATTAAGTCTTAGAGTGATTTTTCTGGTTTCTTTTTTAATTTATAAGTGATGTGAGGAACCAGGTGAAAAATACTGTGCAGCTCTCAGAGAGCCCCAGATCCATCTGCATGGAGCCACCGTTGAGACTGGAGAGCTGCCAAGTGCAGAATCTATAAATCATGAATCGAGCCCCCCATTCCTCTCCCTAAATCGCAATTGTTTTAAAAAGAAATAAAACATATTGGTTCTTTTAATTTGCCTTTTGGAGTCTGTGCCTGTAGGCACATTTTCCAGCTTTTCAAAAGCACAAAGACTAGAAACTTCTTGTTTCTCAGTGAAAGCTGAGCCTCATTTAATTGCTTGTATCCAAGAGCCACAGCTTTATGAAAAATTCCAAATATCAGAAGGTTGATATTTAAATCACAGGGGCCAGCAATGCTGAGACTCCAGTTAGGTGCAGGATATTCCTTTTATGAGTGCCCAAGAAAAGCAAGCATCACTGGAATGCTGTTCTACTACAAGAGTAACAAATACAATGAGTTTTGGTCAACTGACACAGAAAATAGACCTCAAGTCTATGTTCCTTGTCCAGGGTTGTCCTTGTTTCACACTGACACTCAGCCCCCACTGGCTTTTAGTCATTGTGTCAGTGGAAATGCACACAGGGATTTAACTGGGAATGGAGCAAAGGTGGCTGGCACTTGCAACAAGGGTTTTGGCAGTCACAGGTCAAAGCACCTGGCAAGGGTGATCGGGAAGTGCGGAGGTGCCAAGGGGAGTTTGGGGATTAATAAAGAAAAGCTGAGGCTCAGCCAGCCCTTCAGAGAAGCAACGCAGTGAAATTATGTGATATTTGAGACATCTTCTCATTCGAGTCCCAACTTGCTCCCCTATCAAAGCACTTTTGTTCACCTGGGCTGGTCTCCAGGCTTTGTGTTTAACATCGCAGCCCCGACCCCAAGAAGCATCTCAGAACCACAGAATCATTTAGGTGGAAAGACCTCTAAGATCATTGAGTCCATTAATCCAGCAGTGACAAGTCCATCATCATGCTCTTAAGTGCCACTATGTGTTTTTTTCAACCTCTCCACCACTTTCTTTATCAGCCTGTTCCAACGCTTGAACACCCTTTCCATGAAGAAATTTTTCTTAATATCCCCTTTAAACGTCCCCTGGTAAAACTCGAGGACATTTCCACTTGTCCTATTGCTTGTTACATGGGAGAAGAGACCAACCCCCACCTCGCATCCTGTCCTGCCTTGGGGTTTCTCCTTGGGCTTTCAGTGCTCTCTGTGGCAGTGTGGTTTCTTCTGGATTTACTTTAGTGGCCATGCCTTCCCAGCCAGGCTTGGTGTCCCAGCAGCATAAGCACACATTTTGTGTTGCTATTCATGGGAATGATGAGATAATGGCCTGAAATCTTAGTTCCTCTAATATAATTGAAAATGGAGCAAAACTGCAACTCTGAAAAGGAAGTCTAAATTAGGTTGCAGAAGAGAAAAGGATATTTGACAGCAGGAGCAGGCTCTGGAAATGCAGTCATTGTTTCTACTTATGGGTTTTGAAATGTAAATAATTTAACACCCAGCTAAGCAGAGGAAAATCAGCTATTTTTGGTTTATTCTGAACAAAGACAGCTGTGTATTCTAAAACATACAGTTCAGCATTAAAAAAAAAAATACAGAAATAATGCTGTTGAGAATGTCTTTAAGTATTTACGACCCAGTGCCAGGGTCTGGGCTGGCTGTGCCTTGCAGTACACTGGAACATTTGCAGGGACCTCGAGTCTTACCAGGTCATTGCAATAAACCCATAAATAAATTACTCGGATGGGCTAATTCTAGGGATTCATTAAAAATTTCAGCTGAGGGGGAGGTTACAAAGGCAGCCTTCAGTGAGGTGGCAGCCAGACTCAGATGGTCGGGCTGACTCCCAGTTTGGTGACAGATCTGGAGTCAGAGACGGATCCTGCTCTCGTTAACGAGATTCCCACAGCAGCCACCAGGCACCAGCTCTGTTCAGTCCAAAGCAGCACACAGAACCAGATTGCAATTCAAATCCTGGTCCCCATTGAAATAACAGCTGAAGCAGGCACACAGACATGGTTCTGGGAGCTGAAGGTGAAGCCTCTTCCTTCAGAGACCTCAACTGACTTCTTGCTCTTTGGGAGTTGGTGCAATTAGGCCTGGTTTGTTTTCCTGTTCTCTCAGCTGTTTCAAACACCGATTTTTTAATAACTTGCTGAGGGAAAGGGTTAAAAACCTCCCAGCTGTATAAAACCTCCTGCAAATGTCACTGCCTTTCCAGCTGTGCTTGCTGCCTGCTGATAGACCTGGCAACAAATTGATGAGATTTTGGTGGGATTTGCTCCTGTTTTTGTGCTGGGTGAAACCAGACATGATGATGAAACCCCATCCCCTGCCACAACAGGAGTAACCACAGTGTTAGGAATAGCTGCTGCCCTTCCTTCAGTGCTCTCAGGGTCTGGCCACATGAGACTGGGAATGTTGGGCTGAGATAGGGAATTTGTAGCTTGGAGATGGACTGCTGGGTCCCTTATCCCCATTCCATCCCCATTCCCAGCCGGTGATGCTGGTGCAATCTGGGCTCTCCCAGCCATGGCAGGGAAACCACGACAAGACTTCACAGGCCTGGCTGGACATGGGAAACCTGGGCTGGCACCTGCCCTGGCACTGCCTCACCAGCCAGGCACAGCTCGAACGAGCCTGGCAGCATCTCCTCTGCCACGGATGGAAAGGTAGATAAAACTCCTTCAGAAATATACGGTGTATCTTGGGTGGCCAGGGTTTCCTACACAGCACAAAACCTCCCCTTGCCATTACCAGGCTGCCTGGCTGTAAACACATTACCGAGCTGGAGGGCAAAACACATTGGTGCTGATTCTTCTTGGAAAACCTGACTCCGGGTGTGGGGAGCACCTGGAAACCTTCCTCCCAGCTCTTATGTTAATCCAGCCTCATGGGCCTGCCGAGGCTCATTGAAATTCATGGGAGTCTTCCCACTGAGCTTTGAATAAGGTCGTTTTTCTCTTCAATGTTCTTTTCTTTTTTCTTCTTTTTTTTTTTTTTTTT